>BSBK01007035.1:980000-1080000 GCA_027943335.1 Chamaecyparis obtusa | reverse complement strand
TTAATTATCTTGTGTGATCACCTTCCCTAAACATTTTGGTGAACCCGATGCCCTACAACTTCCTTTTGATATTAGTGTTATATTCCCTTTGCATTTTGATTTTAGAGTTAGATCCTCAGATCTCTCTTATTTCCTTCTTCGCATTAGGTGTTCACCTTCTTTTTGTGAACCCAATGTCTTATATCTCTTTCTTGGAGTTAGAATATATCTTGTTAGATCTTATTTTAAAACAATGGTATTTGCCACTTTTCTTAAAATCCAACACGAGGGACCTAGCGGGAGGAGGAGAGGGAGGGGATTTTTCAAATTTGAGCGATGGGCAGGAAACTGGGGGATGGAGGGTTTGTTGTGGGATCTATAGTAGGGGATGTGGGAATTGTTGCAGATTCAGTGTTAGGGAATGAGGAAAAGGTTGGTGGGTCACCTTTGCCTTCATCTAGCAAGGAATTTTATCCCTCCAAGGGGTCAGAGATAGAAAAGGTCAATTGTCTTAAGGTTGATGAAGGGTCTAATACTCCCCCCTTGGAGCCTCAAGGAGGAAAATCTAGTGGTTTCTTCTCATTTTTGGATAAAGGGAGATGGTCGGGTTTATTTTTTGTTAAGCCATCAGGGAAATCATTGTTCCCCTAGGTTAATATTATCTCTAACCCTCAAAAGGGAGGTTTTGGAATTTCATTTTTGGACCCGTTAGTAGACCATATTGTGCCAATAATGGATTCAAATCTAGTTGGTAAGTTTAGGGGAGCAAGACCAAATATTGATCTTGTTAGATGCTTTGTGAATAAGAAGTGTAGATCCTAAAGGGTTAGGTGGATATAGCAGCTATGTGAAAATGATTTTTTTCATTTTAATTCTCTAATAAGGAAGATTTGTCTAAAGTATTGTGTGGTGGTCCTTGGATGATGGGTAAATCTTCTCTGTCACTACAAAAATGGTCAACCAATCTGGACTATTGGTGTATGTGCTTCTAGGTGTGCTTGCACAAGTGCTAAGAAGATCTTGCATGTCTTCTTTAAGGATCCTACTCTACTCTAGGATCTTAATAAGCTTAGATGATTAACTAAGATCTTGAAAAACTCTTCTCTAAGACGTTAAATTCTTTGTGCTTAACCTTGAAGGACAATCACCTTATAATTACTCCAATGCTCTCTCTTACACTTAGAAGACTCCAAGTGCCATTCTCTAAAAACTTTCACAATGGTTGTAGGAGTATCAAACACCTTGAAAAAAATTCCATATATTTCCATTTGGATCCATTTCGAAAGATCTCCAAGCCCTTTCCTATCGAGTTCAAGATCTAGCCTTGAGGAGGCCTAATTAGGCATAATTCCTTGTAGCCCTTAGACAAGGTCCTTTCTTCATTTCTTTTCCAAACTTCCCAAACAACCTACAAAAATAATTAGGGATTTGGATACCCTTTCAGAAGATATCAAAGATTTTGAAGGTTTTGGGTTCCTAGGACATCCGTACACAGGCTTCCTATTATCGAGGTCAAATAGGGCTAATAGGCCTAATTTATAGGACTAGAATGATTTCTTGTTAAAAATCAAAACCAAATGGATTTATAATTTCTCAATCCTCCTAACATGATATGATACCTTCATATGCCACCTAGAACCATGATTGTTCTGTACTATACTTCATTCCCCTGCATACAATCTTCAATTCTTCACTATCAAACCTCTAACTAGAAACACTCAGCTCACCTAGCGCTTGACAATAGAAATAAAAATTTGAATCCTCAAGAATTCTACCACTATATATTGAGGTTTCAAGGGTTTAATCTTAAGTGGGAGCCATGAAAGAAAAAATAGGCTAAATGAAACTAGTAGATAGTCTAATTCAAACTAATTTTGTCTCAACTAAATGATCAACTCAAAATGACTAACACTATCAAGAGAAAAGTCTTAAAAAATACTATTCTACTTAAATCCAAAACTAAATCTCGAGATTTAATCCATTACAATACTATAAACATGCAAGAATAGTAGACTGTGCACTGTATGTAGGAACTCTCCTTGCTTGCTTACCAAAACAACTTGATTACAATCCTCTCTATCTCAATATTTGAACTTGAGAGAGTCATAGATGCAATTCTCCATCTTTTTAGGCCATTTTAGTTTATTTCCCACTCCTATCTTTTAGGGAATCCATTCTTGCCGAGTTGCATGCAACATTTGCAATAAATTGCCAATGTTGTCATGACAACTTTTGGTATCTTTTACATTCATTAGGCCAACTAGAATATAGGGCCTCTATGCTATGTTGTTCAATGAAATAACACCATTAATGACCTTAAATAATCTTCTTTACATCTCTCATGTTTTTAGGACACATTAATAACTCAAATCCCAACTTTAGACTTATAAGCCTAAGCTAACCAAAACAACTAACAATGACTAATTGGTGACCTTAGATCTAACACTAACTCACCTAGTCCACATGAACTACTAAGGCCTTAAACAAAAATTACAACTCTGACTTGGCTAATGTCAAATACAAGCCAAAACTTAAGGGCTTTGAGGATTTCCTAGGTGCTCCTACACCATCCTCCCCTAAACAAAATACTTCAATGCACCATTGCATTGAGTAAGGTAGGATCAATTCTAAACTTTTTAAACTCAAATTCATTGATCCCTATTGCATCTTCATCATCTTGGCTATGCCATTTGATCAAGTTTTCCTTGTACTCTTTCTTTCTAGTCTTCTTGTATACTCACGAGTCTAGTATGCTGTCAGCCTTCTTGACTGTGGTAGAAGGTAATTTGAGTTCATCTACAACTTGGATGACTTCATTAACGCTTTGATCCAAATCAGGTGGTGGTCCCTTGTAAGGAACCAGGTCTATAACATTTAAAATAGGGGATAGTCCACTATCCTTCGGCAGCTCCACTTTATAAGCATTGTCTCCATACTTTGCCAAGATGGGACAAGGACTTATCTTTCTCATTTGCAACTTGTGAGGGACTCCCTTTTGTAATCTAGATTTCTTTAGATGCACCATTACTAAGTCTCCAATATTGAATTGGATTTCTCTTCTACCCTCATCAACTTTTCTCTTATGTTTCATAGTGTTCTCAGTCAATGTTTTCTTGACTATGTCATGAATCTCCTACATTGCATAAGCAAAATCTTCAGCATAGCTTCTCCCTCTAACTCCATCCTTTAAGTCTCTTAGTTCATAGAATCCTCTTAGATGTAGAACATATACAATTTCAAAGGGACTCTTACCTGTGGACCTATTTACAATATCATTATATGCATACTCATCCTATCCAATCAATTGATCCCATTGTTGACCATATTCTTTGGTCAAGCATCTTAATAGATTTCCAAGGCTCTTGTTTACCACCTCGGTTTGACCATTTGATTTGAAAGGAAACTAAGTGTGTGAAAAATAGTGCCCTACACTAAACTCCAAAGGAGAGGATCATGCAAATATAGATTTAACCCTTATCAATTATAGAATGATAATGCAATTATCTTAGATGTTTTTGCAATAATATGTATCCATAGAAAAAAGAAATACACAAAGATATACCTTGGGGAAACCTTTCGGTAAAAACCCCAGCACTCCAAAACTTGCACAATGTATTAATCAAAACTGTTACAGTTTACAATACACTTGCAATGCAAGTTATTTTAGAAGATTTTCCACACTTGAAGACAAATCTAGTAGCATAAAATGTTCCACAAATACACTCGCTTCACATCAGAATTTGCAACCCTAAAAAATGCTTATATCATGCACTTCACTTTTTAGGGCAACTTCCAAAGAACAAAAGAGTGTACAGTATTCAACTTTATTAGTTGCCACATGTCTTCATGTCTTCACCCATCAATAAATCTTTCACAATTAGCTCTTACAAATATTAATGACCATCATAGGAATCCATTATAATCGTTTCAGTCATGATCACCTTACACATTGTCCAAAGTGCTAATTTTTGGAAAATAACAAATGTAAGGAAATATACAAGGTTGAGACACCTGATTCCTAACATTCTCCCACTTGTCAAACACCTTGTAAGAGCCAAAGGAAATAATAGGATTTAATTGCTATAGGCTGAGAGGCCCATAGACTCCGAACACCATCTGAACTTCTCTATGCCCATAGGTTTTGTCAATGCATCCACAACATTCTTTATTGTATCTACCTTCTCCAAACTTACCTTCGATCCTCTACCATATCTCTCACAAAGTGAAACTGCACATCAATGTGCTTTGTTCTTGCATGGAAAGTTGGATTCTTTGCAAGGCAAATAGCACTCTGACTGTCGCAACAAATTGTAATCTTTCCTGCATCAACACCAACATCTGAACACAGTCTCCTAATCCAAATGGCTTCCTTACAAGCATGAGTAGCTGCCATGTACTTTGCTTCTATCATGGACAAAGTGACCATAGGTTATCTCTTAGTCATCCAACTGATGGCACCACCAAACATAGTGAACACATAGGCACTAGTGGATCTCCTGCTGTCAATGTCACCTACCTAATCTGAATCCACAAAGCCACGAATACAAAATGAATGCAGAGCTCTAGAAGAGTTTCCATGATAGCATATGGAATAATTTGATGTACCTTTCAAATATCTAAACACTCTCTTAATTGCATCCCAATGTACCCATCTAGGTTTAGCCATAAAATGACTCAGGACTCCCACTGCATGGGCAATGTCTGGTCTAGTACAAACCATAGCATACATAAGGCTACCAACTACACTCACATAAGGTACTTTTCTCATGTCCTCTACCTCACTAGGAGATTTTGGACAATCACCCACAGATAACTTTGTTCCCATAGAAATAGGGACACAAAATGGTCTACAATCTTCCATGCCGAACCTGTCCAATACAGACTTCACATACTTACTCTGACTCAACTGAAGTTTTATGTTAGATCTATCTCTAGTGATTTCCATACCTCGAATATACATGGCTACCCCTAGATCTTTCATCTCAAACTATGCTGACAACTGAGACTTCAAATCAAAAATCATACCCATACCCTTCCCAATCAACAACATATCATCAACATATAATGCAATAATAAGAAGGCGATCATTGTCAACTTCAAAATAAACAAAATGATCTGATTTCAATCTCAAAAAACCAATCAACAACACACAGGCATCAAATTTAAGGTACCACATCCTAGGAGATTGTTTCAAACCATATAGAGACTTCTTTAATCTACAAACCAAAGACTCTTTACCTTTCTAAATATAGTGCTCAGGCTGTGACATATAGATCTCTTACTCCAAATCACCATGAAGGAAAGTTATTTTCACATCCATCTATTCTACCTCTAAATCATATGATGCTACTAGAGATAATAGAAATCTAATGGATGTAAGCTTTGCAATAGGAGAGAATATTTCACCATAATCAATTCCCTCCACCTGTGAATACCCCTTTGTAACCAATCTAGCCTTGTACCTCTCAACACTGCCATCTACACAAAATTTCTTCTTAAACACCCATTTGCTTCCAATAGGTTTTCATCCTTTAGGAAAGGGTACTAAATCCCATGTTTTTTTCTTCTCCAATGAATCCATCTCATCATCCATGGCCTCAATCTAGGAAATTGCATCTTCTATACCCACAGCCTCTTTCATAGATCTAGGCTCATCAGTGTTTGTAATCAAGGCATAAGCACAACTAGAATCTAACATAGAAAATTCAAACCTCTTTGGCTACTTTCTTTCTCTCATGGATCTCCTCAAGGGTGGAGGTTGAGGTTGTTCTACCTCTTCTTCTCAATTTTCAGAGCTGCTAGAGCTCTCCTCATGATCAAATCCATCATGGTCTCTTTGTTCAGTCTTCTCAAGGGTAGGAGGCAACTGAACAACATCTTCTTTAATTTCTTTTTCATCTAGCTGTAGCACAATAGTAGAAGGTGTTAAATCTCTAAAAATAACATTTCTTCTATACAACACCTTACCAATCATAGGATCCCAAAGCTTGTATCCTTTCACACCAACACTATAGCCGATGAAGATACATTTTATAGCCTTGTTTTCTAGCTTAGATCTTCTCTCCTTAGGCACATGTGCATAGGATTCACAACCAAAAACATGAAGATGTCTAACTGAAGGCTTATTACTAGACCACACCTCCAAGGGTGTCTTACCAATAAGAGCTGATGTAGGAGATCTGTTAACTAGATAGCAAGTAGTGGCCACAAATTTAGCCCAAAACCTTTGTTTGAGGCCAGCTCCACTAAGCATAGTCCTAGCTTTCTCCATCAGTGTCATGTTCGGTTCATTCTTTCTACAACTCCATTTTTCTATGGAGTATAAGGAGTTGTCTTATGCCTCTCGATCCCTCATTCTTTACAAAACTGTTCAAAATTTGTCAGACAAAACTCACCACCATTTTTAGTTCTCACACACTTAATTCTCTTACCAGTCTGATTCTCTATGAGAGCTTTAAATTCGATGAACTAACTGAAAACTTGCATCTTTATTTTAAGGAAATAAATTCATGTCCTTCTATTATAATCATCTATAAAAGATACAAAATATATAGATTTGGAGAGTGAAGGAACTTTAATAGGACCAAACACATCTGAATGGATAAGATCCAAAACACTAGAAGACTTGTGAGAACTGGAGTAAAAATGAACATGATTTTGCTTACCATAAACATAGTGTTTGTAGAAGTCAAACTCAAGATGAGAATCATTTAACCCCTCAATTAGGTTTTTATTTTTTAGGGTTCTGAGACCCTTCTCACCAATGTGACCAAATCTCATATGCCACAACATTGTCTTTTCTATAGGAAGTTTTTCTTCCAAAGTGTTAGCACCCTTAGGTACACTTGCTGCACTACCATTGGAACCCATTACCATAGACCTCTTTACTGCTAGTTCAGATGGTGGAGATGAAGTGACTGCTTCTCTCTTCCTTGAGATAGAAGAACTATTGCACTATGAAGTGTAAGCATCAAGCTAAAATAGGGTACCTCTACTAGTACCTTTCACAAGAACCATAGCTCCTCTAATCATCTTGCATCCAAATTTTGAAAAAACAACTTGCACACCTGCATCATTCAACATAATTAAAGATAACAAGTTTTAGGCCAAACCTGAGATGTGTGTTACCCCATTGATCCCCTCTACTCATCCATCAGGGAATCTGATAGTGACTCTTCCTCGTCCAACTATCTGTAGGTGAGAATCATCATCTAGGTACACCTTTCCACCATCAAACTCCTCATACTTTGAGAACCAAATTTGATGAGAGGTCATGTGAAAAGAAGCACCTGAGTCAAATAGCCACACATCATTAGATGCATGGGTGGCTACAGCTGCGACAAAAGCATCACCATCTTCTTGAGATTTTTTAGAATCTGAATCTGGGCTTTTCTTCTTCTTCTTTGGCTCTTTGCAGTCTTTACAGAAGTGCCCAAGATTTCCATAGTTCCAACATGTTTCCTTAGACTTTCTAGGAGTCTTGGATTTCCCACGAGATTTGGATCTAACCTTTTTAGACTTCTTGTCATTTTTCTTTTCTTTGTCTTTGGTTCTACCATGAACAGCAAGTGCTTCCTTGGTGGAATCAGAGGTCTTTCTTTGCATCTCCTCAAATAACAAGGAAGACACCACATCATCCATTTTGAAAGTGACAATAGTACTCCTAAGGGCCATCACAAGATGGTACCATGTTTCCGGCAAGGAACATAGTAGGGTCATACATCGATCCTCCTCCAACTTGACACCAGTTGATGTCAACTATGCAATCAACATGTTAAATGCATTTAGGTGATTTGCAATAGATCCTCCTTCCTCCATTCTCAGAGAATACAACTTCTTTCTCCAGAAAAATTTGTTCACCAAGGACTTGGCCTGATACACAGACCCAAGCTATGTCCATAATTTTTTTGTAGTCTTCTCATCGAGAATATTCAGGAGAACTGAATCTGTTAGACAAAGTCTAATGAGACCCTTAGCTTTCTGATCCTTGAGATCACAATCTACTTGAGATATGTTTACTGGTTTTATATCATTTTCAACCACCTCCCATACATCACGGTCTATGAGCATGTCTTCCATCTTGAGTTTCTACAACTCAAAGTTTGTGCCGCTGAATTTTTCCACCTCCATTCTACTATATGAAGAACTTGCCATCTCTTCATACAATAAGGTTATGAGTACTCTACAACAATACTCCCACTGGACTAAAGATTAGCTCAAAAAACTTGTACCCTAACAAATAGAACCAAAACTAGCCAGGCACTGATACCAACTAAAAGGAAACTAAGTGTGCAAAAAATAGTTCCCTACGCTAAACTCCAAAGGAGAGGATCATGCCAATATAGATTTAACCCTTATCAATTAAAGAATGATAATGCAATTATCTTAGATGTTTCTACAATAACATGTATACATAGAAAAAAGAAAGACACAAAGATATACCCTAGGGAAACCTTTTGGTAAATACCCCAGCACTCCAAAACCTACATAATGTATTAATCAAAACTATTATAGTTTACAATACACTTGCAATGCAAGTTCTTTTAGAATATTTTCCACACTTGAAGACAAATTTGGTAGCATAAAACGTTCCACAAATACACTCGCTTCACATCAAAATTCACAACAGTTGCAGAAGAGTGTACAGTACTCAACTTTATTAGTTGCCACATGTCTTCATGTCTTCACCCATCAACAAATATTTCACAATTAGCTCTTAGAAATATTAATGACTATCATAGGAATCTATCATAACCATTTCAGTCATGATCACCTTACACATTGTCCAAAGTGCCGATATTTGGAAAATGAAAAATGTAAGGAGATATACAAGGTTGAGACACCTTATTACTAACATGATTAAGGATGGCATGCAGATCCAAAGGACAAATTGGTGCCCAATATTTTCCAAATAGTCTTCCAAATGTGACTCATAAACTTGGTGTCTTTGTCTTACACTATGCTCAAAGGTAACCCATGTATTCTTACTATCTCTTTGAAGAAGAGAGAGGCTATTTGGCTAGCATCATTGGTTGTCTTACATGGCACAAAATAAGCCATCTTACCAAATTTTCCCACAACTACATAAACATTGTCCATTCCTTGTCTTGTCTTGGGTAACCCAACTACAAAGTCCATGCTCAAGCATTCTCATAGCCTAGTGGGAATAGGTAGTGGTTGATATAGGCTTGCACTTGAAGAGGTTCCTTTTTCCTTTTGACACACAATGCAATTATCAACATACCTCCTAACATCAAGGTTCATTCCTAGCCAAAAGTAGAACCTTTGAACAAGTTCTTGTGTCTTTGTGATCCCAAAGTGACCACTCAATGCACCATTGTGCTTTTCCTAAATCAAATTCTCCCTTATAGACCCTCTAGGGACACATAACTAATTTCCCTTAAACAAAAGATTACTTTGCAAAGTATATTCAACATATTTTCCATGGAAATGATTCTTATATTAAGCACATACTTTGTAAATGTTTGCAAAGTCCTCATCATCAACATAAAGATCCTTGAAGTGTTCTATTCCCATGCTTTTCAATTGTATCTCTTGGATAGTGAGAGCTCTTCTACTCAAGGCATTTGCCAACTTGTTGAGTACTCCCTTCTTGTGCTTGATGTTAAATGTGTATTCTTGTAGGTATTCAACCTACTTCATCTGCTTATGACTGAGTTTCTCTTGAGATTTCAAGAAACTTAGAGCTTGGTTGTCTGAATAGACTATGAACTCCTTGGGAAGAAAGTAATGCCTCCATTTCCTTAAGGCCTGAACTAGAGCATACATCTCAAGGTCATAAGAAGAGTATTTATTCTTGGCTTCACTCAACTTCTCTAAATGGAAAGCCACTAGTCTACCCTCTTGGCTTAAAACAGCTCCAATAGCCACATTTCTTGCATCACACTCTATGGTGAATAGCTTCTCAAAGCTTGGAAAAACCAAAATAGGTTGTGTAGAAATATTTTCCTTCAACAACTCAAAGCTCTTGTTCACTTGGTCATTCCATACAAACTTAGTCTTCATTCCTCCTTTAATGGTGTCCAACATAGGAGCACAAATAGCACTGAATTTCCTTATAAATTTTCTATAGTATTCAGCAAGGCCATGAAGACTTCTTTCCTCTATTGTCATCCTTGGAGTAGGCCAATTGAAGATGGCTTCCACTTTTCTAGTGTCCATTTTTAGATTGCCATGAGATAGAACAAACCTAAGGTACACCAATTCCTATCTCATAAACTCACATTTCTCCAAATTTATCATCAACCTTTCATCATGCAGCTTCTTGATAACAATCTCTAGGTGTTGGAGATGCTCATCCATTGTCTTACTATAAATTATTATATCATCAAGATATACCACTACAAATTTTCTAATATAGTCCTTAAGAACTTCATTCATGAGCCTCATGAATGTGAAGGGGGCATTAGACAGTCCAAATGGAATGGCAAGCCTTTCATACAAATATTATTGGTTTTGAAGGATGTTTTCCACTCATCTCCCTCATGTATTCTTATTTGGTGATAGCCACTCTTTAAGTCTATCTTTCTAAAATACTTGGCTTCTCCTAGACAATCCATTAGGTCTTCAATCCTACATATGGGGAACCTATACCTAATGGTTAACCTATTAATATCCCTTGAATTAGTATAAAGTCTCCAAGTTCCTCCCTTTTTAGGTGCTAGGATAGTGGGTATGACACATGGGCTAATGATCTTTCTAGTAAGGCCTTGACTTAAAAGCTCTTGGATTAGTCTAGCAATTTCCTCATTTTGTTGAGGGGTCATCTTATAGGCTACCTTATTGGGAAGGGTAGCTCCTGGTATGAAGTCTATCCTATGACTTATAGCTCTTTTAGGAGGTAATGTTGATGATTCTCCATCACTTACTATGCCTTCATAAGTCTATAGCATGCTTTGTATCTCCTTAGGTAGCTCTAGCTTCTTGGTTGCCTTACCTTAATCTACCTCTCTTGGCCTTAACACCAATGCAAAGCCAACTCCTTCTCCTTCTTCGAAGGATTCTAAGAACTCTTTTTCACTAACCATGAGTACATTAGGACCTATTTTCTTCACCTCTGCATCTTCTAACAGTGACTAAATTTTGAAAGTCACATTATCCTTTGATGCAAGAGCATCCTAGGTGTAAGAGAAATCTTGCATCACCCAAAAATATTTCTATTTTTTTGTATTCAATAAGGGCTATTTTGTACAGAGTTGCTATTTGTGGCAACTTGCTATTTTTAGTAAGTTGGTCATCTAATCTCAGAATGTTCTAATTTCTTCCCCGGAGGTTCATTTTGGTCATGTCAGCCTGCTAGTAAAGTTTCATTGACTGATCAAGTCTAGCTTTGTAGATATTGAAGAAACTTTGAACTCAGTTTTGAAGGCTTTAGAGGCCTTGGAAGAGATAAAAAATTTGGGTGTTAGGTGCTTGCACTAGATAAGCTTGTAGAGTGCTTCATGGCATTTTTAGAATGGGGTTATAATAGTTAATCGGGTCAACTGGTGATGACTTATGGTCTATGGAAGTCGGGTCACCTGAAATGGCGGAAAATAATTTTCTTTCAAAATTTGTGTTCGAGTTTCAAAAGTTATTTTGAGCTGACTTTGATGTAATAAATTGTAAAATAAAATAATTCTAATTTTGGTTGGCCTTATTGGCTAAAATTTTGGAATGTTCCCAAGTGGTGGAAAATTGCCTATATAAGGAAGACTGTAGTGTTGTCTTAGGCAGTTCTAGGCAGTTCTGGGTATTGATTTGAGGCTTTTTCCTATAGAATATTGTAAGGGAATTTCCATGTGGCTTTGCATATTGTAATTCTGAAAGTTTGTAATTCCATATTTGTGGAGATAATAAGAAGCCAATTTTTTGTTCTTGCATATTGTTGTTGTTTCTCTATTTCTATTATGTGTTTGTGGTATTAAAGGGAGAACCATTCATCAAGTGGTATTAGAGTAGGAGTTCCTGATTGTGTAAATAGATTGCTGAATATGAGGCATTTTGCACCAGGACCTTGGTTAGGGTTTCAGCGCACATCAAAAAATGCTTCCATGAAGGGAACATGGTGGAAGAGTTGGTTTTGTAACACCTAAGGTTAGAGCGCTCTAGAGACAAGTGCAAGCATTGCAAGAAGAGATTCATAGAGGAATGAATCTTAATGTCAGAGACAAAAGAGAGGATGAGGATGAAGCTGAAGAAGAAGATCAAGAAGGAGAAATTGAAATTATGAACAGGGAGGAAGAAAGACTTTTTTGGGCCATTTCCAAGATTGAGAAAAGACCTAAGATTGAGGTTCCTAAATTTTTAGAAAATTTTAACCTAGAAGAGTTGATCGAATGGATCAATGAATGTGAAGAATATTTTGAGTATGAAGATATTGAGGATCTTGATAGGGTCAAATTCACAAAGGCCAGACTGAAAGGTCATGCGAAGATCTAGTGGCAAGAGATTCAATTAGAGTGAAATAGAAGAGGGAAAGATAAAATCACAAGATGTTATTAGATGGTGGATAAATTGAAGTGACAGTTCATCCCTATTGATTATGAGCTTGACCTACTAAAGAAAATGCAAAGTTTGAAGTAAGTGGGATGGTCTGTTCAGGAGTATATGGAGGAGTTCTATCGAATCCTCATCAGAACAAGCCATGCAGAAGTTGATAAGGAGAAAGTTGCCTATTACCTTAATGGGTTGAGGCCCAACATTTAGGAGGAGTTGAATCTAGTTTGAATGAATATTATTCAAGAGGCATATCAGTTTGCCTTAAAAGTAGAGGAAATGCTGAACAAGAAGTTTGAGAGAAGACAAAATGAAAGAGGTCATGGTGGATGATCTGGTGGATGGTTATATGGAGGCCAAAATGAAAATCCAAAAAAGAAGGATGAGGCCAGTAGTAGTCAAAATCAAAGAGGTAACAACTCCAATCATCTCCAAGATCAGAACAATAGAGATCAGAGAGGAAGAGGAAGAGGACAAGGTTTAGGAAGAGGAGGCTTTCATGGAACATGTTTTCACGGTAGAGAAGAATGTCATAGGGCATTTGAATGTCCTCAATGCCAAGGAAGGATGAATAAGATGAATGAAGGCCAGGCTAGAGTGGTACATGTAGATGAAGATGCCAAGTCCTCAAATTCTAAAGATGCTAAAAGAGGAGAAATGTTGATTGACAAAAGAGTCCCGCTGAGTGGTGAGAATGAACCTAAACAAAGGAGCCTGTTTCTCACTAGATGCAAGTGTGAGGGTAAATGTTGTGATGTGATTATTGATAGTAGAAGCATTGACAATTTTGTGTCAGAAGAGATGGTGACAAATTTAAATTTCAAGAGATAGAAACACCCACATCCATACCAGATTGCCTAGGTGCAGGATAACCACAAGGTCATGGTCAGTGAACAGTGCCTAGTAAAGCTCAAGATTGGTGGGTACCATGATGAGGTACTATGTGATATCATACCTATGGATTCATGTCACATGTTGTTGGGTAGGTCATGGTACTTTGACAAATGTGTTGTACATGATAGTCATGCAAATACCTATTCCCTAACAAAAGATGGAGTGCGACATAAGCTAAAGCCATTGAAGGAGACTGAAGAAAAGGTATGTGGTAATGCAAGAATAACTTTTGTTCATGGAAGAAAATTTCAAGATGCTATGAGACATGGGCATGTGTGTTTTTATTTAATTTCAAAAGCTGGTAAAGAGGAAGTAGAGGATGTACCTGTAGAGGTTGTAGATTTGTTGAATGAGTTTCAAGATATTGTATCTAATAATGTACCTGATGGATTACCACCAGTAAGGAAGATCAATCATCAGATGAATTTGATTCTAGGAGCCAGTTTGCCAAACAAGGCAGCACATAGAATGACACCAACAAAAAGTGAAGAGTTAAATAGACAAGTACATGAGTTATTAAAGGAGTTGATTCGAGAGAATCTGAGTCCCTGTGTTGTACTAGTGGCATTAGCACCAAAGAAGAATAGAGAATGGAGGATGTGTATAGATTCTAGAGTAATAAATAGGATCACAATCAAGTATAGGTTTCCATTGCCATGAATGGATGATATTATGGATTGTTTGAGTGGAGCTGTGCATTTTTCAAAGATAGATCTAAAGAGTGGATATCACCAGATTCAAATCAGAGAAGGAGATGAATGGAAGACTTCCTTCAAGATAAAGGAAGGACTATATGAGTGGTTAGTCATGGCTTTTGGGCTAACCAATGCACCAAGCACTTTAATGCGGCTCATGAATGAGAATCTGAAAGAATTTCTAGGTAAGTTTGTCATTGTGTACATAGATGATATTTTGATCTTTAGTAAGACATTGGAAGAGCATAAGATGCATATTCATATGGTATTATAGAAGTTGAGAGAAGAGAAATTGTTGATAAATTTGAAGAAGTGCAATTTTGTGAAGGAGTTAGTGTATTTGGAATTTTTAGTTTCAGTAGAAGGTCTAAAAATGGACCCAGAGAAAGTACAGGCTATCCTTGAATGGCCCACCCTGAGGAAAGCTACTGAAGTAAGATCTTTTCATGGTTTGGCTAGTTTTTATAGAAAGTTTATCAGAAATTTTAGTAGTATTTGTGGACCCTTGACTGAAACAATGAGAGGGGATAGAAAAGAGTTCAAGTGGACTAATGGGGCAGATAAGAGTTTTAAACTGTTGAAACAAAAAATTATAGAATAACCTATTTTAGCACTTCCAGATTTTAATAAGGTGTTTCAAGTAGACTATGATGCTAGTGGTACTGCAATAGGAGCTATTATGAGCCAAGAAGGTAAACTTATTTCTTATTTCAGTGAGAAGTTAAATGATGCCAAGATAAAATATTATGTTTATGATCAATAATTTTATGCTATAGTTCAGGCATTGAAGAAGTGGAGATACTATTTGCTTGCTAAGTAGTTTTTTTTGTATACTAATCATCAAGCTTTGCAATAATTGAATAGTCAAAGAAAGTTCAATCAAAGACATTTGAAATGGGTTGAGTTTTTGTAGAGTTATACATTTTTTTTGAAACGCAAAAGTGGAAAGTCTAATAGGGTTGCAGATGCGCTTAGCAAAAGGCAACTATTGCTAGCAGAGATGTAGATTGAGGTAGTTGGGTTCAAGGAACTCAAGAATTTGTATCCAGAGGATCTTGATTTTGGTGAAGCTTGGAAAGCTTGTATAAAACCTGTTACTCTAGATAGGATGAAGTGGCTGGATTTCATCATTCGAGATGATATGCTATTCAGAGGGAGTCAATTATGCATTGTAAGAAGTTCTATGAGAAAGAATCTCATCAAGGAGAAGCATAGCGGAGGATTGGCTTGACATTTTGGTCATGATAAAACCCTTGCTTTGGTTAGTGAGAATTATTATTGGCCACAATTGTAGCAAAATGTCAAGAAGTTTGTATACAGTTGCAGAGTATGTCAGATGGTGAAAAGAGTGAAGTAGAATACAGGGTTGTACCAGCCATAACCTATACCAGAGAAGCCTTGGGAGGATATCATTATGGACTTTGTTCTTGGTTTCCCAAAGATAGAATGGGGACATGATTCAATTTTTGTAGTAGTTGACAGATTTTCAAAGATGACACATTTGATTCCTTGCAAGAAGACTAATGATGTTGTTCATGTAGGTGAATTATTTTTCAAAGAAGTGGTGAGACTACATGGTTTGCCAAAGAGTATAGTTTCAGATAGGGACACTAAGTTCATTAGATATTTTTAGCATACATTGTGGAAGAAGTTGCAAATAGATTTGAAGTTTAGTTCATCACATCATCCATAGACTGATGGATAGACAAAGGTGGTGAATAGGAGTTTAGGAAATTTGCTGAGATGCTTGGTTGGAGATAAGCCAACAAGATGGGATTTGATTTTACCACAGGCATAATTTTTATACAATAATTTTTTCAACAGGAGCACTGGTAAATCACCATTCTAGGTTGTATATGGGAGTAGTCCAAGAAATGCACCTAAGTTGAGAAAGATAGATAAAGGAGAAATAAGTAGTGCTGAAGCTAAGGATTTTGTAGAACATTTGAAGAACATCCATGAGGAGGTGAGAGAGCATATTACCTAGATGAATGCATAGTATAAGGCTAAGACAGATGAGAAGAGGAGGCATAAAGAGTTTTAGGTTGGAGATGAAGTCATGGTTCATTTGCAGAAGGAGCGATTTCTGGTTGGTACATATAACAAATTGAAAATGAAGAAGTTTGGGCCATGTAAGATACTAAAGAAGCATGATTCAGGAAATGAATATGATGTCGAGTTACCTACTAAGCTGAATATTTTAGCAGTATTTAATATTTTAGATTTGATAGAGTATCACAAAGGAGGTGTTGAAGATGAGGTTATAGTAGTAGAGTGGAGTATTCCAGCAACCAGTTCAGATAATAAGGTGATTGAAGACATACTGGATAGTGATGTTGGCAGAAGCACAAGGAATATGACCTGTTGAGGATTCATCATGGCTAACAAAGGAGGAGATTAACCATCTTGGTTTTCCTCTACACACCTAAGTCATGACAGGGTCACTTCTCAAATTTCCCTGGGTGTCTGATGCAGGAGCATCCTGGGTGTAAGAGAAATCTTGCATCACCCAAAAATATATCTTTTTTTAATTCAATAAGGGCTATCTTGTGTGGAGCTACTATTTGTGGAAACTTGCTATTTTTAGTAAGTTGGTCATCTGATCTTGGAATGTTTTGATTTCTTCCCTGGAGGTTCATTTTGGTCATGTCAGCCTGCCAGTAAAGTTTCATTGACAGATCAATTCTAGCTTTGTACATATTGAATATTTTTGGTATTGGCAACAAGGTACAAAAACTATGAACTTAGTTTTGAAGGATTTAGATGCCCTAAACAAGGTCAAAAATTTTGGTGATAGGTGCTTGCACCAATCATCCCTATAGAGTGCTTCGTGGCATTTCCAGAATGGGGTTATAATAGTTAATCGGGTCAACTGGCAATGACTTATGGTCTTTGGAAGTCAGGTCACCTGAAATGGTGGAAAATAATTTTCCTTCAAAATTTTTGTTAAGGTTTCAAAAGTTATTGTGAGCCGACTTTGATGTAATAAATTGTAAAATAAAATAATTCTAAGTTTGGTCAGCCTTATTGGCTAAAATTCTGGAACCTTCCTAGGTGGTGGACAATTGGCTATATAAGGAAGGCTGTAGTGTTGTCTTAGGTAGTTTTGGGCAGTTCTGGGTAGTAGATCTAGGTATTGATTTGAGGCTTTGTCCTACAAAATATTGTAAGGGAATGCCCATGTGGCTTTGCATATTGTAATTTTGAAAGTTTGTAATTCCACATTTGTAAGGATAATAAGAAGCCAATTTTTTGTTCTTGCATATTGTTGTTATTTCTCTATTTCTATTATGTGTTTGTGGTATTAAGGGGAGCACCCTTCATCAAGTGGTATCAGAGTAGGAGTTCCTGAGTGTGTAAATAGATTGTCGACTGTGAGGCAGTTTGCATTAGGACCATGGTTAGGGTTTCAATGCGCATTGTGAAAATGCCTCCACGAAGGGAACATGGTAGAAGAGCTATGTTGTAACACCTGAGGTTAGAGTGCTCTAGAGACAAGTGCAAACATTGCAAGAAGAGATTCGTAGAGGAATGAATCTTAATGTTAGAGATGAAAGTGAGGATGAGGATGAAGCCAAAGAAGAAGATCAAGAAGAAGTTGAAATTATGAACCAGGAAGAAGAAAGACTTTTTCGGGCCATTTCCAAGATCGAGAAAAGACCTAAGATTTAGGTTCCTACATTTTTAGGAAATCTTAATGCAGAAGAGTTGATCAAGTGGATCAATGAATGTGAAGAATATTTTGAGTATAAAGATATTGAGGATCCTGATAGGGTCAAATTCACAAAGGCTAGACTAAAAGGTCATACGAAGATCTATGGCAAGAGATTCAATCGGAGAGAAATAAAAGAGGGAAAGATAAAATCACAAGATGGGATCAAATGGTGGATGAATTGAAGTGGCAGTTCATCCCTGTTGATTATGAGCTTGACCTACTAAAGAAAATGCAAAGTCTGAAGCAAGCGAGATGATCTGTTCAGGAGTATACAGAGGAGTTCTATCAAATCCTCATCAAAATAGACCATGCAAAAGCTGATAAGGAGAAAGTTTCCAATTACCTTAATGGGTTGAGGCTAAGCATTCAGGAGGAGCTAAATCTAGTTCGAATGAACAGTATTGAAGAGGCTTATTAGTTTTCCCCAAAAGTAGAGGAAAAGCTAAACAAGCAGTTTGAGAGCAAACAAAATGGAAGAGGTCACAGTGGATGATATGGTGGATGGTCATATGGAGGCCGAAATGAAGATCCAAAAATGAACGATGAGGCTAGTAGTAATCAAAATAGAGAGGAAACAACTCCAATCATTTCAAAGATCAGAACAATAGAGATTAGAGAGGAAGAGGAAGAGGACAAGGTTCAGGAAGAGGAGGCTTCCATGGAACATGTTTTCACTATGGAGAAGAAGGTCATAGGGAATTTGAATGTCCTCAATGCCAAGGAAGGATAGATAGGAGGAATGAAGGCCAGGCCAGAGTGGCACATGTATATGAAGATGCCAGGTCCTCAAATTCTGAAGATGTTGAAAGAGGAGAAACATTGATTAACAGAAGAGTCCTGCTGAGTGGTGAGAATGAACCTAAAAAAAAGAGGATCTTGTTTCATGCTAGATGCAAGTGCGAGGGTAAATGTTATGATGTGATTATTGATAGTGGAAGTATTGAAAATTTTGTTTCAGAAGAGATGGTGATAAAGTTGAAGCTCAAGAGAGAGAAACACCCACATCCATACCAGATTGCCTGGCTACAGGATGACCACAAGGTCATGGTCAGTGAATAGTGCCTAGTAAAGTTCAAGATTGGCAGGTACCATGATGAGGTACTATGTGATATCATACCTATGGATGCATGTCACATGTTGTTGGGTAGGCCATGGTAGTTTGACAAATGTGATGTACATGATGGTTGTGCAAATACCTATTCCCTGACAAAGGATGGAGTGCAACATAAGCTAAAGCCATTGAAGGAGACAAAAGAAAAGGTATGTGGTAATGCAAGAATAACTTTTGTTGATGGAAGAAAATTCCTAGATGCTATGATACATAAGCATGTGTGTTTTTCTTTAATTCCAAAAGCTGGTAAAGAGGAAGTAGAGGACGTACTTGTAGAGGTTGCAGATTTGTTGAATGAGTTTTAGGATATTGTATTTGATAATGTACCTAATGGATTACCAATGGTAAGGAAGATCAATCATCAGATGGATTTGATTCTAGGAGCCAATTTTCCAATCAAGGTAGAACACAGAATGACACTAGCAGAAAGTGAAGCGTTGAATAGACAAGTAGATGAGTTATTGTAGTAGGGGTTGATTCAAGAGAGTCTAAGTCCCTATGTTGTACCAGTGGTATTAGCACCAAAGAAGAATAGAGAATGGAGGATGTGTATAGATTACAGAAAAATAAACAAGATCACAATCAAGTATAAGTTTCCATTGCCACGAATGGATGATATTATAGATTGTTTGAGTGGAGCAGTGTATTTTTCAAAGATAAATCTAAAGAGTTGATATCACCAGATTTAGATCACAGAAGGAGATGAATGGAAGAATTCCTTCAAGACAAATGAAAGATTGTATGAGTGGTTAGTCATGCCTTTTGGGCTAACCAATGCACCAAGCACTTTCATGCAACTCATGAATGACGTTCTGAAAGAATTTTTGGGTAAGTTTGTCATTGTGTACATAGATGATATTTAGATCTTTAGTAAGACATTGGAAGAGCATATGATGCATATTCGTATGGTGTTTGAGAAGCTGAGAGAAGAGAAATTGTTGATAAATTTAAAGAAGTGCAGTTTTATGAAGGAGTTAGTGTATTTAGGATTTGTAGTTTCAGCAAAAGGTCTAAAAATGGACCCAGAGAAAGTACAAGCTATCCTTGAATGACGTACTCCAAGGAATGCTACTGAGGTAAGATATTATCATGGTTTGGCTAGTTTTTATAGAAATTTTATTAGAAATTTTAGTAGTATTTTTGGACCATTAAATGAAATAATGAGAGGGGATAGAAAAGAGTTCAAGTGGACTAGTGGGGCAGATAAGAGTTTTAAACTATTAAAACAAAAAGCTATAGAACAACTTGTTTTAGCACTTCTAGATTTTAATAAGGTGTTTCAAGTAGATTGTGATGCTAGTGGTACTGCAATAGGAGCTATTATGAGCCAAGAAGGTAAACCTATTGCTTATTTCAGTGAGAAGTTAAATGATGCCAAGAGAAAATATTATGTTTATGATCAAGAATTTTATGCTATAGTTCAGGCATTGAAGAAGTGTAGAAACTATCTACTTCCTAAGGAGTTTGTTTTGTATACTGATCTTCAAGCTTTGCAATATTTAAATAGTCAAGGAAAGTTCAATCAAAGGCATTTGAAATGGGTTGATTTTTTGCAGAGTTATACATTTGTTTTGAAACACAAAAGTGGAAAGTCTAATAGGGTTGCAGACACGCTTAGCAGAAGGCAACTATTGCTGGTAGAAATGTAGATTGAGGTGGTTGGGTTCAAGGAACTCAAGAATTTGTATCCAAAGGATCATGATTTTGGTGAAGCTTGGACAACTTGTATAGAACCTGTTACTCTAGACAGGATGAAGTGGCTGGATTTCATCATTCAAGATGATATGCTATTCAGAGGGAGTCAATTGTGAATTCCAAGAAGTTCTCTGAGGAAGAATCTCATCAGGGAGAAGCATAGTAGAGGATTGGCTAGACATTTTGGTCATGATAAAACCCTTTCTTTAGTTAGTGACAATTATTATTGGCCACAGTTGCAGCAAGATGTCAAGAAGTTTGTATAGAGTTGTAGAGTATGTCAGATGGTGAAAGGAGTGAAGAAAAATATAGGGTTGTATCAGCCATTATTTGTACTAGAGAAGCCTTGGGAGGATATCAGTATGGACTTTTGTAGACACCTAAAAATCCTTTAGAAAATAAAGTATTTTTATTTTCTGAAAAACCCCTAATGACATCATCATTTATTAATTAATTAATTATTTAATTAATTAATTTATTTTTATGCAATTAAATCCCTTTATCTTAATTAAAAATATTTAATTAAGAAATCCCTCCCAAAAATGCTTAAATCTTATTTAAACATTATTTCCCTATTTATTAATTATTTTAATTAATAAATTGACCAAAAATCCCAAAATAAATAATTTATTTATTTTTTGCCCAAAACTTGACCAATTTCCTTAAGACCACTAACCTCTTCCAGAATCTTCTAATCCTTCTTTAATTTTGATTAAAGGCTAATCCCATCATTTCCTAACCCTAATCCCAACTCAAAATATTTAATTAAGATTAAATATTAATCTTCAATCCCTAAATTACCCTAGGAAAACTCTAGACTCTTCTAGAACTTTCCTAATCCTTCCCTAAACTCATTTAGGGGAAATTACCTACTTTCCCTAAGCTAATCTAAGTCTCCTTTGACTCCTAGTCAAACCCTACCTCTAATGAGCCTCAAACTCATTAAAGCCTTTGAGATAAATAAAACTTTATTTATTTTCTAAATTCCATATTTATCTTTAGAAAGCCTAGACTCTTCTAGAAATTCTTCATCCTTATCCATTTGACTCCTAGTCAAACCCTACCCCTAATGAGCCTCAAACTCATTAAAGCCTTTGAGATAAATAAAACTTTATTTATTTCCTAAATTCCATATTTATCTTTAGAAAGCCTAGAATCTTCTAGAAAGTCTTCATCCTTATCCCTTTGACTCCTAGTCAAAGCCTACCCCTAATGAGCCTCAAACTCATTAAAGCCTTTGAGATAAATAAAACTTTATTTATTTCTTAAATTCTATATTTATCCCTAGAAAGCCTAGACTTTTCTAGAAAGTCTTTATCCTCATCCAAAGCCTAGACTCTTCTAGAAAGTCTTCATCCTTATCCGCTTGACTCAAGACCCTAACCTTACCCCAAACTCTAACCTTTCTTCCTAACCCAAGCCCTTAGGAAATCCTATAAATACTCCCTCTTCCAAGAGCAATTCATTAGCTTAGTCTTTCATCTTCATGCATTGTTATCATGCTCTTTTACTTCTAGCTCTAGCATAATCATTCCTAATTGTTAGATTTCTTTGTTTTCTTCAAGCTTTCTAACACATCATAGCTTAGAAATAATGGATTAACTTAGTTTATTTCATTTTTTTGCATAGCATATCATCATCATCACATCTCTATTTGGTTTAAAATCAATCTTAGCATAAATCTCATGTAGCTTAATATTCATATCAGCATCATTTGGATCCTTGAGGCCTTAGGGGCAAATCAGGTGTTTTATACCTATTTTGTGTCATTTTGGGGTTTTCATGGATTTCAATCTATCCTAAATGCATAAGAAATATGCTCCAAGTGCTTAGAGAGCACACCCACATCTCCTTAAGCAAGAGAAAATCAAACAGTGTTTGGGTGCACCTGTTTAGGTTCAATCTGAGGTGGCTAGCTTAGAGTTTTCCTTGTTTTGGATTGTTTTCATGTAAGGTTAAAATTTAATCTTTGTTTGGCTTGAAGCTTTCAAAACAGGTATCCTCAAAAGCTTAGTCTACATTCTCACACACTCGGTGGGACCCACTTCATGGGTCTTTTGACAACATCTCATCGATTTTGGAGTTTTTGCTAAATTTTGAAGCTTGAAGGTGGAGGGAGCTTGTGGAAATATTCTTCCTCTTCTTAGTCTTATCATTCTTCCATTCTATCTACTCCTTCTTCTACTTCTTAAGAGATTTTGGCATATTCTCCTCTTTAAAATCCATAACGAGGCACTTCCATGAAAAACCTTGTAACTTTTGCATACGAACTCTATTTTTGGTGATTCAAAAAGAATTGGAAAGATGATTCAGAGGTCTATAATAATATCTAGGAAAGCAATATCAGATCAGGAGTGACAACAAAATCATTTCAGTTTTGGGTAAAAATGAACAAAACAAAGGCATAAACATCTTATTTTAGTGCTTAAAATGAATCCCCAAATCACTCTTGATTGCATTAAAGACTAAAACTTACAAAATATTCTAACAAACAAAGGAAAAACTAATCAAATCAATTGTATCCTTGCAACATCAAGGTTTTAGATGCATTCAGGCAAATATAAACACACTTCATGTTGAGGCCTAAAAAGAACCACAAATTTGCATTAGATCATCTTCATTTTGGGTTCTAAAATTAATCTTAGGAAGCATCCTAAAATCAAACTTTAGAGTCTTAAAAGAGTCATTTTTCATTTCCAAAAACAAACACACTCTTGAATGCAATAAATAGAAAAAACAAAGCATCACTATTCCTTCCTCTTTGAATTTCAGTTCAAACAAACTCAAATCTTGAATGCCTTAAAGGATTAAAACAAAGCACTTCAAAGTTTGTAAAACAACATGCCAATCTCAATCTTGAATGCTCAAAGAAAGAACTTGTAATCGCTCAAATCATTTACTTTTTGGAGAAAGAATAAATCAAACCTTAAACACTTGTGTCTTTTGAAGTTTTAAAAGTTCAAACACACTTAATCAAATTGGGAAAAAGAACAACTTGCTTGATGTGCATCTAGGAGCTTTCATTTTCTTGCAAAATCCTGTTAGAGTAAGTGATGTAAAATATTTGAACTCAGACAAGTTCACTTGTTCTACTTCTAGCAAGGCCTGTCCAGGGGAGAAAAGTGCTTCCTCCTCGGAGAACAACCTCAAACCGGTATCCCCCCCGGCCGGTATATAAATAAAGTGAAGGCAAAAAGTACTCACTTATATCTCCTAATCCACAGGCATTTTGTGCCAAATGCAAATGTTTGGGTATAGGTAAATAATCCTCCTCCAGTGTTGTTGGCTAGGCTCTTAAGTGAGTCATAGGCGGTCAGCATAACTGAGTATGGAGACTCCATGAAACTATTAAAAACTTGATAAAATAGAGGCTACCCTATCTACATCTGAAAGTATCAAAATCCTTGTGCAAGGACTGATCCAAGGGGTTTACCGGGTCACCTCAAGATTACTCACCATTTGTATTCCCTTCTAGGGGGTACCAAGCTATGGGCAAGCGATTTTGATACTCACCTTCCTTAGGTAGATCTTCTTGAAGTGCTTGACAGTCAAATACTTTGTGAAAACATTGTTGGAACATAAACTTTTCAAAGCTTTATCAGAGTTAGTTATCCTATTTGTATCCCACAAGGTTTCTTTGTCCCTTGTGGAGATTTCTTTTCTCAAAAATATTTGTTGAAATCTATCCTTTGCCATTGGAAAAACATCAAACTGATCTACAACTTGGTTCATGATACTCAGAATAGCCATGTCAATCCAAATCCTCCCAAAATCCAAAAAATGTCCAAAGCTTTCAGAATCTCAAAACATGGTCTTCCAGTCATATTCAATCCAGTCCTATCATCCTTTCCTCCTATCCTAGGTTAGCAAAGTCATCTTGATCATCCCCCATCCCCTTGTCTATCTTCCTCTAAAGTCAATTTTCTTCCAAACTTGAGCCAAATCCAAACCTAAGTCCGATTCTATCAATCATCCCAATCTGAGTCTTAGTCTTCCAATCCATCTTCATCCTTCATTCCTATTTGACTCATCCACAAGTTAGCATGTTTCAAAACTATTATGATGAGTTTGGTTATTATGTCTCTCCCCTTAATCCATCCTATCCCAAAGATGATGAAAGCCTTGTAGATCATGATACATATTTTGAAAATCTTAGCAAGTTTCCTCCAAACATCCCCTAACATCCAATCATTCCTCCAAAATATCCTATCATGCCTTCACGATTAATCCACTAGCACTCCCTTTCATGTCCTTAGCAAGGAAAATCCATTATCTTATCCATCCACAACTTATCCCTATCTTAAATCTACACATCCTCCATATGCATCCTTCATACCTCCATTTCCTACTATGGTCATATCCCAATCACCACCATCCCCTCAAAATAGTTCACGCTACTTCCCTTATCTAAAACCTCCATCCACTTATCCTCCAAAACCCTTTCAAAGCCAAAAACCAAGTCTTCCAATCCTTTTTCCAAATCCACCATCCTATCTCAACCCACCATCCTCCATTCAAACCCATGTTTCCACAAATCCCTTCCCACAAAAAGAATACACCCTTCAATCTACTTCATATCCCGTACCTCAATCCATCATTCCTACCTCATCCAATAGTCCATCAAGATCACAAGCCTCCTCTAAACCTACCTATATGAACTATCCAAACCCACCATCCTTCACCTCCTCGTTTCCACCATCATCCCCTCAAGTAGGTTCCCCTTCTTCCACCCCATCATTGTGTGAGGACTATCCTAGCTCTCCATCTCCTCCATCTTCTAATCCTTTTTCACCACCAAAGTCTCCAAGGAGTTTCAAAAGGAAGCCAACAACAAATCCCACTCCTAGAGTTGAAGAGCCAAACCATCTCAAAACTTCATGTGAAGCCATCATTGATGAGGCCCATCCATCACTCCCATCTATCGTCTATCTTTCATAGATTGATCCTCTTCCATCTCCTAGCATCATTGAGTCCCTTCCATCTAAAGTTTTCATCCAATCCCCACCAACATCACCTCCTCCTAGCATTATCCAAAGCACATCCAGTGAGCCCCATGAGTTCACCCTTCTTCCTACCATCACAACTATAGAATCTTCCATCCTTTCATCTATACCATCTAAAAAATTCACGCTTCTTCCTACCATCATAGCTACAGAATCTTCCAGCCTTTCATCCATACCATTTGAAGAGTTATTCCTTCTTCCAGACATCATAGCCATAGAATATCCCATCCTTCCATCCACCCCATCTAAAGAGTCCATCCATACATTCCCTAGCATTCTATCCACACAAATCCTACCATGTCAAGATCTTGTCCAAAAGCATGTTGAAATACCCATAGAAGAAAATCAAGATCCAATCCTTTCACTTCCGCCATCACATGTTCTATTGCTTCCATCACCCCCAATCCAAAATCCTACAATCCCAATTCTTCCAATCCAAGATCCTACAATCCCTATTCCTCCATCTCAAGATCTATTAATATCCCCCAATCCCAATCAAAACCCCACCATCCTATCCTCTCCTCTTGAGGATCTTCCAATCCAAATTGTCCCACTGCCAGCACTCTATCCTCTTGGTCCAATTACATTTGTCAAAGGTAGCCCACTTAAAGCAGAAGCAGTAAGTTTTATATCTTCCATCAGGGAACCAGAAATTGGATGTTTATCATATTCCCCAAGTCAAAAATATCCTTGTTTGGATAAAATGCTCAAGAAATGGAATTATCAAGGCAAAGGCCTAGGCATCCATGAACAAGGAAATCTAGAGCCTATCCAAGACAAGAAACATCCAAAGTTATGTGGCATTGGAAACACATCAGAAGAAGACACTTCCTCCAAAAATGTTGGTACAGCTAAAGCTAAATTCAAGCATCCTTCCAAACCCACCATCACATCTTCCAAGTCATACAATTCTATTCCTCCTCCATCATTACAGCCCAGGACAACCTATCACATTCCTCCTTCATCCTCCAAATCCATTTTGGGTCCCGATGTCCCAAAATCTTCCAGCACATATCCTCTACATACCCCATCCATTTTGGGACCCTACATCCCAAAATATCATCCCCCATCTTATCCTACTTAGTCTTTCATCCAAAATCCAAGCATCCCTAGTCAGGATCAACAAAGGCACATGCCCACATATCCTATCTACCAATCTCCTTCTATCTCTCCATCCATATTTCCTCCATCCTGCACATCTCCTCATATTCACTCTGATGCTCCCCACAATTTGGATGCCATATCAAATATGTATAAAGGGAAATATCCACAAAAATCCAAGGATTGCCATGTCTAGTCTAAATGACATGGTCAACCAAAGAAAAATCCAATCAAGCAATCCAAAGCATCCCAATGGTAGCAAAGGCCTAGCAAAGAAAAAGCAAAATCTGATGCATACCAATGGCCACAAAGTCCCACCAAAGCTAAAACAAAAATGATGTGGATCCCAAAGCAAAAAGATATAATGCATCTAAAAGAAACATCCACAATGGCATCCAAAGTTGCTAATCCCCTAGCTACTCAATCTTCTCCTCCATCTCCTAAATCTATTTTGGGTCCCAAAAATTCAAAATTTCCTAGCATAAATCCTCCATCACATCCACCTCTATCTTCCACATCCTATCCGCTTCCTCCATCTCCCCTGAAACATGTGCCAATGTTGATCTTGACAACATCCCCCTATCATGATCACTTTCCATCTTTCCATCCAAACACTTTCTACCACCATATCTCCCATCTACCCCATCTTATCCATGCCTTTGCATAATCCCTCCATCCCAATAAAGTTGTACCAACATTTGAGAACATCAGAAAGATTAGTGAAGAAAGTCAGCGACAAATCAGAGAAATCAGCAAGTTAGCAAAATCAAAAAGTTAGCATCAAATCAGAAGGTAGTACCAAATCAGAGAATCAACAACAAGTCAGAAATCAATCAACATATCAGTGAAAGATCAGTACAAAGTCAACAGAAAATAAAAAAATCCATGAAAATTGGAAAAAATTAACAGAAAAGTATCAAAAAGAAAAGAAAAAGAGAAAAACATTCATCCAATGGTGAAAACTTGGCAATTCAGGTGCCTTGGACAAGTACCATGGTGAAAACCTAGCAAACAGGCATCATGCGTAGGCCTCCCTCCAATTCCTTTCTGTAGTTGGGGGACATTCCCTTCTATCACCTCTTATCCAGCATCTCCTCCATCCCATTTGTCTCTCACCTCCTTCATCCTCCTTTGGATCTTGATGACAAAACAAAGACTACCAGGTATACATGCTTTTGGGCACCTTCTTGGCATCCATCACACTTTTTAGCTACATATCCTCTATCCAATCCATTCATCCTATCTTCCATCTACCTTCCTCATCCTCTTGTTGGCAGTTCTTCCATCCAATCATACCCCATCCTAATGTCTCTGAAATACATGAAACTATCCTAAGCAGGGGGCATCTTATTCCTTGGTGACATATTCCTTGGAGACTATCTTTCATCCAAAATCATCCATCTTCTAATCCTTTAGAAAATCCACCATCCAATCTCCTTGAGCAATCCTCTATCCAGATTCCTTAGCAGTTCCTTCAGCATCCATCTTTTAATCCTCAAGCAAATTTTCCATCCAATCTCTCCACAATTCCTCCATCCAAATCCAAATATTCCTCTATCGAGACCCCTAAGCATTCCTCTAGCCAGATCCCTCAGCAGTTCCTCCATCCAAATCCAAATCTTCCTCCATCCGAATATCCTAGCAGTTCCATGATCCTCATCCTAAGCATTTCCTCCATCTTTCCATCACCTAGTATCTTCCCTTGTCATTGGTATCTAGCTATAGGCTACCCTCATTGCAATCCAATCCCATTCATCCATATCCAACTATTCCTAGCAGTCTTCTACCAATCTTCCAATCCTCTCCACATCCTCTAGCTATCCAAAATCCAATATCCAAGATCAAGCCAACCAATCAAATCACATCCTTAGTCTTGTAGCAAACCTTGATCTCAATCCAATCATCATCGTTGGGATATGTCCTTCCCAAATCTATGTCATGTTAGGACACATCCATCCATCAGTCCGTCTTGGCCTTCCAGCCCAACTGGGGCATCATCTTGCATATCGTTGGAGTTTTAGCTTCACCCCCAAGTTCTTTGTACATCCTAATCCTGAGTCTTGTACCATAGTGTTAGTCGTGTCTCCACCTAAACTCATTTGTACATATGTGTCTTTACGTCCCATCCTTTGTGTCAGTCAGCCCTTGTCACTGTCCTATTGTACATATCCTTGTCAATCCTACATCAGTAGTATTTGATCATAAATCTTGTCCCACCCAGCCTCGCACTTCAGCAACATCAATTGTCGACTATCCTTGATCATCGTGACTATCTTTGAACTGCATCATTTGCCAATCAGCAACGCAACATTCTCCCCATCAGCATAGGGTCCACACAGATGTATGCTTCTGTTTTGTCTGACCTAAGCCTAATCACGGGTCCCCTTAGTTGTATCCTTCCGGTCTGACCTAATCTTCCACCAAGAAGACTAGGTCTATGTCGATGTATCCTTTCACACGTTCAGACCAATCTTCCTGCCATCAATCAAATCAAATCTCTCTCCTTAGAAAAGGAGTTATCATTTTTTACCTTGCATGAAACTATGTTAATCCATTATTGCTAAGCTATGATGTGCTAGAAAGTTTGAAGAAAATAATGAAATCTAATAATTAGAATTGATTATGCTAAAGCTAGAAGTAAAAGAGCATGATAACAATGCATGAAGATGAAAGACTAAGCTAATGAATTGCTCTTGGAAGAGGGAATATTTATAGGATTTCCTAAGAGCTTGGGTTAGGAAGAAAGGTTAGAGTTTGGGGTAAGGTTAGGGTCTTGAGTCAAGGGGATAAGGATGAAGACTTTTTAGAAGATTCTAGGCTTTGGATGAGGATAAAGACTTTCTAGAAAAGTCTAGGCTTTCTAAGGATAAATATGGAATTTAAGAAATAAATAAAGTTTTATTTATCTCAAAGGCTTTAATGAGTTTGAGGCTCACTAGGGGTAGGGTTTGACTAGGAGTGAAACGAGACTTAGACTAGCTTAGGGAAAGTAGGTAATTTCCCCTAAATGGGTTTAGGGAAGGATTAGGAAAGTTCTAGAAGAGTCTAGAGTTTTCCTAGGGTAATTTAGGGATTGAGAATTAATATTTAATCTTAATTAAATATTTTGAGTTGGGATTAGGGTTAGAAAATGATGGGATTAGCCTTTAATCAAAATTAAAGAAGGATTAGAAGATTTTGGAAGAGGTTAGTGGTCTTAAGGAAATTGGCCAAGTTTTGGGAAAAAAATAAATAAATTATTTATTTTGGAATTTTTGGTCAATTTATTAATTAAATAATTAATAAATAGGGGAATAATGTTTAAATAAGATTTAAACATTTTTGGGAGGGATTCCTTAATTAAATATTTTTAATTAAGGTAAAGGGATTTAATGGCATAAAAATAAATAAATAAATTAAATAAATAAATAATTAATAAATGATGATGTCATCAAGGATTTTTTAGAAAATAAAAATACTTTATTTTCTAAAGGGATTTTAGGTGTCTACATTTTCCCCCTCTTTGATGCGATGCTGCAAGTGGCATGGCGTCAAAGACAAGAAAATAAGATGCCCAAGGCTAGAATTTTGGAGATGAGAGATGCAAGATGCAAGATTAATCTATATGATGTAGGATGCAAGGGATTGGGGGAAGCTCCAAGTGCAAATGTGGAGAGCACAACCTAGTTTAATATAGCAATGCTAGAGACCTACCAAGGATACTGGGATCACAAGGCCTTGTTGCCAGCATTGCAAAAGACTGACCCTAAAAAGACACGCAGGGTTGCCTCAGCATCACACATGAAACTCAGAGGAGGCATGGTGGAAACGATGCTGAAGAAACCACAAACACATGACTAACTCATATGAAGAAGCAAAAGATCAAAATACCTTGCCCCAGATTTTCCTCATTCGCTACACACCATGATATAAAGGATCGTGGTGACTTTGGGTAGAGAACAATGAGAAGCCATAAAAGATTTAACAAGACCCAAAGGAAAAAATCCAAGGTAAAAAATGATAACTCCAAAAGACAACCTTTGCTAAGGAGAGAGATTTGATTTGATTGATGGTGGGAAGATTGGTTTGAATGTGTGGAAGGATACATCGACACAGACCTAGTGTGCTTGGTGAAAGATTGGGTTAGACTGGAAGGATACAACTGAGGGGACCCATGATTAGGCTTAGGTCAGAAAAAATAGAAGCATACATCTGTGCGGACCCTATGCTAATGGGGAGAATGTTGCATTACTGATTGGCAAATGATGCAGTTCAAAGATAGTCACGATGATCAAGGATAGTCAACAATTGATGTTGTTGAAGTGCGAGGTAGGGTAGGACAAGATTTATGATCAATACTACTGATGCAGGATTGACAAGGATATGTACAATAGGATAGTGACAAGGGCTAACTGACACAAAGGATGGGACCTAAATACACATATGTACAAATGAGTTTAGGTGGAGACACGACTGACACTATGGTACAAGACTCAGGATTAGGATGTACAAAGAACCTGGGGGTGAAGCTAAAACTCCAACGATATGCAAGACGATGCCCCTGTTGGGCTGGAAGGCCAAGACAGAATGACAGATGGATGTGTCCTAAAATGACATAGATTTGGGAAGGAAATATCCCAATGATGATGATTGGATTGAGATCAAGGTTTGCTACAAGACTAAGGATATGATTTGATCGGTTGGCTTGATCTTGGATATTGGATTTTGGATAGCTAGAGGATGTGGAGAGGATTGGAAGATTGGTAGAAGACTGCTAGGAATAGTTGGATATGGATGAATGGCATTGGATTGCAATGAGGGTAGCCTATAGCTAGATACCAGTGACAAGGGAAGATACTAGGTGATGGAAAGATGGAGGAAATGCTTAGGATGAAGATCATGGAACTGCTAGGAGATTTGGATGGACGAAGATTTGGATTTGGATGGAGGAACTACTGAGGGATCTGGCTAGAGTAATGCTTAGGGGTTTGGATAGAGGAATATTTGGATTTGGATGGAGGAATTATGGAGAGAATGGATGGTAGATTTTCTTGAGGATTAAAAGATGGATGCTGGAGGAACCACTGAGGAATCTGGATAGAGGATTGCTCAAGGAGATTGGATGGTGGATTTTCTTAAGGATTGGAAGATGGATGATTTTGGATGAAAGATAGTCTCCAAGGAATATGTCACCAAGGAATAAGATGCCCCCTACTTGGGATAGTTTCATGTATTTTAGAGACATTAGGATGGGGTACGATTGGATGGAAGAACTACCAACAAGAGGATGAGGAAGGTAGATGGAAGATAGGATGAATGGATTGGATAGAGGATATGTAGCTAAAAATTGTGATGGATGCCAAGAAGGTGCCCAAAAGCATGTATACCTGGTAGTCTTTGTTTTTTCATCAAGATCCAAAGGAGGATGAAGGAGGTGAGAGACAAATGGGATGGAGGAGATGTTGGATAAGAGGTGATAGAAGGGAATGGCCCCCAACTACAGAAAGGAATTGGGGGGAGGCCTACACATGATGCTTGTTTGCTAGGTTTTCAGCATGGTACTTGTCCAAGGTGCTTGAATTGCCAAGTTTTCACCATTCGACGAATGTTTTTCTCTTTTTCTTTTCTTTTTTGATACTTTTCTCTTGATTTTTTCCAATTTTCATGGATTTTTTTTATTTTCTACTAACTTTGTGTTGATCTTTCACTAATATGCTGATTGATTTTGAACTTGTTGATTCTCTGATTTGGTACTACCTTCTAATTTGATGCTGACTATCTGATTTTGCTAACCTGTTGATATCTTTGATTTGTCACTGACTTTCTTCATTGATCTTTTTGATGTGATCGGATGTTGGTACAACTTTATTGGGATGGAGGGATTATGCAAAGGCATGGATAAGATGGGGTAGATGGGAGATATGGTGGTAGAAAGTGTTTGGATGGAAAGATGGAAAGTGATCATGATAGGGGGATGTTGTCAGGATCAACATTCGCACATGTGGTGGGGGAGATGGAGGAAGCAGATAGGATGTGGAAGATAGAGGTGGATGTGATGGAGGATTTATGCTAGGAATTTTTGAATCTTTGGGACCCAAAATAGATTTAGGAGATGGAGGAGAAGACTGAGTAGCTGGGGGATTAGCAACTTTGGATGCCATTATGGATGTTTCTTTTAGATGCATTATATCTTTTTTCTTTGGGATCCACATCATTTTTGTTTTAGCTTTGATGGGCCTTTGTGGCCATTGGTATGCATCAGATTTTGCTTTTGCTTTGCTGGGCCTTTGCAGCCATTGGGATGCTTTGGATTGCTTGATTGAATTTTGCTTTGGTTGACCATGTCATTTAGACTAGACATGGCAATCCTTTGATTTTTGTGGATATTTCCCTTTATACATATTTGATATGGCATCCAAATTATGGGGAGCATCAGAGTGAATATGAGGAGATGTGTGGGATGGAGGAAATATGGATGGAGAGATGGAAGGAGATTGGTAGATAGGATATGTGGGCATGTGCTTTTGTTGATCTTGACTAGGGATGCTTGGATTTTGGATGAAAGACTGAGTAGGATAAGATGGGGGATGATATTTTGGGATGTAGGGTCCCAAAATGGATGGGGTATGTAGAGGATATGTTCTGCAAGATTTTGGGACGTAGGGACCCAAAATGGATTTGGAGGATGAAGGAGGAATGTGATAGGTTGTCCTGGGCTATAATGATGGAGGAGGAATAGAATTTTATGCCTTCAAAGATGTGATCGTGGGTTTGGAAGGATGCTTGAATTTAGCTTTAGCTGTACCAACATTTTTGGAGGAAGTGTCTTCTTTTGATGTGTGACCAATGCCACATAACTTTTGATGTTTCTTGTCTTGGATAGGCTCTAGATTTCCTTGTTCATGGATGCCGAGGCCTTTGCCTTGATAATTCCATTTCTTGAGCATTTTATCCAAACAAGGATATTTCTAACTTGGGGAATATGATAAACATCGAGTTTCTGGTTCCTTGATGGAAGATATAAAACTTACTGCTTTTGATTCAAGTGGGCTACCTTTGACAAATTTACGTGGACCAAGAGGATAGAGTGCTAGCAGTGGGACAATTTGGATTGGAAGATCCTCAAGAGGAGAGGATAGGATGGTGGGGTTTTGATTGGGATTAGGGTATATTAATAGATCTTGAGATGGAGGAATAGGGATTGTAGGATCTTGGATTGGAAGAATTGGGATTGTAGGATTTTGGGTTGGGGGTGATGGAAGCAATAGAACATGTGATGGGGGAAGTGAAAGGATTGGATCTTGATTTTCTTCTACGGGTATTTCAACATGCTTTTGGACAAGATCTTGACATGGCAAGATTTGTGTGGATAGAATGCTAGGGAATTTATGGATGGATTCTTTAGATGGGGTGGATGGAAGGATGGGATATTCTGTGGCTATGATGTCTGGAAGAAGGAATAACTCTTCAAATGGTATGGATGAAAGGATGGAAGATTCTACAGTTGTGATGGTAGGAAGAAGGGTGAATTTTTTAGATGGTATGGATGAAAGGATGGAAGATTCTACAGCTGTGATGGTAGGAAGAAGGGTGAACTTATGGGGCTCATTGTATGTGCTTTGGATAATGCTAGGAGGAGGTGATGTTGGTTGGGATTGGATGAAAACTTCAGATGGAAGGGACTCAATGATGCTAGGAGATGGAAGAGGATCAATGTATGAAAGATAGATGATAGATGGGAGAAATGGATAGGCCTCATCAATGATGGCTTCACATGAAGTTTTGAGATGGTTTGGCTCTTCAACTCTAGGAGTGGGATTTATTGTTGGCTTCCTTTTGAAACTCCTTGGAGACTTTCATGGTGAAAAAGGATTAGAAGATGGAGGAGATGGAGAGCTAGGATAGTCCTCATACAATGATGGGGTGGAAGAAGGGGAACCTACTTGAGGGGATGATGGTGCAAATGAGGAGCTAGAGGATGGTGGGTTTGGATAGTTCATACAGGTAGGTTTAGAGGAGACTTGTGAACTTGATGGACTATTGGATGATGTAGGAATGATGGATTGAGGTATGGGATATGAAGTAGATTGAAGGGTGTATTCTTTTTGTGGGAAGGGATTTGTGGAAACATGGGTTTGAATGGAGGATGGTGGGTTGAGATAGGATGGTGGATTGGGAAAAATGATTGGAAGACTTGGTTTTTGGTTTTGAAAAGGTTTTGGAGGATAAGTGGATGGAGGTTTTAGATAAGGGAAGTAGCGTGAAGTGTTTTGAGGGGATGGTGGTGATTGGGATATGACCATAGTAGGAAATGGAGGTATGAAGGATGCATATGGAGGATGTGTAGGTTTAAGATAGGGATAAGTTGTGGATGGATAAGATAATGGATTTGCCTTCCCGAGGACATGAAAGGGAGTGCTAGTGGATAAGCGTGAAGGCATGATAGGATATTTTGGAGGAATGATTGGATGTTGGGGGATGTTTGGAGCAAACTTGCTAAGATTTTCAAAATATGCATTGTGATCTACAAGGCTTTCATCATCTTTGGGATAGGATGGATTGAGGGGAGAGACATAATAACCAAACTCATCATAATAGTTTTGAAACATGATGACTTGTGGATGAGTCAGATAGGAATGAAGGATGAAGATGGATTGGAAGACTAAGACTGAGATTGGGATGATTGATAGAATCAGACTTAGGTTTGGATTTGGCTCAAGTTTGGAAGAAAACTAACTTTAGAGGAAGACAGACAAGGGCATGGGGGATGACCGAGATGAATTTGCTAACCTAGGATAGGAGGAAAGGATGACAAGACTGGATTGAATATGACTAGAAGACCATGTTTTGAGATTCTGAAAGCTTTGGACATTTTTTGGATTTTGGGAGGATTTGGACTGACATGGCTATTATGAGTATCGTGAACCAAGTTGTAGATCAGTTTGATGTTTTTCCAATGGCAAAGGATATATTTCAACAAAGATTTTTGAGAAAAGAAATCTCCACAAGGGACAAAGCAACCTTGTGGGATACAAATAGAATAATTGACTCTGATAAAGCTTTGAAAAGTGTATGTTCCAACAATGTTTTCACAAAGTATTTGACTGGCAAGCACTTCAAGAAGATCTACCTAAGGAGGGTGAGTATCAAAATTGCTTGCCCACAGCTTGGTACCCCCTAGAAGGGAATACAAATGGTGAGTAATCTTGAGGTGACCCGGTAAACCCCTTGGATCGGTCCTTGCACAAGGATTTTGATACTTTCAGATGTAGATAGGGTAGCCTCTATTTTATCAAGCTTTTAATAGTTCCATGGAGTCTCCATACTCAGTTGTGCTGACCGCCTGTGACTCACTTAAGAGCCTAGACAACAACATTGGAGGAGGATTATTTACCTATCCCCAAACATTTGCATTTGGCACAAAACACCCGTGGATTAGGAGATATAAGTGAGTACTTTTTGCCTTCACTTTATTTATATACCAGCTGGGGGGAATACCGGTTTGAGGTCATTCTCTAAGTAGGAAGTGCTTTTCTCCCCTGGACAGGCCTTGCTAGAAGTAGAACAAGTGAACTTGTCTGAGTTCAAATGTTTTACATCACTTACTCTAACAGGATTTTGCAAGAAAATGAAAGCTCCTAGATGCACATCAAGCAAGTTGTTCTTTTTCCCAATTTGATTAAGTGTGTTTGAACTTTTAAAACTTTGGAAGACACAAGTGTTTAAGGTTTGATTTGTTCTTTCTCCAAAAAGTAAATGATTTGAGTGATTGCAAGTTCTTTCTTTGAGCATTCAAGATTGAGATTGGCGTGTTGTTTTAAGAACTTTGAAGTGCTTTGTTTTAATCCTTTAAGGCATTCAAGATTTGAGTTTGTTTGAACTAAAATTCAAAGAGGAAGGAATAGTGATGCTTTGCTTTTTCAATTTATTGCATTCAAGAGTGTGTTTGTTTTTGGAAATGAAAAATGACTCTTTTAGGACTCTAAAGTTTGATTTTAGGATGCTTCCTAAGATTAATTTTAGAACCCAAAATGAAGATGATCTAATGCAAATTTGTGGTTCTTTTTAGGCGTCAACATGAAGTGTGTTTATCTTTGCCTGAATGCATCTAAAACCTTGATGTTGCAAGGATGCAATTGATTTGATTAGTTTTGCCTTTGTTTGTTAGAATATTTTGCAAGTTTTTGTCTTTAATGCATTCAAGAGTGATTTGGGGATTCATTTTAAGCACTAAAATAAGATGTTTATGCCTTTGTTTTGTTCATTTTTACCCCAAATTGAAATGATTTTGTTGTCACCCCTGATCTGAGATTTCTTTCCTAGATATTATTATAGATCTCTGAATCAGCTTTCCAATGCTTTTTGAATCACCAAAAATGGAGTTCGTATGCAAAAGTTACAAAGTTTTTCGTGGAAGTGCCTCGTTATGGATTTTAAAGAGGAGAATATGCCAAAATCTCTTAAGAAGTATAAGAAGGAGTAGATAGAATGGAAGAATGATAAGACTAAGAAGAGGAATAATATTTCCACAAGCTCCCTCCACCTTCAAGCTTCAAAATTTAGCAAAAACTCCAAAATCGATGAGATGTTATCAAAAGACCCATGAAGTGGGTCCCACCGGGCGTGCCAGAATGTGGACTAGGCTATCTGGATCTGTTTTGAAAGGCTAAGACAAGAAAACATTAGGCTTTAATCTAACATTATATCAATTCAAAACAAAAACATCTAAGCTAAGCCACCTCAGATAGAGCCTAAACAGGTGCACCCAAGCACTGTTTGATTTGCTCTTGCTTAAGGGGATGTGGGTGTGCTCTCTAAGCACTTGGAGCATATTATAATGCATACTAAGATGGATTGAGATTCATGAAAACCCCAAAAATGGCACAATATTGGGTAGAACACCCAAAATTGCCCCTAAGGCCTCAGGAACTCAAGATTGCTTTAATGAAGATTAAGCTACATGATGTTTATGCTAAGATTGATTTTAGACCAAATAGAGATGTGATATGATGCTATATGCTATGCAAAACAATGAAAGAAACTATGTTAATCCATTATTGCTAAGCTATGATGTGCTAGAAAGCTTGAAGAAAATAATGAAATCTAATAATTAGAATTGATTATGCTAAAGCTAGAAGTAAAAGAGCATGATAACAATGCATGAAGATGAAAGACTAAGCTAATGAATTGCTCTTGGAAGAGGGAATATTTATAGGATTTCCTAAGAGCTTGGGTTAGGAAGAAAGGTTAGAGTTTGGGGTAAGGTTAGGGTCTTGAGTCAAGGGGATAAGGATGAAGACTTTTTAGAAGAGTCTAGGCTTTGGATGAGGATAAAGACTTTCTAGAAAAGTCTAGGCTTTCTAAGGATAAATATGGAATTTAAGAAATAAATAAAGTTTTATTTATCTCAAAGGCTTTAATGAGTTTGAGGCTCATTAGGGGTAGGGTTTGACTAGGAGTCAAAGGAGACTTAGATTATCTTAGGGAAAGTAGGTAATTTCCCCTAAATGGGTTTAGGGAAGGATTAGGAAAGTTCTAGAAGAGTCTAGAGTTTTCCTAGGGTAATTTAGGGATTGAGGATTAATATTTAATCTTAATTAAATATTTTGAGTTGGGATTAGGGTTAGAAAATGATGGGATTAGCCTTTAATCGAAATTAAAGAAGGATTAGAAGATTCTGGAAGAGGTTAGTGGTCTTAAGGAAATTGGCCAAGTTTTGGGCAAAAAATAAATAAATTATTTATTTTGGGATTTTTGGTCAATTTATTAATTAAATAATTAATAAATAGGGGAATAATGTTTAAATAAGATTTAAACATTTTTGGGAGGGATTCCTTAATTAAATATTTTTAATTAAGGTAAAGGGATTTAATGGCATAAAAATAAATAAATAAATTAAATAATTAATTAATTAATAAATTATGATGTCATCAAGGATTTTTCAGAAAATAAAAATACTTTATTTTCTAAAGGATTTTTAGTTGTCTACAACTTTATTCTTGGTTTCCCAAGGACACAATGAGGACATGATTCAATTTTTGTGGTAGTTGATAGATTTTCAAAGATGGCACATTTTATTCCTTGCAAGAAGACTAATGATGTTGTTCATGTAGTAGAATTATTTTTTAGACAAGTGGTGAGACTACATGGTTTTCCAAAGAGTATAGTTTCAGATAGGGACACTAAGTTCATTGGATTTTTTTGGTGTATATTATGGAAGAATTTGAAAATAGATTTGAAGTTCAGTTCATCACATCATCCACAGACTGATGGGTAGACAGAGGTGGTGAATAGGAGTTTGGGAAATTTGCTGAGATGTTTGGTTGGAGATAAACTAATAGGATGGGATTTGATTTTACCACAAGCAAAGTTTGCATACAATAATTCTATCAATAGGAGCACTGGTAAATCACCATTCTAGATTGTATATGGGAGTAGTCCAAGAAATGCATCTGAGTTGAGAAAGATAGATAAAGGAGAAATAAGTAGTGCTGAAGCTAAAGATTTTGTAGAATATTTGAAGAACATCCATGAGGAGGTGAGGAAGAATATTACCAAGATGAATGCACATTATAAGGCTAAGGTAGATGAGAAAAGGAGGCATAAGGAGTTTTAGGTTGGAGATGAAGTCATGGTTCATTTTTGGAAGGAGAGATTTTTGGTTGGTACATATAACAAATTGAAAATGAAGAAGTTTGGGACATGTAAGATACTCAAGAAGCATGATTCAGGAAATGCATATGAGGTTGATTTACCTACTGAGGTGAATATTTCAATAGTATTTAATGTTTTAGATCTGACAGAGTATCATGAAGGAGGTGTTGAAGATGAGGTTACAGCAGCACAGTGGAGTATTCCAATGACCAGTTGAGATAACAAGGAGATTGAAGACATACTGGATAGTCATGTTGGCAGAAGCACAAGGAACATGACATATGAAGAATATTTGGTCAAGTGGAAAGGATGACCTGTTGAAGATTCATCATGGCTAACAAAGGAGGAGGTTAACTATCTTGGTTTTCCTCTATGCACCTGAGTCATGACGGGGTCACTTCTCAAATTACCCTAGGTGTCTGATGTAGGAGCATCTTGGGTGTAAGAGAAATCTTGCATCACCCAAAAAATTTTTTTTTTTTTGTATTCAATAAGGGCTATCTTGTGCAGTGCTTCTATTTGTGGCAACTTGCTATTTTGAGTAAGTTGGTCATTTGATCTCAGAATGTTTTGATTTCTTCTCTGGAGGTTCATTTTGGTCATGTCAGCCTGCCAATAAAGTTTAATTGACATATCAAGTCTAGCTTTCTAGATATTGAAGATTTTCGCTATTGGCAACAGGGTACAGAAACTTTGAACTCAATTTTGAAGGCTTTAGAGGCCCTAGATGAGGTCAAAAATTGGGTGATAGGTGCTTGCACTAGTCAAACCTATAGACCGCTTCGTGGCATTTCTGAAATGGGGTTATAATAGTCAGTCGGGTCAAATGGTGATGAATTATGGTCTCTGGAAGTCAGATCACCTGAAATGGTGAAAAATATTTTTTCTTCAAAATTTGTGTTTGGGTTTCAAAAGTTATTCTGAGCTGACTTTGATGTAATAAATTGTAAAATAAAATAATTCTAAGTTTGGTCAGCCTTATTGGCTAAAATTTTGGAACCTTCCCAAGTGGTGGAAAATTGCCTATATAAGGAAGGTTTTAGTGTTGTCTTAGGCAGTTCTGGGCCTTTCTAGGTAGTAGATCTGGGTATTGATTCAAGGCTTTGTCCTACAAAATATTGTAAGGGAATGTCCATGTGGCTTTGCATATTGTAATTCTAAAAGTTTGTAATTCCACATTTGTGGAGATAATAAGAAGCCAATTTTCTATTCTTTCATATTGTTGTTGTTTCTCTATTTCTGTTATGTGTTTTTGGTATTAAGGGGAGCACCCTTCATCATCCTTCTTGAAAGTATATGAGTTCTTCACTCCATCATGAATATCTTGGAGGTCAAATTTCCATGCTCTACCTAGGAGAAAGTGACATGCATCCATAGGTAACACATCACATAATACCTTATCCTTATACCTCCCAATTGAAAACTCAACCCAAGCCTTCTCATTCACGAAGACATGTCGTCCTTTATTCAGCCATGTGACCTTGTAAGACTAGTGTGGGGTATCCTTGTCATGTTTAATTTTTTGACTGCTTCTTATGACATAATGTTGTTAGTAGACCCTAAGTCAATAATGACTCTACACACCTTTCCCATCATCTTACATTTTATTCTAAATAGGGACCTTTGGCTTGGCTCCTCTTTCACTGGCTCCTTGATCAATGTTCTCCTGATCATGAGGTTCTCACCTTCCTCTAATGTTAGTGGCACCTCAGGGTGATTCACTCTTGAATTTTTCTCCTCATGAATAATATTGACTCTCTTATCACCTCCTTGAGAAGTTCTACCCTTCCCTAGACACCTATAGGTAGGGTTCCTCATTTGGTTCCAATGGTAACATTTCATGTTTGCAAAATAGTTGCCTCTTCCTTATCCACCACTTCTTCATCTAAAGTTAGAACTCTTTCCTCTACTACCTCTATTAGAGATTCCCTCTTATTGCTCAGTATATTTAACTTCTCCTTGGGTCATTGGCTCTGAACTCCTTCAACCATATCCACTTCTTTTCCCTCTACTATATCTTCCTCTACATCTTCCCCTGGAGATTTGTTCATGCTTTCTTTTTCCTTTCTCCTTAATCTTCAAGGGAATATAATAGCATTGAAATACATTCTTGAAGCTAGCAAGATTCATGTCTTCTTGTATAGACCACTTGAGACCATTCAAATACCTAGCTAGCCTAATACTTTCATCTTCTACCACTTTTGATCTCAAACACAACTTTTGGAAATCTTCAGTGTATGCTTGGACATCCAAATATTTTTGTCACAAATTATGCCTCCTATGTAACTAGACCTCATAGTCATCAGTTAAGTAGGTCTACTTCACCTAGGTCACCATGCCTTTCCATGTACCTATAGGACTCTTTCCCTCTTTATCTCTTTTAGTTTGAACAAACTTCCACTAGGTGAGTGTTGAACCTCTCAACCTAGATTTGGCCACCTTTACTTTTTGGGCTTTTGATATGCCATCACACTCAAAATGATTTTATATACTATCAATCCAGTCCATGACTGAATGAGGATCCATTTGTCCACTGAAAATGATACACCCTCCAAAGCTTTGCCAATTAAGGCCTTTAGTGCCTTTAAGAAGGGGTCTTTAGGAATAACAGGGTCAGGGGTTGGAGCTTCCTCTTCTAATTCCAAATCCTTTTCCATGGCTTCTTTCTCTTCAATCTGGTCTATTTTATCCTTCACCTTATTGGCCTTGTCTTTGACTTCACCCAAGATTTGCTCCATTTGAGACAATCTTTCTCTTAGAAATCTATTATCCTCTTCTTGTTCCTCCACCTTCTTGGCTAACTCAGAGTTAATCACCATTGTATTATCTTCCACTAATCCCAATGATGTATTATCTTATATTGCTTCAATAGGTCACAACATTAACCACAAGCCTGATCAAAACAAGCTCTAATACCAATATGGTGTATTTTCTTCTAGGTGTTCTTGCACAAGTGCTAAGAAGACCTTGCATGTCTTCTTAAAGGATTATAATCTCCTCTAGGATCTTAATAGGCTTAGATGATTAGCTAAGACCTTGAAAAACTCTTCTCTAAGAGTTAAACTCTTTGTGATTAACCTTGAAGGACAATCACCTTATAATTACTCCAATGCTCTCTCCTACACTTAGAAGAATCCAAGTGCCATTCTCTCACAAACTTTCACAAAAGTTGTAGGGGTATCAAAAACCTTGAAAATATTTGATATATTTCCATTTGGATCCATTTTGAAATATCTCCAAGCCCTTTGCTATCGGGTTCAAGATCTAACCTTGAGGAGGCCTAATTAAGCCTAATTCCTTGTAGCCCTTGACAGGGTCCTTTCTTCATTTCTTGTCCAAAATTCCCAAAAAACCTACAAAAATAATTAGGTATTTGGATACCCTTTTGGAAGATATCAAATATTTTGAAGCTTTTGGGTTCCTAGGGCATCTGTACATAGGCTTCCTATTATCTAGGTCAAATAGGGCTAATAGGCCTAATTTATAGGACTAGACTGATTTCTTGTCCAAATCAAAACCAAATGGATTGATAAGTTATCAATCCTCCTAACATGATATGATACCTTCATATGCCATCTAGAACCATGATTTTTCCATACTATACTTCATTCCCCTGCATGCAATCTTCAATTCTTCACTGTCAAACCTCTAATCGGGCACACTCAACTCGCCTAGGGCTTGATATTAGAAATAAAAATTCAACTCCTCAAGACTCCTACCACTATATAAATTATTTACAAAGTATCCACTACAAGATTCATCCACCTTTTTGAGGTTTCAAGTGTTGAATCTCAAGTAGGATCCATGAAAGCAAAAACACGGTAAATGAAACCAATAGACGGTCTAATTCAAACTCATTTTCTCTCAACTAGAAGATAAACTCAAAAAAAATAACACTATGAAGAGAAAAGTATTAAAAAATCCTATTTTACTTAAATCCAAAACTAACTATCAAGCTTTAATCCATTACAATACTATAAACATGCAAGAATAGTAGATTGTGCACTGTATACAGGAACTCTCCTTGCTTGCTTACCAAAACAACTTGATTACAATCCTTTCTATCTTGAGATTCAAGCCTAAGAGAGTCTTAGATGCCATTCTCCATCATTTTAGGCCATGTTAGTTTATTTCCTACTCCTATCTTTAAGGGAATCCAATGTTGCCGAGTTGCATGCAACATCTGCAATAAATTGCCAATGTTGTCATGACAACTTTTGGCATCTTTTACATTCATTAGGCCAACAAGAATATAGGGACTCTATGTGATATGGTTCAATGAACTAACACAATTAATGGCCTTAAAGCATATTATTTACATCCCTCATGTGTTTAGGACACATTAATAACTCAAATCCCAACTTTAGACTTCTAAGCCTAAGCTAACCAAAATAACTAACAATGACTAATTGGTGACGTTAGTTCTAAGACTAACTCACCTAGTCCACATGACCTACTAAGGCCTCAAATAAAAATCAAAACTCTAACTTGGCTAATGGCAGATACAAGCCAAAACTTAAGGGCTTTGAGGATTGCCTAGGTGCTCATGCACCAACTATAATGACAAGTTCTTTGTTGTTGGTCTAGTGTGGGTGAGGGTTCATGGATTGCCTTTGGAATATTGGCATGAGGATATATTTTTTGGTCTTATTTCAGCTTTTGGTGAGCTTCTCTCTATAGATCTAATGACTATAGCAACAATAAGACAAGATTATGCTAGGCTTTGTGTGAACATTAAGAAATCTGTTGATCTTCCACAAGTCATTACCATAAACTTGAAACTGAGTAAATGGATACAAGAAGTTGAATACCAATCTTCTCCCTTTGCTTTCCTTCTATGTAAGAAGTCATGTCATTGGGTGAAACAATGCCCTCAAAAGGAAAAAAAGAATATGCAATAAAAGGCTTTAGGTTAGCAGATGGAGTAGAAAGAAAATATATCCTATCCTAGAGGGAACTGAGAAAGTCTCTTCTATTATAAAGGCTTCAGAAGAGAATTGTGCCCAAAAGATAAATGAAAATCCTTTAGGACCAAGGTGTGTTGAGAATCATCAGATACAACGAGATGTGCTTACTGGTGAAACTTAAAAGGAGAATGATCAAGAGAAGGAAAAGGTTGTCTTAGAAGAAAGCATTAATAAGTCTTTGAGTACTGACTTGACCATAAAAGAAGGAAGTGCAGGATCTCCTAAAGGAGAAGAGACTGTAATGGAATCAAGGGTGGAAGATTCCATGAAAGGGCTAGAATATGTTGAGCTTAATCATATAATAGAGTAAGGCTAGGGATGTAATATTTTGGATGACCAAAATCATATTGGTTCCTAAAAGGGAATAGAAAGGAAACATTCTCAACCCCAATAGTGAAAAATATTTGGGGAAGTCAAGAAAATATTGATAGTATTGATCTGGATGAAAAGGAGAATCCTTGGATTGAGGTTGGGGAGCTTAAGAAAATAAATAACTCAGGTAAGAAAGGTTCTCCTTGTTGGAAATTTGGATGAGTTGGTTACATAGATGTTTTCATTATGTAAAAATATGATCTACATGAAGATTGCATAGGTCAAAGAGCTAGTATGTCAGAGCGCAATGTGAAATTGTTTAAGTATGAGATAGTTTGTTTCTAACAGTGAACCTGATGACAATTTTTTTTTGTGATGTCAACTGGAGTAAGTTCAATGCTTGCACACTTGAACATAGAATCTATGGTGACTATTGAAGACTCATCTCAGAGAGAAAGTAAGTACAACATGTATGGAAGAAGTTATGACAGTTTTTCTAAAGACAACGTTAAGATGACAAGACAAAATATGAAGACAAAATTGATAAAGAGTTAAGGGATTATTTTGTTTATCAAAATAATGACTTAAAAATATAAAGGGATGACATCCTAGATGTTAACCCTTACATAAAGATATTTTGTAATATGATAGCCAACTGGAAATTTATTAATCTTAATAACTTGTATAAAGATATGTGAAGATGTAATTGTAAAAGTAGGAACAAATGTATGCAATAGCGATAGTGAAAGAGTAGTGAAAATATATTGATGCAAGTAGTATAAGGTTATGTACCTTGACCTATTTTTGTAATTAGTGGGTTCATCTAGTAATCACATTTTGTACTGCCAACTCCTAATAGGGTTGAGGCTTCTAACAAGGCCTATAGTCCCTTAATCAGGACTGAGACACTATATGCATGTAATAGACTCCTAATAGGGTCAACATCCTTAACATGATACTTTTTATTAGTGGATCTTTGTGGGTACCATCCCCACTAGGGTTTTCCCTTGGCCAGGGTTTCCTCAAGAAAAAATAATGTGTTATGAGTTGTTTAGTTTTATTTCTATGCATGTTGTTTAGCTTCTTATGTTATGCATGTGTTAAGATAATTTTTTATATCCATAATTGGGCAAAAGTTATAGTTTGTAGAATATTGACTCACCCCCCTCTCAGTATTCTTTATTTCTAACAATTGGTATCAGAGCTTAGTTACTTGGAAAAGAATCATTCAAGGAAAGCCTAGCAGCTTGAGTAAGATCTCTATGGATATGGATCAACTTCAGAAGAATCTTGAAGAAGCTCTTGAATAGATTGATATGCTTACTAATGAAAGAGATACTCTAAAAATAGAACATGATGATGCAAAGAACCTCATTGAGAAACTAAAAAATAAGTTGGAAGATCTGAAATATGAAAAGGAGTCCAAAATTCACATTGAAGATTATGATGACAATTTAGAAAAAGAAAATGAGATCCTTAAACATGAACTAAAGATAGCAAACCTAAAGCTAAGTCTGAAAGATGGAAATAGCAAGAATGAATCAAATCTAAAATTTGAGAATGAAAGTCTAAAGACTGAAAATGAAGGACTAAAATCTAAACTTGGTAAAGTAACATCTGAATTTGAGAAAGTTAATTTGCAGTATGCTAAACTTGAGAAATACAATGCAATAGTGAAAGGAGAACTAATTTAGTCTAAGCAACAACTTGAAAGGCTATATTCAACTAGTGAGAAGATTGATGAACAAATATCTTATCAAAAACCATTCTATGATAAAACTAGTCTTGAATTCAACACCTTTAAAGAAAATGAAGAAAGCAAGGAACCAGATCTAAAAATGTCTGAAAGCATAGATGAGAAGAGGTCTGATGAGATTAAAAAATCTAAAGATACACCCAAGGAAGAAGAACCACCTAAGCAAGAGGAATCACCTAAAGGTATACAAAGAGAATTTAAAGGTAGATGTTTTTCTTGTAATACTATTGGTCATATGAAGAGAAATTGCACAGGTAACTAGTTTAAACCTCTTAATGGTTATTGTTATAATTGTCATGGTTTTGGACATAGAGCTATTGAATGCAGGAAACCTAAATTTATTGAGAATGATAATAGTCCTAGAATGTTTAGGAATACTAACAATGCAGATAAGAAACCTATTGATGATTTGAATAGAAGAAATGGAGTAGTCTGTTATAGATGTAACAAGGTTGGACACATTGCTAGAAATTGCAGATCATAGATTAATCAGCCTGGACCAAGATATGGGAACAATGGAATAGTTTTTCAGATATGCAACAAGATTGGACACATACTAAGGTTTTGCAGAATGAACAATAGAGTTTTTCATCCTAACCCTAACCCTAGAAGTCATGCAAGAATAAATGAAGATGCAAGTAACAGTCATAAAGGATATTGTAGTAATTTAGATGAAGTGAAGTTTATCAAAAGCATAGATCAAGGAGACATATTCAACATTGAAGGTAATTAGGAAGGTGAAGTATTAAAAGGTAAGAATGAATCTTTACTTGACCCATCTCAAAGTACTTAATTTGTGAAAATTGCAGTAGAATAGGAACTTAGATTAGTGTAGAAGTAGATATATGATGAATTGAGTTTTGTGTAGTTAATGCAAGGTAGTATATGATGTTCTAATGCTATGGTTAAGAGAGAAAATAAAAATACTATGTTTTGTGAGATCGCAAGAAGTTTTAAGTTTTACAGGTTAACAGAATCATCTTTTTGGAAAGAAGCGGCAAAAGAATTGAATGCGATGTCAGATCTAAGTGAGATTGAATTAATAAAAGGTCATGATTGGTATTATTTGATCATCAAAGAAAATTAAAGTGTTAAGGAGATCAAAGAGCAGTGATTGGAAGCATTTTGCAAGGATTTGGAGAAGAATTTTGTGTCAAATCTACGCAAGCCCTAAATCATGAAATTGAGGTATTTTACTTGGCATATCTTTAAATTAGTTAAGGAATTAGAGGAAATCATGGATGTTTCTTTGATTCATAATATCAGAGATGAAAATAGACCTAAGATGAAAAGGGAACCAGTACAACCCTTGGAAGATGATCCTATGTTAGCTTTATCATCTGTACCAGATGGAGTTTTACATCTAGAGAATGTTAGAAGTTATCTTGGATGCAAACTAGAGACTATTAGTGATAGTGATTTCACCAAGGAATATTAGTAGATCTATAATAAGGACATGTCACTGAGAGAAGGATTTGAACATTTGAAAGATAATGAGATCATTAAGTATGCATTATAGTATGAATTTGATAATGAAGAATGTACTAAGATAATCCTAAGCAGAATTCATAATGGGAAGTTTTGGTTAGAAGATAGAGTGATAGATATCATAGCTAATTTGATTCATGAAGTTACTGGAGTATCTAAAACTAGAGCCATTCCTTTAAAGGAGAAGAACATGAGAAAAATAGTCATAGATAAAAAAAATTCATACTATAATGGTAGAGGAATTATGATTAGTAAGATTCAACAAGATGATGTCAGATACTTATGTAAGATCCTAACCACTAATTTTTATGCAAACTCAAGAGAGGATGACATGGTAGTTGGAATGATACATGCAACTTATCTAATGTGTGTTGATAAAGTAAAAGTTGATATGTGTGAGATTATGAGAATTCAACTGTTTGAGAATTTGTAAAAGATTAAGAAGACTAAGTATACACAGTTTAGATTCTCATCCTTAATCACTTATATGTTTTTTCATCTATTGAGAAGATTTCCTTACACCATTGGAAATGACTAGAATGATGGCCAAACTACAATGGAAAGGATTAACTTAGTGTACATGAGGCATGTTATTGATAAAGTGAATGAGAGTGTAGTATTGGTAATCAAGACATTTCAGAATTTAGTGTCTAGCAGATCAAGGATCCCATAGTGTCTTGTGGAGAAGTATAAAAGTGAGATATGTTTCATGGTTGATATAGACTTTACTTACATTGAAGTAGTAGAACCTAGAATAGAGTTCATAGACCCTCTTGGCTATGAGATATTTGAGGTAGAGACAGAAGAATATGTGAGTAGGTTACTTAAGTGCAAGTTGGACACTCACTGTAATAGGTTTGGAACCTTTGAGGAGAACTTCAACTCTGCAAAGACCTTACTTGAAGAGAAGCAGTCAAAGAAAAGAGTTGAGAGTACTATCAAGAAAATTAGAAAAGATACAGGGATGACTGAGCATGAATTCTTGGTAGCCAAGCAAACAACATCAACAATTAGAGATATTAGACAAAAAGAAGTTTTGTCTGTTCTACCTTTATCATCAATTGCAGCACAATAAGAAGAAACACAAGTTAAGGTGAAAGTGGAAGAAATAGAGAAGGATCAAGAAGCAAGGATATCCACTAGATCCACCTCCTTGACACCTGGAAAAAGAGTAAAAGAGAGTGCTACTAGACCAGGTAAGAGGTAGAAAACTTTGGTGCAACCAGTTCCAAGGAAAATTGTAGAAATCAAAGATGATGACACTTCTATAAAGAAGAAAACTTGGAAACCTAGAGTTGAGAAGGTTAATGAGAAGATCATTCAAGATGGAGACTTTATAAGAATGAATAAGTATTATGATATCTATGATTATGCAGAGAGATTAAATCTAGAAAATGCAGTGGTAAAGCATATGACTCTATCTGATAAGAAGTTTGATACAATTTAGGGTAAGATACCTGATGACTTGTACAATAAACTTGTAAATAGGAAGAAGAGAGCATCAGAAGAGGACATAGCTATTAGAGAAAAGATTGTAAGAAATATTTGTGTTGTAAAAGATGAAGTACACTTCAATTAGATTATGAGAGCTTTAAGCACCCATTTGAGAACCAAGAAGAGAACCATTCATATTATGGGAGGAAGATATGAAGAAGTTAATGTAGAAACAAAGCAAACAATCATTAAGTAATGTCAGAGAATGTTGGAGAATCATCATTTGTAGCAGAACCTAAAGATCAAGCAGTAGAAGCAAAACAAGAGGACATTCCCTCTCCACCATCTATAAACATTGAGGATGAAGTCATGAATGTAGAAGGAACTAAGATCACCTTGGATAGTGATGATAACTTATTCAAGAATCTTCAAAACATTGTTGACAATTCAGATTATGAAGAGAAAGAGACTACCAAAGGAGAAGAGAAAACAAAGACCACAGTTGTAGAACCTAAAGTGACAAAAAAACCAATACCTATTCCCACTCAAGAAGATATCAGTCTTACACCTGAGACTGGCAAGAAAACTCAAATTGGCTCTATGATTGAGAATTTTGGAAAGGAAGTAGATGATGATGATTAGATGGAATTGATCACATCTTTGAACAAGATCATTGGAAAGAATAAGAAAGTAAAGAGTCTTGAAGGATGCCTGAAGGAGATTATTGAGAAATTGCAAGGCATTATTACTACACAGATTGCAAAAGATGACCCTCTGGAAAGAGAAAAGGAAGTAATGACCACTTTTGATAATGAGTTTACAAACTTATCTGATATAGAAAAAGTGAAAGCTCATGCAGCTTATGAGACCAAAAAACTCTTGAACATCAGTCAGAATATTAGGAATGATATCAATAGCCTTTATATCTATATAAAGGAATTGAGGAAGAACTTGGAAAGAGGTTAATCCTTGTACATTTAGTGTACAAAATCATAGACCTTGGTAGTAGAGGAAGATCAAAAGATGAAGATAAAGGAAGCAAAAATTCAGAATGAAACAAACCTTCTTTCAAGCCCCAATGTGAAGGTATTTGATGTTGAGCAAAAAATTCATAAGATATATGATGAGATCAAAATTTTGCAAGATGAAAAGGATAGGAAAATGAAGAGATTCAATCTTTTGAGAGAACACATTTCTATAAACTTGAGCACTATTGAAGGGCAATTGGAAGAATGTCTTTTAGCAAAGACATATTTTCAAAATTTTAGCTTTGATTGTCTCCAAGCATGTGAGATAGCATCTTATGGATTGTGCACACTACTCAGCGTGGTAGATTCTATTAAGAAATCATGGGAGAAAGAATTAGAGGCTATGAAGATCAATTTTTCAGATCGTGTTGCAAGGCCACCGGCTTTGCAATATTGAATTAAGGTATAACCTTTTGTGAACATAGTTTTGTTACCATCCTTAGCATTTTTTTGTCATTGTTGTCAAAGGGTGAGAGATATATAGTAGAAAATTGTTAAGGATACATAATCTTAGGGGGATTATAGTATATAGAAAGGATTAATAAATTCATAAGGACAGTACATATATATTTTGTATTATGGCCATAATTTTGAGATTTTGAAGTTGCAAGACTTAGCCAATTTTCTCATATGTTTCCACCAATGACAAAGGGGGAGATTGTTAGAAATTTGGATGAGTTGGTTACATAGATGTTTTCATTCTGGCAACATATGATCTACATGAAGATCGCATAAGTCAGAGAGCTAGTATGTTAGAGCGCAATGAGAAATTGTCTAAGTATGAGACAATGTGTTTTTACCAGTGAACCTGATGATAGTTTTTGTTTGCGATATCGAATGGGGTAATTTTAGCTCTTGAGCACTTGAACATAGACTCTATGGTGAATATTTAAGACTCATCTTAGAGCACAAGTTAGTATGACATGTACGGAAGAAGTTATGACAGTTTTTCTAAAAATAGTGTTAAGCCGACAGGACAAAATATGAAGATAGAATTGATAAAGAGTTAAGGGATTGTTTTGTTTATCAAAATAATGACTTAACAATATAAAGGGATGACATCCTAGATTTTAACCCTTGGATAAATATATTTTTTAATATGATAGCTGACTGGAAAGTTATTAATCTTAATAACTTGTATAAAGATATGTAAAGATGTAATTGTAAAAGTAGGAATGAATGTATGTAATATCGATAGTGAAAGAGCAACAAAAAGATATTGATGCAAGCAGTATAAGGTTATGTACCTTGACCTAATTTTGTAATTATTAAATATTTTCCATTACTTGTTTGGGCAGTGGGCTCATCTAGTAATCACATTTTGTAGTGCCAACTCCTAACAGGGTTGAGGCTTTTAACAAGACCTATAGTCCCTTAATCAGGACTGAGACACTATATGCATGTAATAGACTCCTAGCAGGGTCAACATCCTTAACATGATAATTTTGATTAGTGGATCTTTGTGGGTACCATCCCCACTGGGGTTTTCCCTTGGCCAGGGTTTCCTCGAGAACAAATAATGTGTTATGAGCTCTTTAGTTTTATTGCTATGCATGTTGTTTAGCTTCTTATTTTATGCATGTGTTAAGATAATCTGTTATAGCCATAATTGGGAAAAAGTTATAGTTTGTAGAATACCGATTCAACCCCCCCTCTTAGTATTCCCTATTTCTTACACTCCTCAGGGACCTACAATTTCAAATGACTAGACCTATGATTTAGGGAAGAAAAGACACAGTGTTTCTAAGGGAGGATCTATACTTAGAACGGTCAAGAGGAATGGTGCTCAGAAGCAAAGAGGAGTCTAGACTAGAGGGCAATAGAAAGAAGATGTTAGAACTCCAAAAATAGAAAGAGGAAGAAAATCAGGTAGAGAAATGAGAGACCAAGAAGAAAAATATAACATAGCAGATGGAATACAACTGACCATCCTAGAGGTATGCTCTCTAATCCTCTTATGAAGATAATACCTTGGAAAATTTGAGGACTTAATGGTCCTCACAAGAAAGATGTAGTTAGGAATCTTGTAAGGGAATCTAAGCTTGAATTTTTACTTATTCAATAAACTAAAATGAAGCAAGAAAAAGTTGAAAAGATCAATTTGATTAAAAATGGGAGATGCCTTGGTTGTAGCTCTGAAGGAGCCTTGGAAGGTATGGTTATTTTTTGGAACCAATTTAGCTTTGATTGTTAGCTTCTCCATGAGGATAAAAACTTTGTAGCAATCAAAGTTTTTAGTCATAAGGATAAACTTTCTTGGATCCTTATTAATGTCTATTCTCCTAACACTAAGGCATGAAGATTTAAGCTATGGAATAAATTACATGAATTCAGGGATACTGTTTCTAACAATCAATGGATGATAATGGGGGATTATAATACTCCTTTGAATAAGAAAGATAAGATGGGAGGGAATACTCCCCAAGTGGATAGCAGAGTTGACTTGGTGGATTTTATTAGAAATGAAGGTTTTCTAGATGTTGAGATGGAAGGTATAAATTATACTTGGACCAATCATAGAACTGGAGTCAACCTTATCCAAGTCAAGCTTGATAGGGTGCTCATTTCTTTAGATTGGTTGAATCAATTTTCTTTCTCTTTGTCTTATCTTGCAAGAATTGTATTAGACCACTTCCCTATTTCTTTCTCAACAAGTCCTTTTAATGGTAAAAGAAATGCTCCTTTCAGATTCGAAAAGATATGGTTAGCTCACCTGAATCTTGAGAATAAAATAAGGGAATGGAAGAACATTAAAGTGGATGGTATAACTATGTTAAAAGTGGTCAAGAAAATTTCAAATGTAAAATCTAAAGTGAGACAATGGAATAAAGATGTTTTTGGGGATATATTCCAAGCCAAGAGTAAAATTATAAAAGATCTTAAAGATATTTGAGGTGTAATCCAAAGAGATGGTTTAGCTGATGATCAGAAAGTCCAGGAGAATAATCTTCTTGTGGATTATCATAATATAATTTCCAAAGAGGAGACCTTTTGGAGGTAGAGATTGAGATCTTTATGGCTCAAACTAGGACACAAAAATACTAGATTCTTCCACTTAACTTCCCTTAAGCATAACGAAATCAACATGATTCATTGTTTATCTTTGGCTACATGAACTTTATCTAAAGAGGAGGAAATTAGATAAGAAATGAAGGGGTATTTTTCTTCTATCTTATCTAAGAAATAAAATATTATTTTGGAAGACTAAAATAAGTTGTTAGAATCCATCCCTTCTATTTTGGATAAGCCTACCAATGATAGTCTTAAAGCTATTCCTTCTAATAAGGAGATTAAATAGGTGGTTTTCTCTTTTGAAGGATAGAAATCTCTAGGTACAGATGGATTTCATATGTTCTTTTTTTAGAAATTTTGGAGCATTACTGGTAAGAGGTTTGTTCAATTGTCAAGGAGTTTTTTGGAACAAAAACTATTCTAAGAGAGCTCAATTCTAGCTTTATAGTTCTTATTGCTAAGAAATAGAGAGATAATTTTGTTGATGGTTTTAGGCCTATAAGCCTCTGCAAGTCTTTGTATAATATTTTATCTAAGGTGCTTACTTCTATACTTTTGAAATTTCTTCATATTTTAATTTCTCCTCAACAGAATGGCTTTGTTCTGGGAAGATAAATTCTAGACTCAATTATTGTTTCCCATGAGAATATCCACTCTCTAGAAGCTTATAAAAAGAAAGGATTCTTGATGAAGTTGGATCTATCCAAAGCCTATGACAGAGTTGATTGGTTGTTCTTGTCTAAAATTATTTTCTCTTTTGGATTTGATAAAGGGGTGGTTAGATTGATCATGCAGTTGTTTACTTTGGTTTCATCTTCTGACATTGTGAATGGTGGTTCCTCTAACTTATTCCATACCTCAAGAGGTTTAAGGCAAGGAGATCCTATCTCTTCCATCCTTTATTCTATTATGGCAGAGGGACTTGGGAGATATATCAATAAATTGGTGAATGAAGGACATATAATGGGTCTCCAATCTTCATCTGCTAGATTTAAGTGCTCTCATGAACAACAAGTGGATAACACTATTATGATGTGGGAAGCTACGGTCAAGGAAGATAGGAACATGAAGAAGCCCTTGATGACCTATACTAATGCCACTAGCCAACTTGTAAATTGGGATAAAAGCTCTATATTTTTTAGTAACACTCCTGAGGTAAGACAAAGGAAAATTTCTTCTATTATTGGTTGTAAAATAGGAATGCTCCCTACTTCCTATCTTGGACTTCCTTTATGTCTGAAACTAGATGATACCTTTTGGAATATATTAGATACATTTCATCATAAACTTGTTGGATGGAAAGGGGCCCCTCTAAGCCAAGCTAGAAAAATCCAATTACTTCAGGCTAGTCTACAAAAAATTCCAGTGTATTCTCTTAGTCTCTTTAAAATACCTCAAAAGTATGCTGATCTGATTGAGAAAATCCAAAAAAAAATTCTTTGGTCTAGTGCTAAAGAGAAAAAAGGCTAAGCCTTATTGCTTGGGACAAGGTATGTAAGCATAAGAAATTTGGTAGTGTTGGAATAAGAAGTATCTATTAGAATAACTAAGAGGGAAGTGAATTAGCTAGATCAGTTATCCTATAGTCCCAATTAAAAAGATGTATCTCTTTAAAAAAATTCAACAAATTCCGCAGCTTGGTAACATAAACTACCAAACTGTCTATGCCTTTACCGATTACCTATTAATTACTCATAGTGATTACCGACCAAATCAAATATGCAATATGTAAACTATGACATCAAATAAATCATCACAAAAATACATAACACAAAGATTTAACGTAGAAACCTTGTTAAGGAAAAAACCACCCAGGACCGGTAACCCAAAATAATTTTCACTCTTCTGAAGTGAGCTCAGTGAAGAGCCAACCCTGGTAAAGGTTACAAACACACTTTTAGGTGTGACCTTGTTAGAGGATTTAAGACTAATAGTTATCATTTAGCCAACATTCACTATGGGGTCGATAGGATAACAATGTACATTCATTGAATGACATGGGGTATATCATAAGATGGTTAAGTCCACTCGGTTAAGATATTTTTTCTGTATCAATGGTTAAACTAAAATATTAGTTGATCTGGTTACAATACAACTCAAATTGCAGATGGTCAGATCTATTCTAAGCCCATACAAATCCTCTAATCAATATATCAATTCACTTCCTCAACTTACTTTCACTCGGTAAAAGCTCTTTAACACTTGGTACTATTCTATAGTTTGGTTCTTCTTCAACTAGTTTGATCAGGCATGCATGAAACTATATTCATGTGAAATCTCTGTAGTCTTCTATCTTCTGGCATGTTAAATAAAGAAACTCATATCTCTTATATAGAAAAATAAAATTTTTTCATATCAACCATCATATTTTATCACTTAAACTTTCCTCGACTATTGTGTCAGTAACACATTTCAATTCCATCCTTTAGATCTTCTCCAAATTTTGTCATTCATGGATCTTGTAACAAAATTTATCCTCAATCTCAAAATCATAACACTTTCCAGCTCATCAATTTTTGTCGGCTAAACTTAAGTATTAAATTATTTCATCCATACTTGGTTAATGAAGAAATGTGTCGACGAACACAAGCTCGGTTAATACTATTGCTTGGTATACACTACACTGACTCAGTGTATACTTAAGTGCTTCATTTACCGACCACACTGCTTTGTAAAGTTTTTATTCCAACTTCATAACACATTAATGCAACATAATTAAGTCAACCATATGAATTCATAGACTCATCAATAAGTTACCCAAAGTATTCCTTATCCTCATCTGTCATATCCATCTTTCTCCATATAGATATCTCAGTTCTTCATCTTTTCTCTCCTCTTTACAGATGTTTAGATGTTTGCAACTATCATGATACATACTATCAAAACTAGTTGACATCAATGATAGAAAAATGACTGATTTAATTATATCACTTATCATTTTAGTACTCGATGATCTCTAATCACTCATCTTCAAGTCATTCAGGTATTCAATCAGTTGTAGTTCATCAGTATCAAAAACATCAATAAGGCTCTATTGTCCAAACAAATCTAGAGGGTTTTTGAAGAAAAAAAAGAATCAAATTCTATTTAAAAAAGTAAAACCTTTTATTCTCTTTAGAATATTCTTTAAGTAATTAGGAGGATATTCAATGATCCTACATTTGGAACAACATTAGTAAAGCCAAGAATTTGGTTAGAGAGGGGGTTAGATGGAAGCTGGGAGATGGTAGGAAGATTAAATTTTGGGATGATAAATGGTTGAAAGATAGTCCTCTTAATGAGAACCAGGAATGGATGAATTCTATTCAGGTTTGTAGAGAGACTATAGGTGAAATGGTTTCTAACTATTGGGAAAAAGAAGAATGGGTTGATCTTGGTCTCATTGATGAAAATCTCAAGATTTTGAATATGCAACTCTATTCTTGGTTTATAAGAAATAATGAATAGGAATTTTTGGTGAGGGTCCTAAGGCTAGTGGTAAATATTCTATTTCCTCTACTTTTTCTCTCTTTTTTAAGGAGGAAGAACATCCTTTTCTCTCTCAGGTCTAGAATAATAAACTTACACCCAAGATTAATATGTTCTATTGGTTTCTTGTTCAAAATAAGATTCTAACTATGGATAATCTTCGTAAAAGGGGCTTGAGTATGCATAGTAGGATCATTTTGTGTTGTACTAAAGCTAAAACTAGTAACCATGTGATGATGCATTATCCCTACACTAGAAAATTTTGGGACACTATATTCAATATGATCCAGTTTGACTGGGTTAACCCTCATAATCTTCAAGATCTTGTTAACCAATGGATTTTCCCCTTCCTTGGTAAAGAGGTCAAAATAATATGGAATATGTTTCTTCCTCATTTCACTTGGAGAATATGAAAGGAGAGGAACAATAGAGTGTTTAGAGACAAACAACCCTCCTTTGAGATTGTGGCTGATCAAGTTTGTAAAATTCTAATGGAAAACTTTAGAACCGATCTTTTGAATGATTCTATATTCATGAACAAGTCTCAAGATTTCAAAGAGATCCACAATTGGGACTTCTTGGGATAAAGAGCCAAAGTTACCAATCCAACAAAAAAATTTATATGGAAAACACCACTGAATGGATGGCATAAAGGAAATTTTGATAGATCTACCAAAGATAATCCAAGTAAGGCTAGAGTTTGAGGCTTAATAAGAGACTAGGCTGGAAATTAGCTGGGAGCTATTGTTCGGCCTCTAGGAATTCAAACAAATCATGTCACTAAATTCAAGGTGGCTCTCCAAATTATGATGTTGGCTAAGGAGTTGGGATGTACAAAGCTTTGGCTGGAGGGAGATTTTTTAAATATCATAAATTCCATAAAAGGAAAGAATGTGGCCTCTTGGAATATAGAAAATATCATAGATAAACTTATATCTATTTTTGGTACCTTTCAAGAAGTGTATATTTCCCATGCATACCAGGAAGGAAACAAGCCTACGGATGAGCTTGCTAATGTGGGGGCCCATAATGAAGTTATCATTAAATGGAAAGAAGAAGGAAATATTCAAAAAGTGATTTTAAGTCTAATCATGTCTGATAGACTAAATCGTAAGGAAGGGGCCATAAATATAATAAGTAATAATGAAGAGGACACTTAATTTATCAAGAAGAGAGATTTTTTAGTTAAGGTTGTTAGAAAGTAATGTCCACCAAGATAAGTGAGAGGGGAAGGGGGTGAATTAGTTATCAAATAAATACAAATTTTATCAACCTTAATAGATTTTAACCATGTAAGCAATGTAATCAACAACCATAGAAATATATACATGCACAATAACACAATGATGCAAGATATGTTGAGTAGGGAACCTCTTGATCAGAGAGTAAACCCTGATGGGAATGATGCCCACAAAAGATGCACTAATATGAAAGCTCCTTGTGAGAGGATGGACTCTATTAGGAGTCTTATGAAATACATTCAATACATATGAATCCCTGTTAGGATATTTTGAATCCCTATTAAAATATTCTAACTCTATTAGGAATTATAGAAGATAGACGGACCCACTACCCAAATAACTTCAGGATAAGATCACTAAACTCACTGTCCAAATAATCTTTGTATTACTCAATAGGATAATACCAAAATATTACTGATCTCAACAATTGAATACTCCTTCTCTGACTGTCCCAAACTGCACCAACTACTTCTCCAGATCTCAATACCAAATCTCAGTACTTCGCATATCCTCCTTCAACAATATCACTTTCAAAATTTATTCATATAATTACATTAATTAAATTCACACATTACAATAAGGAATACATTCCTTTCTTTATACCACACTCAAGTAATTACAAATTAGTCAGCATACAAATTACAAAATAAAAGTTTCCACACGTTACATCAAAATTACACAAAATTGTTGGCTTTCAATCAATATAATTCTTCACTCATGTCACCTCAGATTTTGCACTATCATCCAAGTCACTATAAACATGTCTTCAACTTCTGTCTAACTATGCATAACTAGATTCTATGCCAATTAGGAGATATCATTTGATTTCCACAAACTGCTACTCAGGAACACTGCTTGAATATTGCTTCCACTATTTTTCTCATAACTTCCATGAATAAATGAATTATTATCTCTGCTCTTAACCATGATCTTATAGCACATCATAGAATATGTCCTCAATTATGCATATATTCATCTTCAATATTCCAAGTGCGCTAACTCAAACATTGTCTACTTCTCTGCTAATCTTTAGTAGGTCACTATGTTGACATCAATGACAATCATAGTCATGAATGCAACAAAAATTGCTATAGAATGGCTGCTAATAATCCCCCATAGGATATATTTAGCATTAATTCCTAACAATCTTCCCCATTGGCATTGATGGAAATATAGATGAAAAAACATCCAAGCTCCATAAATCCAACGCTGCAACACTGCTGCTCTGGAAATGATTTCAAGTCTTCTTCATCAATCAAATCTTGCTTCATTTTCATATTTAGTTCTCTCCAATAGATGTTTCATATATTTTTTTCATGTATACTTCTCCACCATTAACATCAATGATAGATGTTTGATCACTATGTCAACAACAAATTCAATGTCAAACTACACTATTAAGAAAATACATTCACTAGAGTCCTCATGACTTAGCTCAGATACACATACTCCCCCATAGAGGAAGTACCACCATCCAGTCTAGAAGAAATATAGGGCTCATATAGCACTGGATGGATGCAACAATTTGCATCACTTTTCAAAAGTAGGCTGGGGCATAACCCCAACCATACCTCTCAGATACTCAAATGTATCCTTAGGCAGAGGTTTTGTAAATATGTCTACAATCTACTCCTTTGTGATTATGTATTCAAGTCTAACTTCTTTCTTTGCAACTTTATCTCTCACTGCATGATACTTTATCTCTATATGCTTTCTCTTAGAATGTAACACATGGTTCTTAGACATACTAACTGTGCTTGTGTTATCACAATGTATAACAATAGGCTCAATAAATTTTATTCAAATATCCTTCAACATTTTCTTCATCCAAATTATCTGATTACAATTGTTTGCTACTGCCACATACTCTGCTTCTGATGTGCTTTGTGAAATACAATTCTTCTTCTTTCTTAGCCAAGAAACTAATCTTCCTCCAAGGAAAAATGCTCCACCATTGGTGCTCTTTTTATCATCAACACTACCTCCCCAATCAACATTTGTATATGCACATAGGGTAAAATCATCAAATTTTTCATACCACAATCCATACTCAATTGTGTCTCTTAAGTACCTCAGAATCCTCTTTACTTTTGCATAATGTGATTCCCTAAGTTCAGCTTGAAATATTTCTACAATTATCTTAGGAATGAATGCTAGATGTTGGTAGTCATTTTTTAGTATTTGTTGTTGCATTCATGACTATGATTGTCATTGATGTCAACACAGTGATCTTCTAGAGACTAGCAGAGAAGCAGACAATGTTTTGATTAGCACACATCAGATATTATAGTTGGAGCTATGTGATGTTGATGTTATACTCTTTGATATGTTATTTTTCTATGGTTAAGAGCATAGACATTAATTCATTGATTCATGAAAGTTATGAGTATTTTGGTAGAAGCAGTATTCAGGCAGTGTTCCTGAGTAGCGGTTTGTGGAAATCGGATGATATCTAATAATCAGGATGGAATCTAGTTTTGTGTAGTTAAAGGGAAGTTTGAGACACATTTATGGTGACATGGTTCATAGAAAAAAATTTTAGGTCGCACGAGTGAAGAGTTATTGCATCTGGAAGCTGACAATTTTGTGTAATTTTGATGTAGCGTGTGGAAACTTTTATTTTGTAATCCTGTGCCAACTCATTTGTAATTATTTGAGTGTGTTATAAAGGAAGGAATGTTTTTCCTTATTGTATGTAGTTGTAATATGAAAGAAGTGTGAGCATGGTTTTGGTTGCATGCGAATGTAAACATGAAGTGAAGAAAAGAGCCTAAGAGGTTGTGAAAGCGATATTGTGAAGAAAGACATGCGAAGTACAGAGATCTGGAATTGAGATCTGATGTAGCAGTGAGTGCGGTTTGGCATAGTAAGGAGGTAACATATTTCATATTATTCTATTGAATAATATTAAGGTTATTTGGATAGTGTGTTCAGTGATCTTACCCTGAAGCTGTTTGGGCAGTGGGTCCTTCTATCTTCCATAACTCTTAACAGGGTTAGAATCTTTTAATAGGGATTCAAAATCTCCTAATAGGGATTTATATGTACTGAATGTATTTCATAAGACTCCTAACATAGTCCATCCTTTCACAAGGAATATTCATATTAGTGCATCTTTTGTGGGAATCATTCCCACTAGGGTTTACTCTTTGATCAAGAGGTTCCCTAGTCAACATATCTTGTGTTATTGTGTCATTGTGTATGAATATCTTTGTATGGTTAGTAATTGCATTACTTACATGGTTAAATGATGTTGAAGATGATAAAAGTTATAATTATTTGATAACTGATTCACCTCCCCTCTCAGTTATCTTGGTGGACTTTACTTTCTAACAATTGGTATCAGAGTGGTATGTCCTTGAAAGGAAAGTTTAACAACTTAAGGAGATCTATGGAAAATTTTAGGAAAGAAAGCCCTAAGTTTGATGGAGTAAATTTTGACAGCTGGAAGGAAAAGATGAAGACACATCTATTGTGTTTAGGACCAGGCTATTGGTTGATTACAAAGAATAATAGGACTATAATTGAAGAAGTCAATCTTGAAACAAGTACTAAACATGAGGTAGATCTATTCATGTGTAACATACTTGCAAGAGAAGCACTCTTGACAACACTTCTAGAGAATGAATATAGTTAGGTAAAATGTTTTAAGAAATCTAATGAAATTTGGAAAGCTTTACACTCTACTTTTGAAGGTGATGAACATGCAAAAAGAGCTAGATTACATAATTGGATATGTGCATTTGAAGATATTATAATGATGGAAGATGAATCTATTACAAGCTATATTGGTAGAATGTTAGAAATTGTTGCAGGGATAAAATCTTGTGGAGGATCAAAGATAGAGAATGAAGTGATATGGAAAATTCTAAGGACATTGACTCCTATATTTAAGTAGACAACACAAATGATTGAACAAGTTATACCTTGTACTACAAACTTTACAAGAGAGACTCTTCTTGGAAGATTGGAAGTAGCAGAGATGAACCTGAGGTTATCAAGAGACTTACCTAGAATGGAGACAACATTCAGTGCTCTTAGTATTTGCCCTACTTTGTCAAGAAGTACCAGTGTGAGTGGAGATTATGCAAGCAGTAGCAGATCTAAAAATGAAGAAGATAAGAAGATTGAAGAAGGTATTACCTTGCTTGTGAAAAGAGAACCAGACGGTAAGAAAATTTTTAAATGTTGGACTTGTCAAGAATATGGTCATTTTGCATCTAAATGTCCTAAGAGAGTTAGGAAGTACAAAAATAATTTCAGGCCTAGAAGATCTAAGGAATTTTATTATGCTAATGATGAAGATCTTGAAGCTAGTATAGAAAGAACTTCAAGTGAAAGTGATATTGAGAATGCTGATGAAATAGGATTTGTAGCAATTAAAGAAGAAAATTTTTAATTTGATGTTAAAGAAGAAAAAGCATTAGTTTCCCAAGTTGAAAAGAAAGATGATTGGATTATAGATAGTGGTTGTTCACATCACATGACTAGAGATGTGAACAGGCTCATAAAGTTTAACAATTATGCTGGAGGAGTTGTTAGAGTTGGTAACAATGCACCTTGTTTGATTAAAGGTATATGATCTATTACTCTTGATGGAAAGACTAATACTGAGGATGTTTACTTTGTTGATGGATTGAAACATAATCTTTTGAGTGTTGGACATTTAGTGGAAAAGGGATATCAAGTTTGGTTTACTGAGAAAACTTGTGTGATAAAGGATAAAGATGGAAATCTAATTGGAACTAGATCTAGAACCAAAGGTAATGTATTTTAGTTGAATCCTACTGAGATGACATGCTTGATTACTAAAATTGATGATAGTTGGTTATGGCATAGAAGGTTTTGTCATATAAACTATGATAACATTGTGAAAGTGAGTCCTACACTTGTAGTAAGGGATTTGCCTAAAATTATGAAGCCTACTAACATGATTTGCAAAGAATGTGTGATGGCTAAGTAGAAGAGAAGTTCATTTCCTAGTAAGAAGTTCACATTGGCAGAGAAGTTGGAGATTGTTCATACAGACTTAAGCTGTCCTACCAAGACTAGAGGATTCTATGGAGAAAGGTATTTTATGATTCTTGTTGATGATTTTACAAGAATGACATGGATTGCATTTTTGAAAGAAAATTTTGAAGCATTTGATAAGTTTAAGATCATTAAGAATAAAGTTGAGAATGAATCTGGAATGAAGATTAAATGTTTGAGATCTGATAGAGGTGGAGAATTTACTTCTAGAGAGTCTAACACATTTTGTGAAGTGAATGGTATTAAGAGATAGTTTTCAGCCCCTAGAACACCTGAACAAAATGGTATTGCATAAAGAAGAAATAGGTTAGTAACCAAAGTAGCAAGAGCTATGTTATTTGAGAATGACTTGGTGAAGACATTTTGGAGAGAAGCAGTGAATACAGTAGTATATACAATGAATAGAGTACAAATCAGAGTAGACATAGATAAGACACCTTATGAATTATGGTTTGGACATGCACCCTCAGTTAAGTATTTTAGATTTTTTGGAAGCAAATGTTATATAAAGAGAGATGATGATATTAGAAAGTTTGATCCTAGAAGTGATGAAGGTATTTTTCTTGGATATCCTTTGAAGAGAAAAGCATATAGATGTTACAATAAGAGAACTAAAACTATTGTTGAGAGTGCAAATGTTAAAGTTGTTGAGAAGTTTAAAATTCAGGAAAGAATGCTTGATTATGAATATGATGAAGAAGCTAATCCTCAGCCTAACATTGAAACTACTAAATTATTCTATGAGACTAATAGTGAATTGTTGAATGAGAATCATACTATAGAAGAAACTAGAGAAGAATCTAGAGAAGAATCTATAGTTGAAACAAGATCTATGACTATGACACTGAATAGGTATTTATCTAGACATCATCCTATTGAACAAGTTATTGGAAGTTTGGACAGAGGAGTTATGATGAGAAATAAGGTACATTTATGTTTGATTTCTCAAATTGAACCTAAATCTACTAATGAAGCTTGTGAAGATGAACATTGGATTAATGCTATGAAAGAAGAACTAGATCAAATTGAAAAGAACAAGACATGGGAATTGGTTCCTAGACCTAAAGACAAGAATGTGATTGGAACTAAGTGGGTATTCAGAAACAAGATGAATGAACAAGGAGAAGTAGTAAGAAACAAAGAAAGATTAGTATGTAAGGGATACTCGCAGCAAGAAGGAATTGACTATGAAGAAACCTTTGCACCAGTAGCAATACTTGAAGCAATGAGAATGTTTTTGGCTTATGAAGCTTTAAAGAAATTCAAAGTGTATTAGATGGATGTGAAGCCTACATTTCTGAATGGTGAATTGGAAGAAGAAGTCTACATTGAGCAGCCTGAAGGTTTTCCTTTGACTCAAGAAGGAGATATGGTATGTAAACTAAAGAAATCATTAGATGCACTAAAGCAAGCACCTAGAACTTGGTATGATAGATTGGATAAGTATTTGTTGAAATTGGGATTTACTAAAGGAATAGTAGATAGTAATCTATACACAAAAGAAATTGAAAATGGAATGTTAGTTATAGTTATTTTTGTTGATGACATTATCTTTGGAGGAGAAGATGAAGCTAGTGACAAATTTGTTGATGAAATGAAGACTGAATTTTAAATGAGCATGATTGGTGAGATGAAATACTTTTTGGGATTATAGATAACACAAAATAGTGATGGTGTCATTGTTAGCCAGACAAAGTACTTGAATGATTTGCTAAAAAGATTTGGAATGGAGAACTGTAAACCAGTTGGAACACCTATGGTTACAGGACAAAAACTATCAAGCAAAGATGAAACATCAGTAGCTGAGCAGAAGAAATATAGATCCATGATTGGAGGATTGCAGTACTTAACACACACTAGACTGGATATACAACATTCAGTTGGAATGGTAGGAAGATTTCAAGCTGAACCTAGAGAGTCACATTATGCAATGGTAAAGAGGATATTGAGATATTTAAGAGGCACAATGAACTATGGATTATGGTATGAAAAATTTGATGATTTTACCCTATGTGCATATACAGATGCTGATTGGGGAGGTAGTGTTGATAATAAGAAAAGCACCAGTGGTGGAGCCTTTTTTCTTGGAGGAAGATTAGTTTCCTGGTTGAGCAAGAAGTAGAATTGTATTTCATAGAGTACAGCAGAAGTAGAATATGTAGCAGCAACAAACAATTGTAACCAGATAATTTGGATGAAGCAGATGCTAAAGGATATTGGAATTAAATTTTTTGAGCCTATTGTCTTACATTGTGACAACACTAGCATAGTCAGTATGTCTAAGAATCCTATTTTACATTCTAAGACTAAGCATATAGAGATCAAGTATCATGTTGTAAGAGAGAAAGTAGCTAAGAAAGAAGTCAGACTAGAGTACATAAGCACAAAGGAATAGATAGTAGACATATTTACAAAGCCTTTACTAAGGATACATTTGAGTATTTGAGAGGTATGCTTGGGGTTATGCCCCATCCTACTTTTGAGTAATGATGTAGTTGGTTGCATCTGTCCAGTGGTATATGATCCCTATCTTTTTTTGGATTGGGTGTTGGTACTTCCTCTATGGGGGAGTATGTGTATCTGAGCTGAGTCATGAGGACTCTTGTGAATGTATTTTTTGAAACAATGTCTTTTGACATTGAGTTGTTGTTGACATAGTGATGAAATTTCTATCATTGATGTCAATGGGGGAGAAGTGTACATGAAAAACCCTATGTACCATCTATTGGAGAGAACTTAATAGGATAACAAAGAAAGATTTGATTGATGAAGAAGATTTGAAGAATTTTCAGAGTATCAATGTAGCAATGCAGTAGTATTGGATTTTTGGAACATTAGATGTTTTTCATCTATGTTGCCATCAATGCCAATGGGGGAGATTGTTAGGAATGAATGCTAGATGTTGGCAGTCATTCTTTAGCAGTTGTTGTTGCATTCATGACTATGATTGTCATTGATGTCAACACAGTGATCTTCCGGAGACTATCAGAGAAGTAGACAATGTTTTGATTAGCGCACATGGGATATTATAGTTGGAGCTATACAATGTTGATGTTATACTATTTGATATGTTATTCATCTATGGTTAAGAGCATAGATAGTAATTCATTGATTCATGAAAGTTATGAGTATTCTGGTAGAAGCAGTATTCAGGCAGTGTTCCTAAGTAGCAGTTTGTGGAAATTGGATGATATCTCCTAATCAGGATGGAATCTAGTTTAGTGTAGTTAAAGGGAAGTTTGAGACACATTGATGGTGACATGGTTCATAGTGCAAAATTTGAGGTTGCACGAGTGAAGAGTTATTGTATCTGGAAGCTGATAGTTTTGTGTAATTTTGATGTAGCATGTGGAAACTTTTATTTTGTAATTGTGTGCTGACTCATTTGTAATTATTTGAGTGTGGTATAAAGGAAGGAATTTTTTTACTAATTATATGTAGTTTTAATATGAAAGAAGTGTGAGTATGGTTTTGGTTGCATGAGAATGTAAGCATGAAGTGAAGAAAAGAGCCTAAGAGGTTGTGAAAGTGATATTGTGAAGAAAGACATGCGAAGTACAAAGATCTGGAATTGAGATATGATGTAGCAGTGAGTGCAGTTTGGCATAGTAAGGAGGTAACATATTTCATATTATTCTACTGAATAATATTAAGATTATTTGGACAGTGTGTTCAATGATCTTACCCTGAAGCTGTTTGGGCAATGGGTCCTTCTGTCTTCCATAACTCTTAACAAGGTTAGAATCTTTTAACAAGGATTCAAAATCTCCTAATAGGGATTTATATGTACTAAATGTATTTCATAAGACTCCTAACATAGTCCATCCTTTCACAAGGAATATTCATATTAGTGCATCTTTTGTGGGCATCATTCCCACTAGGGTTTACTCTTTGATCAAGAGGTTCCCTAGTCAACATATCTTGTGTTATTATGTCATTGTGTATGAATATCTTTGTATGGTTAGTAATTTCATTGCTTACATGGTTAAATGTTGTTGAAGGTGATAAGAGTTATAATTATCTGATAACTAATTCACCCCCCCCCTCTCAGTTATCTTGGTGCACTTTACTTTCTAACAAATTCCAATTGAATGTGCTATATCAGGTCTTGTATGAGTCAAATATTGCAATCCTCCAATCATAGATCTATACTTCTTCTATTCCACTATAGGAGTCTCATATGTACTAGATAACTTATGTCAAGTTACCATAGGTGTTCCAACTAGTTTATAGTTCTCCATTCCAGATCTCTTCAATAACTCATTCAAGTACTTTGTCTGACTGACAAAGATACCATCATTGTTCTGTGTTATTTTTAATCCTAAAAAATATTTCATTTCACCAATCATACTCATTTCAAATTTAGTCTTCATTTCATCTACAAATTTATCACTGGCTTCATCTTCTCCTCTAAAGATAATATCATCAACAAAAATAACTACAACCAATAAACCATTTTCAATTTCTTTTGTAGACAGGTTGCTATCAGTTGTTCCTTTTGTAAATCCTAATTTCAACAATTATTTATCCAATCTCGCATACCAAATTCTAGTTGCTTGCTTCAATCCATATAAAGCTTTCTTTAGTTTACATACCATGTCTCCTTCTTCAGTTAAAGGAAAAATTTTAGGCTACTCAATGTAGACTTGTTCTTCCAATTCTCCATTCAGATATGCTGACTTCACATCCATCTGATACACTTTGAATTTCTTAAAAGCTGCATAAGCCAAAACCATTCTCACTGCTTCAATTCTTGCTATTGGTGCAAAAGTTACTTCATAGTCAATTCATTCTTGTTGTGAGTATCCTTTACATACCAATCCTTCTTTGTTCCTTACCACTTCTCCTTGTTCATTCATCTTTTTTCTAAATACCCATTTTGTTCCTATAACATTCTTATCTTTAGGTCTAAGGACCAATTCCCATGTGTTGTTCTTTTCAATCTGATCCATTTCTTCTTTCATGGATTTAATACAATGTTCATCTTCATAAGATTCACTAGTAGATTTAGGTTCAATTTGAGAAATCAAACATAGTTGTTCTTGTACCTTATTTCATGTCAAAACTTCTTTGTCTATGCTTCCAATAATCTTCTCAGTAGGATGATTCCTTAATAGATTCCTATTAGGTGTTATTGTCTTAGTACTTGTTTCTATTGTAGGTTCTTCAATGGTTTCTTCATTGTGGCTTTCATTCAACAAATCACTGTCAGTTTCATAAAATAATTCAGTAGTCTCTAGATTAGGTCTAGGCTAAGTTCCTTCATTTGATTCATAATCAAGCATTCTTTCTTGAATTCTAAAATTTTCATCAACTTTAACATTTGCGCTCTCAACAATAGTCCTAGTTCTCTTATTGTAACATCTATAAGCTTTTCTCTTCAATGGATATCCAAGAAATATACCTTCATCACTTCTAGGATCAAACTTTTCAATGTCATCATCTCTCTTAATATAACATTTGCTTCCAAAAATTCTAAAATACTTAACTAATGGTGCATGTCCAAACCATAGTTCATAGGGTGTCTTGTCTATGTCTTCTCTAATTTGTACTTTTTTCATTGTATACACTATTGTTTTCACTGCTTCTCTCTAGAATATCTTCACCAAGTCATTCTAAAATAACATAGCTCTTCACGCTTCAATTACAGATCTGTTACTCCTTTCTACAATACCATTTTGTTCAGTTGTCCTAGGAGCTGAAAACTGTCTCTGAATACCATTCACTTCACAAAAAATGTTAAATTCTTTTCAAGTAAATTCTCCACCTTTATCTGATCTCAAACATTTAATCTTCATTCCATATTCATTCTCAAATTTGTTCTTAATGATCTTAAACTAAATCAAATGCTTCATATTTTTCATTAAGAAATACAATCCACATCATTCTTGTAAAATCATCAACAAGAATCATAAAATACCTTTCTCCATAGAATCCTCTAGTCCTTGTAGGATCACTCAAATCAGTATGAACAATCTCCAACTTCTCTATTGTTGTAAACTTCTTTCTGGGAAATGATCTTCTCTTCTATTTAGCCATCACACATTCCTTGCAAATCATGTTAACAGGTTTTATAAGTTTAGGCAAATCTCTTGCAATAAGTGTAGTACTCACTTTCACAATGTTATCAAAGTTTATATGACAAAATTTTTTGTTCCATAACCAACTGTCATCAATATTATTAATCAAACATGTCATCTCAGTAGGATTCAATTGAAATACATTACCTCTGGTTCTAGATCCAATACCAATCAAATGACTATCTCTGTCTTTTATCACACAAGTTTTCTTAGTAAACCAAACTTGATATCCCTTATCAACTAACTGTCCAACACTCAAAAGATTATGTTTCATACCATCCAAAAAGTAAACATCAACAGTATTAGTCTTTCCATCAAGAGTAATAGGTCCTATACCTTTAATCAAACAAGGTGCATTGTTTCCAACTCTAACAGCTCCTCCATCATAATTGTTAAACTTTATGAACTTTTTCATGTCTCTAGTCATATGATGTGAACAACCACTATCTATAATCAAATCATCTTTCTTTTCTACTTGGGAAACTAAAGATTTTTCTTCCTTAATTTTATTTTCAAGACTTTCTTCTATTAATTTCTACAAATCCTATATCATCATTATTCTCAGTATCACTTTCACTTAAAGTTTTCTCCAAACCGGCTTCAAGTTCTTCATCATTTTCATAATAACATTCTTTAGATATTCTCAACTTAAAGTTTTTTCTATACTTCTTAACTCTCTTAGGACATTTAGATGCAAAATGACCATATTCTTGACAATTCCAACATTTAAAAATTTTCTTACCATCTGGTTCTCTTTTCACAAGCAAGGCAATACCTTTTGCAATCTTCTCATCTTCTTCATTTCTAGATTTTTTGCTACTAGCATAATCTCTTCTCACACTTATGCTTCTTGACAAAGTAGGATGAACACTAAGAGAACTAAATGTTGTCTCCATTCTAGGTAAGTCTCCTAATAGCCTCAAGTTCATCTCTGCTACTTCCAATCTTCCAAGAAGAGTCTCTCTAGTGAAGTTAGTAGTACAAGGTATAACTTGTTCAATCATCTATGTTGTCTAATTGAATGTAGGAGTAAATGTCCTTAGAATTTTCCATATCACTTCATTCTCTATCTTTTCTCCTCCACAAGATTTTATACCTGCAACAATCTCTAACATTCTACCAATATAGCTTCTAATAGATTCATCTTCCATCATTCTTATATCTTCAAATGCACATATCCAATTATGTAATCTGACTTTTTTAGCATGTTCATAACCTTCAGAAGTAGACTCTGAAGCTAACCAAATTTCACGAGATGTCTTTAAATATTTTACCTGACTATATTCATTCTTCAAAAGGGCTGAAAAGAGTGCTTCTCTAGCAAGTATGTTACACATGAATAGATCTCTTTCCTCATTAGTACAATTTTCAATCTTATCCTCATCAATGATAGTCTTCTCATTCTTTTTGATTAACCAATAACCTAGTCCTAAAAAAAGTAGGTGTGTCTTCATATTTTCTTTTCAGCTGTCAAAATTTACTCCATCAAACTTAGGGCTTTCTTTCCTAAAATTCATCATGGATCTCCTTAAGTTGTTAAACTTTTCCTTAAAGGACCTGCCACTCTGATACCAATTGTTAGAAAGTAAAGTCCACCCAAGTAACTAAGAGGGGGGGGGGGTTGAATCAGTTATCAGATAAATACAACTTTTATCAACCTTAATAGATTTTAACCATGTAAGTAATGTAATCAACAACCATAGAAAGATATACATGCACAATAACATAATGACACAAGATATGTTGACTAGGGAACCTCTTGATTAGAGAGTAAACCCCAGTGGGAATGATACCCACAAAAGATGTACAAATATAAAAGTTCTTTATGAGAGGATGGACTCTATTAGGAGTCTTATGAAATACATTCAGTACATATGAATCCATGTTAGGAGATTTTGAATCCCTATTAAAAGATTCTGACTCTGTTAGGAGTTATAGAAGATAGAAGGACCCACTGCCCAAATAGCTTCAAGGTAAGATCACTAAAATCACTCTCCAACTGATCTTTGTATTACTTAGTAGAATAATAAAAAAATATTACTGATCTCAACAATTCAATACTCCTTCTCTGACTATGCTAAACTGCACCAAATGCTTCTCTAGATCTCAATACTACATCTCAGCACTTCAGATATCCTCCTTCAACAATTTTGATTTCATAATTTATTCATACACTTACATTCATTAAATTCACACATTACAACAAGGAATACATTCCTTCCTTTATACCACACTCAAGTAATTACAAATGAGTCAGCATACAAATTACAAAATAAAAGTTTCCACACGTTACATCAAAATTACATAAAACTATCAACTTCCAGTCAATATAATTCTTCACTCATGTGACCTCAGATCTTGTGTTGTCATCCAAGTCACTATCAACATGTCTTCAACTACTCTCTAACTATGCATAACTAGATTCTATCCCGATTAGGAGATATCATCTGATTTCCACAAAATGCTACTCAGGAACACTACCTGAATACTGCTTCCACTATTTTGCTCATAACTTCCATGAATAAATGAATTACAATTTGCACTCTTAACCATAATCTTATAACACATCATAGAATAAGTCCTCAACTATGCATAGCTTCATCTTCAATATTCCAATTGCACTAACTCAAACACTGTCTTCTTCTCTGCTAATCTTTAGTAGATCACTATGTTGACATTAATGACAATCACAGTCATGAATGCAACAACAACTGCTATAGAATGGCTTCTAATACTCCCCCATAGGATATATTCAGCATTCATTCCTAAAAAAGGTGTGTGAAAATTATGAAATAGTTAATTGCACATGGATTATGGATCATTTTATGCCTATCAAATCAAAGGAGTCAGTATTATTTTGAAACTTCGATTAAAGCTAACAAGAGTAAGAAAAATTTAGCAGAAGACATGGGAGGTGGGTTGAAAAGGGAGGAGCCATTGGACTATGAAAAATGGAAAAATGAGAAGAATTTTTGGAGAAAGATCAAGTGGGGAGGGGTTTCTCCTTACCTGGAAAGACTTCATGGTTACAACAAGGAGGTAACGGAGAATTTTTCTTCTGGGTGGGTGAATGGTAGGGTTAATTTGATGGGTAAGTCCTTTCCTCTCTCAATGAATCTCATATATAAGATCATGGGAAAGCCATTGGATGGTATGAAATTTTATAGGAATAATAAGTGTATGGTGTCACAGGCTATAAATATTTTTCCAAAAAATGAGGAAGAAGAAGAAATGCTGGTTAAATGCTCCGAGGATTATGTAGAAATGGATAGGATCAAACTGATTTGGGCTAAAGTTTTGAAAGTTATGATGGAATATTTCACTCTAGATGGGTTCTACATGAAGGTGTACAACTTTAATTTTGTGCTGGTTAACCATTTCAGGTATCAAAAGAACATTTATTTTCCCTATTATCTATTAAGTTCTTTGAATAATACTATTTTGGAGAATAGGAAAAACCCCAGTTACCTGGTGTTGCATGAAGAGTTAATTTTTCTTATAGCAGATTATGCTAGGGATAATATTCATGATTCTATTCCTAAAATGGTTAAAGGGAACAAGAATAAAGCTAAAATGGATAATTCTAGGATTGTTTCTAATAAGAAGGAAAAGAAAATGAGTTAGGGAAAGGGAGATCTTAGAGAGAAAATTGAAGATCAAAAGTCCTCTACCTAGGGGAATGAGGAAGGGATAATGCTAGAGGATAATAAGAAGGATGTTTCTATGGAAGAAGTAATGGAACCTAAGGTCAAATTCAAGGGCTCAACGTCTAGGGTAAGGAGAAGAGGGAGAATAAAAATTATAATGTTGAAGATCTGGGTGAGGAGGAAGAAGAAGATGCTAAGGAAGAGGAGAGGGAAGGAGAGGGTTTAGAGAAGGTAGAGAGAACAAGGAAGAGTAACAAGGACAAAAAAAGGAAGAAAGAGGAAGGGACTCTATACATGCAGCCTAAAATAAGGGCTAGGAAAAGAGAAGAGAAAATAAAGAGAGATGGGAAGGGGAAAGAGGTTTCTATTGGTTTTGATGTTGATTACTGCATTTTGTAGGAGGTAAGGAGCATGACTAGCTATGGCATCAATAGGGAAAAATGGCTTCCTAAAGAAATAAAAGATAGGAGTCATAATCTGAAGGCCCTGGAAGATGAAATGGAGTCTCTAAAAAGAAGACTAGAAAATTGTATTGAAGAGGTTTTCAAGAAGGTAAATATTAACAACTCTGATGATAACCTAAATGCTAGAATTTTTGCTATCGTAGATGATAAGTTGCAGGATATTAATGAAAAAATTAGCTATAATGGTTACTACATAAGGAAAATTTTGAAGCATAGAAATGTGGGCCTCAAAGTCTCTATGATGAATCTAAAAGCCTTGTATGCCTATCTAGTGAGAAGTCTGCTGGAAAAAACTACCATCATGATGGTAGATGATGTTGGGGGTAAAGGTCAATCCTCGGGGCTAGGTACAAGAACCAGAAGCAACCTCAAGAGGAAAGTTCCTAAAATTCCTAAGGATCTTACAAGCATGAAATAATCTATTCAAAAAATGGAGGAAATGAAAAAAGAGGCTGAAAAGGCCAATGAATCTAACATGTAACTAGTGCAGATTTTTTGTTGGAAGGTTGCTGGTTAATTTGCTATCGACTATTTTTTGACTTTCTGTTCTAGTTTGTTTACGTGTTGTTTGTTGGGTTAGGGTCCTTCTTTTTGTTCCTTAGAAAGAACTCTATGTTTTTAAGATCTTTATTAAAAACTTTTTTTAATCCTATGTAAATGGTTTCAGGGTCCATTCAAGACCTGTATTTGCCTTAATAAAAAACAATAGTATTTGCTAAACTATTATGGTGCATAATACTCTGTATGGTAACTCTTTTTCTTGCATCACTTTATCATGCCTATGAAGTTTATGAAAGTTTCTTTTATTTCAGAATGTTCATGTCTTTACATGCTTTTCTTGCATATGTTAGTATGAGGTTAACTAATATAAGGTTTCCTGATAAAACATATTTTAAGATAATCATTATACTTTCATGTGGATTTTTCATTCATCTTTTGGATGGCATTAGAGATTTTTTCAGTGATTCTCCTAATCCTAATCTTGTACCTAATCCTTCCCATGATCAATCCCCTCCTACCCCTTCTACATTCCAACACATTGAAAGTATGGTTCATGACTTAGATATTGATCAATTCTTAGATGAGTCATCTCCTTCAGATTCTCCCACACCTATACCTCAATCTCCAATACAGAAAACTCCAAATTCCATTCCCCCTTACACTACATTTACCCATCAACCTCAAGATAAACCATTCTCTCCATCCCCCCTTCACTCTACATATAGTACAAGCTATAATTTTATCACTAGACAAGGTTAGAAGGGTTTGGGTCTTGGTATCCATGAGAATGTTAGTAAGTTTCACATCCACATTATGAATTGGGACCCTGAATGAGGCATTGGATATTTTTCCCTTTAAATAGTCCTTTTCCTCCCCCATGGCCTCCTCTTCACCTTATTTTTCCAAATCCAACCTTATCCCCTAATGACACTTGAGAAACCTTAGCATTAAGAGTTTACCACTACCTTTTGAATGTGCCTAAATTAAGATATCAATCTTATCAACAGAATGATATTTCTCGATTCTCATGTCCCTTTTACTACAATAATGAACATTTACTTTTTGATTGTCTAGAATTCATTTTCTATGTTCATGATGTTGGATTAAGTATGGAAAAGTAAGTATTGAGAGGGGAGGGGTGAATCAGTACTTCAAAACACCTTTATCTAACTTTATAACCATTCACCAAATCCATAACTTTTCATGTAATAACATATAGACATGTAAAACAATATCAAAACATACATATCATAACACCATTATTTTGGTATTGCAGAAATCCTTATTAGAGGATAAAAACTATGGTGGGTATGACAACCACAAAAATTCACTACTACAGTAAAAATTATACTTGATTAGAGCTACAGTGTTAGCTATTTATGATAGCTTACCCTATTAAGAGTCTAAAAATTGATTAAGTCTACCTTGCTAAAGGATTTTACAACTCTAATCTAAGATTTGTACCATGTTAAGAGATTTTACAATTTTTATTACACTTTAATTAGTACATAAAATTTTCTAAAGTGATTGCATCAACTTATGCTTTTTAGACTCATTATGCTCAATAACTATTTACCTCATACTATACTTCTCTCACAATATCAATTTTGTACTAGGTAACTTCAAATATGAATCACATTCACAATCTTCTCTTTACTTCTTTGTTACTCAGTGGCTTCTCTTTTCATCAACATATTTCTCCTTTGCAACATATATTCTTTCATATTCTCTAATTTTCACACTTTGATCAAATTTATACTCAATTCTACAAGTGGTGGAAACAATCTAGAATCATCTCCTTAAGAGGTACTAGAATTTCTTACTTTTCTAATGCATATATTACATTTAATTCTTATTGGTGGATCTCACCTTGTAATCATGCATAATTATTATGTTTAAATCTCTAATTCTTCAACAAACAATTTCCTTGACATTTGTAAATGGTTTTCTTCTCAGTGTCTAGATTCAATGTATCTGTAGATTCTCCTTTTGTCAGCCTGTAATGATTGGTAATACATTTTCCTTCTGTTCGGTAACATACATATCTTCTCTTGATTTGGTAACTATTATAAATCGGTACTTCTCAGTGCTCAGTTTGTCTTAATCTGTGTTTGTTCCTTATTACTTTTACTAAAATTACCTTTTCCTTACTTCCCTTTACCAACTAGCATATTTTCTTTACCACCTTGATTTTCCTTCTTTACCAAATGACCTTGATAATAAATATGACTTAATCATAACTAATGACAACAAAATAACTATATAGGATAATCAATCTCTGATAGATATAGTCTAGTGTTATTGCACTAACTTGATCAGGAACCTCGAAGCTCCAAATCCACCAAGATCCCAATCACTCCTAGGATCTTCTAAGTCCCCTCCTACTTGGTTTAGGAATTATCAATGTCTCCATGCAAGGTGACATTCTCTAGTGCTTCACTAGGGTATCTACCTTCAATTACATTTATATTCCTAACTCCATTAGCTCTCCTCTAATGGCTTCTTTGGATCTTGTTAATGAATTTGGTGTCTTGTAGGGGTTCCTATGTTTCTTTCAACCTCCTTAGTTCAATATTTATCCCTCTATCCCAAGGTGTCAATATCTTTGTTACTGATCTCCAATTTGTGTCTCATGAAACCCTATTAGGCCTAATAGCCCTTAACTAAGTCTTCCTGACTAGTTTTTGGCTATTTGTGTGAAATGCTTATGAAAAAACCAACAAATAAACTATGGATTCTAATACACTTTTCAGAGTTATCCAAGATTTTGAGGTCTCTCCTCCTCAAACTGTCTGTACACGCCCTTCCTAAATTTAAAGAGTATTAGGGATAATTGGGCCTCTTGGACCAGTTAGACTTTTTTTTCTCAAAGTCTCCTTGGTTGAATTTCTTAGACCTCAATATTCTTGAAGGGTATCTATACAAGTCCAAAGACTCTCTCTCCATGCATTCAACTTAACTCCACCATTGAACCCCTACATTGACACATACAATATCAAGTGCAAGCTCCTTAACTAGGCTCACTGTACTCACGTAGGGATTTCTTACATTCATGACCAATGAAACTTCTAGGCCTCCTCCATTTGTATGTACACTATACATAGGCTCCCTTAACATGTCCCAAATCCCTATGATGATTTCATGGTAGGGTTTCATATGGGATCCATTGAAACACACCTTAGTCCTAGATAGGCCAGTGACTAGCTAACTTCACAAAATAATAAACAAACTATGGAAATTTAAAACAACTATGCTATTAAAAACTTGGGATTCAATCCGTTTACATCCTTTGCATTGATTTGACAAATATACTATGATAAAAAACTAGGGAACAAAGATCTTGATAAACACTTGTAAAAACTTGCAACAATGTCTAACCTTGGGAGTTGGGCTCAAATGGTCTTAAATACTTTTCTTGGACATGGCTAAGTGGTTAGAACACCGAACATGCTTTAAAAACTCTCTTGTCTTCACCAAGACAAATGTTTTTGTGCAACTTTTCAAAGTTGTAAATGTTGTCATGACAACATTTTGACAACTTTTGGTTTTCTTTCTCTCCCTAGGTCTAATGACCTCAAAACCTTATCAAATGGTGGAAAAACAATAGAAAAGAAATTTTTGGTTTATTTCCACCTTTCCCTATCATAAATAGATCATTTGGCTTAAATCACAATCCCAAGATGAAATGGATCTCAAAGACCACTAACTAACACTTAGGACTTAACTAAGGTACTAGATAGGACTAAGCCAAATATATACCACTTAAACACACCAACAAGATCATAACTAGGACCTCTAACTATCCTAACCTGGCTAGGGTCAATACAAGTGAAAATAGAGTAGGACCTTAGCCAAGATCCTAGGTGCTCATACACCACTCTCCCCCTTTGGCATTAATTTGGTATCTTTGTTAAAAACATTCAAAGTCATCAAAATTAATGTCCTTAGCAAAATTTACCATGTAAACACTTCTTGGTAAAACCTTATATCTCGATTATTTATCTTTACTTAGTACTCCCCCTATAGTAATAATCCCTATACACAAATCTATCCATCTCCTTTACATACATATCCCTTTTACTTCATATATATCCTCAAAAATCATATATTTCCCCCTTTTACCATAACACTCTATTATCCCCCTTTTTAACAAAAATGCCAAAAAAAATTACTTACTATTTATCTGGTGGATTGATCTTTGTAAAAATAGATTTATACCTTTCTTGTGCATCCTTCATTGATACCTTCCTTGAATCCTTTATTGTTTGCAACTCTATAATATATTAACTAATATCATCTACTAGGCTAACCATACTATCCATGACACTTACATCTGGTGTATTTACAAAGTCTTTAGCCTTATGCACATATTTTTGCAATGACTCAATTTATGGTATAAAAAATGTTTTCATCTCCATGAGTTCCATTCTAATTGTATTCTCCTCTTTCCTCGGCTCATATTGCACTCCCATTATGTACTTCATCCTTTTATAATATACTTTAAAAGAATCAGGCTTGGTTGTTACCTTTGCTAGCTGCTCAGTTAGCTCCTTTTCCACTGATTCATCTTTGGCCTTTATATCCTTACTGAAATTTGAAATTAAACAAATATTAGGAAACAATAAAAGAATATCTTGCAATTATTTTTCAAACTTGGTTACTAGTACATAAAGTGTTACCTTATCAAATACCACTGATTGAAGTAACTCTTCAATCATTTTATCTTCCATTTTCTTCCTATGCACTTGCATCAAATATTCATTGGTTGTAGTACCTAGTGATTTATCTAACTTTCCACTTCACCCAATTGGCTATATATATTACCTTTCTCATTTATAGTAGCCTTTGGTACAATTTCTTGTAGTATTTCTTTAACATTGTCTATTACATCAGTTTTCTATTTCATAAGCACCAAAAACCGAATAGTGCTTCCAAAAGATAGCTCGAAAACCAGTAATAGAACCGTGAAATGAAAAATGGAGAATCCCATTAATAATGCACAAGTAAAAAACCATATTCCTCTCCAATCTAAATAGAATGACTCCATTTCCGTAACCTTTCCAAGCATCAAACTCATTACCTCAATAGACAAAAACCTTGCCAAAGCAAATGACCGACAGCAAACTGAAGTCATTCAATTCCCATAAACATGTTGTAGCTGCATTAAAGTCCAAAATTATCTTTCACTACCACCATCACTAAACATAGTGATAGCTATCACTACAGTACACATACTTACTGAGAACTCCCACTTACCCATGCTCAGAGTAAATTCACATGTGCATATAACAACCAATTTCCCACTACACATTCAAACTTAGCAAAAACAAATATCTTGGCATAGTGAACTTATTATGACATAGCCACATTAATCCTAGATTGCGACACCATAGGGAGTATCTCAAAGCCATAACCAATGTTAAACAATACACTAATCTTAACTTGCTAACCATAATACAAAGAATGTTAGGATATTATTAATCCCCCTTCCATTCTAACATAATAGACTTATTTATATTCATTTAAATTTCAATTTTCACTTAACAATCGACACTAACATAATAAAATCATTTATACACTAGCATTAATCATAAAATTAACCATATTTTCCTTCAAAATAATAGACCAATATAACATCGAAATTCTCATTAATGAAAACTTAATTGCAGAATAAGAATTCCTCATCCTTCTTCCTAAGTAACACAAATTTCCAAGTACCAAAGTCAACAGAGAAATTGATAATTTAGAAAAGACAGTGTCTACAGTTATTTAATTAAATCCAATGTCATAGTCTAACCAAAGATTAACAATTAATAGCTAAACTAAATATCCCTAATCTGTCTAAGATATAAACCAAAGTTAAAACAAAGTTATAATCCACTTCTAACCAAAAGAGTCTGAACATATCAAATTCGAACCAAGACATAAATCCATCCTAGAAGAACTAAATAAAGAGGTAGAATAAAAGAAAAACCAAGCCAGGAGAAAATAGGGGCATGACACCCTCCCCCACCAACCTAGCCTTACTCCTGGAAGCCTGTAAACAAGTGAGGATGTGCTGCTTTCATTACCACTACATCTTCCCATGTAACAGATGTATCATCACTGAGATCCCATAACACTTTTACCTGCTCTACCTTGTGACCTTTGAGGTTTAGTTCTCTTTGCTGGATAATCTGCACTAGTTCCATCATTAGTTGACCATCTACCACCTATAAATCATTTCAATTTAGAATGTGAGCAATGTTAGGAATATACTTCCTCAATACAGATACATGGAATACATCATGGATTCGTGAAAGACTGGGAGGCAAAGCAAGTCTGTAAGCAACTAGACCAACATGCTCCAAGATCTCAAATGGTCCCACAAACTGTGGAGACAGTTTAAATCCCTTGCCATACCTAATAGGACTCTTTAGAGGCGTAACTCAAAGAAATACCTTGTCTCCAACCTCAAACCGATGCTCAATCCTATGTTGATCAGCATACTTCTTCTGCCTATCCTGTACTGTAGAAAGATGCTCTTTGATATGTTTTAGCTATTGCTCCAAGTCTTGAAGCATCTCAGGACCTAAAATAATTTTTTCCTCAAGATTATCCCATCTCAAGGGTGTTCTACATGGTCTCCCATACAAAGCCTGAAAAGGAGCCATACCAATAGAGCTATGATAACCATTGTTGTATGTGAACTCAACAAGGTGAAGATACTCCTCCCACTTACTCTATCTGTCCATAATGTACATCCTAAGCATGTCTTCTAATATCTGATTGACACACTCAGTCTGTCTGTCAGTCTTGGGATGATATGCTGAACTGAAATTCAGCTATGTACCCAATTCTCTCTACATAGATCTCCAAAGTGAAGATGTAAAGACTGAATCCCTATCAAATATGATCTTCTTAGGAATTCCACATAACCAGACAACTTTCTCCATGTATATCCATGCTATATATGTAGCATTGTAAGAAGACCTTACTGGAATGAAATGAACAACTTTAGTTAACCGATCAACTATAACCATGATTGCATCATGACACCTGGCTGAAAGTGGTAACCCCACTATGAAGTCAATGGATATAGTATCTCATTTCAACTCTGGTACACTATGAGATTGCAACAAACCTATTGGATGTTGATGCTCCACCTTCACTCTCTGACATTCCAAACACCTAGCCATAAATTCTACAATATCCCTCTTCATACCTGGCCAGTAATGGTACTGTCTGAAATCGGCATGCATCTTCTTCACACCAGGATGTGCTAAATAGGGTGCCTTATGTGCTTCAATCATAACCAGATCCTAAAGATCCCCATTCTCTGGCACATAAACACTACCTCGATACCTCATGAGTCCATCAGTGCTAATAGAGTAGCCCTTAAAGTGGCCCTCTAACAGACTGCCACTGTCAATTACTACTTTGACATCAAAGAACCAAGGATCCGAAGACAATTTTTGAAGTATTCTATCCTTAAGATCCCCTATGAGGTTTAAAGAAGAAAGTTCATGACATCTTCTACTAAGTGCATCAACCACTTTATTTTCCTTACCCTGCACATACTTCACTTCAAAGTCGTATTCACATAGAAACTCCATCCATCTGCGTTGACAAGCATTAAGATTGGGTTGTGTGAATAAATACTGAAGACTTCTATGATCTATATGCAACTCAAAATGTTGACCCAATAAGAAATGTCTCCATTTGGTCAATGCATGCATTACAGCTGCAAGCTCCAAATCATGCGTAGGATAGTTGACTTCATGATTCTTTAATTTCCTAGATTCGTAAGCAATGAGTCTACCATCCTACATCAACACTACTCCTATTCCATCTAATGAAGCATTCATACAAACAACAAATGCCTTAGATGGATCAGGTACTACTAACACTGGAACACTAGTTAAGCATTCCTTGAGATGCTGAAATGTTGCTTCGCACTCCTCTATCCAAATGAATTGCTTTCCCTTTCTCTGAAGTGATGTGATGGGATGAGCTATTCGAGAGAAATTAGATACAAATCTTCTATGGTAGCTTGCTAATCCCATGAAGCTTCACACTTCTGAGACATTGGTAGGCACTGGCCACTCAACAATCACCCTAATCTTGGTCGGATCCACAGCTATACCCTCTCCTATGATAATATGACCAAGATAGTAAATGTCAGTTTTGAAAAAATCACACTTCTTGAGATTGGCAAAAAGCTGGTTCCTGAGAAGACATTCAAAAACTAGTCTCAAATGCTGCTCATGCTCTTCAAAGGAATCTGAATACACAAGGATGTCATCTGGAAATACCATGACAAACTTGTCAAGGAAAGTCCTGAATACACCATGCATTAGGCTCATGAAAATTGATGGTGCATTTGTTAGTCCAAAAGGTACTACTATGAATTCATAATGCCCATATCTGGTATGAAAAGTTGTCTTGTGGATATCAGCTTCTTGAATCCTTAGTTGATGGTATCTAGATTTGAGATCAATTTTGGAAAACACCTTAGCACCCTTCACTTGATCAAACAAGTCATCAATGTGAGGCAAAGGATATCTATTTCTGATGGTCACTTTATTCAGTTGCCTGAAGTCTATGCACAGCCTTAGAGAACCATCCTTCTTTTTGACTAAGATGACAGGTGCTCCCCAAGGTGAGACACTAGGTCTTATGAGCCCTTTTTCCAACAATTCCTCAAGTTGAACTTTCAGTTCCACTAACTCTTGAGTGGTCATACGGTAAGGATTCTTAGAAATAGGCTCAGTACCAAGCAAAAGATCAATCCTGAAATAAATTTCTCTTTTAGGAGGGATTCCCGGAATCTTAGTAACAAAGATATCTGAAAACTCCTTCAAACCTAGATGATCCAAGTTGGTACTAGAAGAAACTGGTTCATCAAAATCATTGATAGAAATAGAAAATAGTTTGCATCCCATACACAAGCACTTCTTGAGTTGTTTAGCAGAAATGGTCCTAACTGAAATAGGTCTCTTAATACCTAAAATGTACTTGGCTATTCCAAAATCATCAATACATCTGATGATCTTTTCTTTGCAATCAGTGATAGCTAAATGCTGGCCTAGCCAATCCATTCCAAGAATAGCATCATATGAACAGAAAGGAATAACTCTAAGGCTAACTGAAGTAGTAAAAGCCTTAAGTCGAAGCTTACAATCTACAACCACTAACCCTATTTCTACCTTAGATCCTGATGCCAACTCAACTTGCCATGCCCACTCAGCTTTATTCATAGGAATTCCACATTGTTTAACCAAATTTGAAGAAATAAATGAGTCGGTGGCCTCGGAATCGAACAAAATGGAAATTTTCTTACCTTGGCAATTACCTTTTGTTTTAATTATGGTATTCTAATGATCAGCCTACCTTTGATCTACGGTAGCAAAAATACGGTGGTTCCTTCCAGAATCACCTATAGTGGCCTACAAACCTACTGCCCTAGATCTGCCTTGGTTGTTGCCATGAAGGGGACAATTCCACTAAAAATGACCCAACTACCCACAGTGGTAACATTCCACTCCTCTCTTGATACTCTTTTGCTGCACTAAATTTGTTGGAGGAGATACATTGCTTTGCTGTCCACTTTGTGAAGACAAAAATGATTTGGGCTGCTCAGATACTTTGAAACTCTTGTTGGACTTAGAGAACTTTCCAAACTTCCTTTTCATGAACTTGCCACTAGAACCACCTGAAGCTACCCTTGAATTTCCTTGAGAAAATCTCTAGTTCTTGCTACTATTCTGAACAAGAGGATTCACTGCACTCTTGATCGCACCTCCACTGAAACCTGACTTCATCTCAGTCAATTTGGCTTGATTAGAGTTTTCTTGAATAGTTTTAGGCTTGAAAGTATGCACTTCTTCTCCAGTTTTGGGATTTAATCCCCTAATGAAATTTTGTACCATTGGCTTTTCATGTTCTACCCAACCGGAGTACTTCTTCAACTCAAAGAATCTCCTCTCATACAAATCCACCGTAGCATTACCTTGAGAGATATTGAAAAATTCCTCAGATCTAGCCTGCTGCTAGTATTCTGACATGAACCTCTCATGAAATCTTTCAACGAACAATTCCCAAGTGACTTGAGAAATGTTGACTCCAACATGCTCAAGTTCCATGTTCCACCATATGGAAGCAAAGGATCTGAGCTACATAATAGTTCAGTGAACTCTAACATTACTTCGATAATCATGGAGGATAAAACATCTTTCGATGTTTAGCAGCCATGCTTCAGCAGTGGTACCTTCCTCGGTTCCATAAAAGATAGGTCCTTTGAAGTTAGAAAGGTCCTTCAACTAAGCCCTTGCAACAAGATTCTCATCAATAGTCAGGTTTGCATTAGGATCTTTAACCACATTAGCATTTGCATTCGCTCCCCCATCGAGAACATTGTTCCTAGCTTCAATATCATCAAGTCTATCAAGTATCTGTTGGAGAACTTCAGCCTAAGGTTCTCTTTGATCACCTTGATCAGCTCCAAACCCACCTTGGTGATCTTTCCCTCTACCCTAGCCATGTCCTGGATGTCTTCCCCTACCTCTGCCAACTCCAGCATCAACTGGATCACCGCGCCCATGGGCACCTCTTGTGACAGGAGGCATGCTCAAGACCTTAAATAATAAAAGAGAAAGAAAATCATTTACAGAAGCAAAGAGATATAACCCCTTTTCTAAACCCTGAGCCCCTAGTGTTCACAACTTGGCTCTGATACCAATGTAACACCCCATACTACTAAATAAATAAAAATAAACAACCACAAGAGAACCAATGAAATTAACCTGAACAACACAACAATTTTTTTTATTAACAAGGTACAACATAGAACCAAATTACAAATCAACTAACATAATCAGTTATTTAAATATCCAAGGTAATCAATTACATGAGAGTATATCAATATACTCAACATTTAATAAAAACATACTAAGAGTTCTAGAATACATCTAATTGATCCTAGATATCCTAAGCACTGTTCTAATAGCTAGTAACTAGGTAAAAATCTATTTTCCATAAATCTTTACAGCAGTCAACCATTCCCCCAAAAACATAGTTTTCCTCATCTAGAATCCTGAAAACACCAAGATATAAAACATCCATGACAAACAGGGCTTAGTCAAAAAGACTAAGATAATGGAATACCTCCAAAGCATCTGCATCATATAGGTTAAAACCTTAATAGAATAATCTGAACCATGCATATAAAAATAGACATATTTCATCATTAAAAGAAGCATTTCATTTCTAATCAACATAAATAAACTCGCAAAGAAAATGACAAGGTGATGATCCACTAGCTTTGGGTAACTACATAAGAATAAATGATCAGTAACCAATAGGAAACTCAAAGAATTCATTATGCCAGCCTTATTCTTTCCAAGCAATAAGGTAAAACCATTCCCTTACTTCACCAACATGTGCAAGTAATCAAGGAAACATATTTTATCTTTTTAAATGAAACCCATAGCCCATGAATTATTAAATTATCACTTAGTAATTAACTGATAGATATTCTTTCACCTTCAGACTCTAGACAAAATTTAGCTTCCCATACTAAGGATCACACTTGCATTATCTTAAAACACTTCATACTACCAAAACAACTAACCATAGTAAAAATCTGAATAACCAATTCAACTATTAATGTTTACTTAACAACTGAATCCATAATACTGAAACAACCATTTAAAATTTCCACATACATCCATGAAACCACTTTCCAAACATAGCCATAGCAAGCATCTTCTTTTCATCACTCAAACAATAACTTAAGAAAAATTTCCAATGCTATTCCTAGAAACTTAAACAATTTTAATATCCAATTCCTAATATCTAATTGCAATTTTAATAATATAAAAATGGAAACATCCAATTCTATTGTCAACTATTCGATACAATAATACCTAAGATTCAATTCTATTCTTCTGTCACATTCTAACTAATAGAGTTATTTGTGAATCCATAGAAAGTTAACAATCAACTTTTATACCAAAAAATAATGCAGAATTACACATTAACTACATAATTACCGCCCGTATAAAAATACACTTGTTCAATACTATTATCTCTGTTACCATGTCACTTATGTACATACTTGTAGGTGTAAACACATATATGTACATATGTATATACACTCACGATATGTGTATATACATATATACATATACATTCCTACAAATATATATATATAGGTATGCACATACTTATAGGCTCACACACATATATATACATATGCATATACACTCATGGTATGTGTATATACATATATACATATACGTTCCTATAAGTGTGTGTGTGCGCGTGTGTGTGTGTGTGTGTGTGTGTGTGTGTGTGTGTGTGTGTGTGTGTGTGTGTGTGTGTATATATATATATATATATATATATATATATATATATATATATATATATATATATATATATATATATATATATATATATATATATATATATATATATATATTTATGTACCCTTGTATTAATATAGAGTACAGAGCACTACATCAAAGTTGTAATACAATCAGAAAACATGAAATCAAATATTCCAATCTAAATATGAATTATCAGTTACTGATACAACTCCAAAAATTGCACAGACAGCAAATATACTGCAACAGTAGCCACCAAATAGCCTTTAGACCAAAGTCATAACTAAATCTATGAAAGAAACAATGTGACAATAGAGACTTTCATAATAGACCCCACATCAACTGAGAATACCATAGTACCAAGAAAGAAAACCATGTTCTTTTTCCTGCTACAACATAATCATCTAAAAGAAATTGATTCCTAATAAAACTTACCAATAGACCTAGCAATCCTCATTAACAATAGCTACAATAATAGTAACCAGAACTTAATTCCCTCCACCTAGAGCACAGAACTGTGAACGTTCGTATCAACCACTAACACCAGAGACCGATACATATATCATACGATGACTATTCTCTACAAAACCTCATGGTAACCAAATCTCCCATCTCTCGAGCCCAATACTACAAGCTACTAGATGGAGAGAAGCATTCTACAGAATCTCCAATCACGACTTAACAAAGCTTCCCTATACCAATGCTCTACAAGACAAGAAAGTCAACTACAACATTCTAACAGTTGCATCACAATGAACATTAGCTGTGTTTACTAAACAAAATAAACTATCAACTAAATAATATGAAATCGAGTACAAAATATGAATTCACTTAATGTTCCAATATTGCCAAGAAAACTTCTCACCATGGTTACACACCCATTCTAACCTAGGAACCACAAAACCTGATAACTATACCAATTAGAGAATGTAATATAACCAGAATTCTCAAAACCCAAATACCTGGCGACAAGACCAATATAAACACCAGAACAAACTAATCCTGTTCACAAAATAACATTCCCAAAGCTTGGTAAAAAAAAATTGGTAGTAGAGAGGCTATAGCTTCACAGTCTTCACTCTCCATTGATACTTCCTAACACACTACATTGTCGTTCCCCCTACTAAGATCAAGAGAATTGACATGAAATAGTGAAACACACAAACCCCCAACTTAGGAAACCTTACGCTTCCACACTCCTATAAAAAAGTATCACCATTTTGACAAAAAAAAAAATATATATTCTAATCAACTGAACAGAAAACACACAACCAAAATTCCAATTTTCAAATAGTGAACATAACACTCCAATGTGCAAGACCACACACATTTTGAAAGACATTTCTATAGTATATAATAACATTTTAATCACATTGCATAACCTGAATATAAACCATATAAATGAAATTTTATAACTAGATTCATATAGAAAGCAAGAGTTGAGTTAGAGAATGCCCCTTCCTTTATAACAGAGTGGGGGTGCTCTAAACTCAAAGTTGAAGCCAAAGACCTCACTCCCAACTGGTTAGCTACACCAAAACCAACTCCTTGCTTAGCAAAGCTAAACCCACCAAAAAAGTCCAAGAACCAAGCAATGAAACCGAGCACCCTGTGACAGAGCTCATTTCATAAGCACCACAAACTAAATAGTACTTCCAAAAGATAGCTCAAAAACCAGTAATAGAACTGTGAAATGCAAAATGGAGAATCCCATTAATAATGCACAAGTAAACAACCATATTCCTCTCCAATCTGAATAGAATGACTCCATTTCCACAACCTTTCTAGGCATCAAACTCATTACATCAATAGAGAAAAACCTTGCCAAAGCAAATGACCGACAGCAAACTGAAGTCATTCATTTCCCATAAACATGTCGTAGCTGCATTAAAGTCCAAACTTATCTTTCGCTCCCACCTTCACTAAACACAGTGGCAGTTGTCACTGCAGTACACATACTTACTAAGAACTCCCACTTACCCATGCTCAGAGTAAATTCACATGTGCATATAACAACCAATTTCCCACTACACATTCAAACTTTGCAAAAACAAATATCTTGGCATAGTGAACTTATTATGACATAGCCACATTAATCCTAGTTCACGACACCATAGGGAGTATCTCAAAGCCATAACCAATGTTAAACAATACACTAATCTTAACTTGCTAACCATAATACAAAGAATGTTAGGATATTATTAATCCCCCTTCCATTCTAACATAATAGACTTATTTATATTCATTTAAATTTCAATTTGCACTTAACAATCGACACTAACATAATAAAATCATTTATACACTAGCATTAATCATAAAATTAACCATATTTTCCTTCAAAATAACAGACCAAGATAACATCAAAATTCTCATTAATGAAAACTTAATTACAGAATAAGAAGTCCTCATCCTTCTTCCTAAGTAACACAAATTTCCAAGTACCAAAGTCAACAGAGAAATTGATAATTTAGAAAAGATAGTGCCTGCAGTTATTTAATTAAATCCAATGTCATAGTCTAACCAAAGATTAACAATTAATAGCCAAACTAAATATCCCTAATCTGTCTAAGATATAAACCAAAGTTAAAACAAAGTTATAATCCACTTCTAACCAAAAGAGTCTGAACATATCAAATCTGAACCAAGACATAAATCCATCATAGAAGAACTAAATAAAGAGGTACAATAAAAGAAAAACCATGCCAGGAGTAGATAGGGGCATGAAACCCTCCCCCACCAACCTAGGCTTACTCCTGGAAGCCTATAAACAAATGAGGATGTGCTGCTTTCATTACCGCTACATCTTCCCATGTAACAGATGTATCATCACTGAGATCCCATAACACTTTTACCTACTCTACCTTGTGACCTCTGAGGTTTAGTTCTCTTTGCTGGATAATCTACACTAGTTCTAGCATCAGTTGACTATCTACCACCTATAAATCATTCCAATTTAGAATGTGAGCAATGTCAAGAATATACTTCCTTAGTACAGATACATGGAATACATCATGGATTCGTGAAAGACTGGGAGGCAAAGCAAGTCTGTAAGCAACTGGACCAACATGCTCCAAGATCTCAAATGGTCCCACAAACCGTGGAGATAGTTTAGATCCCTTTCCATACCTAATAGGACTCTTTCAAGGCCTAAATCAAAGAAATACCTTGTCTCCAACCTCAAACCGATGCTCAATCCTATGTTCATCAGCATACTTCTTCTCCCTGTCCTGTGCTATAGAAAGATGCTCTCTGATATGTTTTACTTGTTGCTTGAAGTCTTGAAGCATCTTAGGACCTAAAATAATTTTGTCCTCAAGATTATCCCAGCTCAAGGGTGTTCTACATAGTCTCCCATACAAAGCCTGAAAAGGAGCCATACCAATAGAGCTATGATAACCATTGTTGTATGTGAACTCAACAAGGTGAAGATACTCCTCCCACTTACTATGTCCACCATAACATACATCCTAAGCATGTCTTCTAATATCTGATTGACATGCTCAGTCTATCCATCAATCTCAGGATGATATGCTGAACTAAAATTCAATTGTGTACCCAATTCTCTCTGCATAGATCTCCAAAGTGAAGATGTAATGACTGAATCCCTATCAGATATGATCTTCTTAGGAATTCCATGTAACCAAACAACTTTCTCCATGTATATCCATGCTATATATGCAGCATTGTAAGAAGACCTTACTAGAATGAAATGAGCAACTTTAGTTAACCGATCAACTACAACCATGATTACATCATGACGCCTAGCTAAAAGTTGTAACCCCACTATGAAGTCAATGGATATAGTATCCCATTTCCACTCTGGTACACTATGAGATTGCAACAAACCTATTGGATGTTGATGCTCCGCCTTCACTCTCTGACATTCCAAACACCTAGCCACAAAGTCTGCAATATCCCTCTTCATACCTGGCCAGTAATGGTACTGTCTGAGATCGGCATGCATCTTCTTCACACTAGGATGCACTGAATAGGGTGCCTTATGTGCTTCAATCATAACTAGATCCTGAAGATCCCCATTCTCTGGCACATAAACACTACCTCGGTACCTCATGAGTCCATCAGTGCTAATAGAGTAGCCCTCAAAGTGACCCTCTAATAGACTTCCACTGTCACTTACTGCTTTGACATCTAAGAACCAAGGATATGAAGACAAGTTCTAAAGTATTCTATCCTTAAGATCCATTGTGAGGGTTAAAGAAGAAAGCTCGTGACATCTTCTACTAAGTGCATCAGCCACTTTGCTTTCCTTACCCTGCACATACTTCACTTCGAAGTCGTATTCACACAGAAAATCCATCCATCTACACTGAAAAGCATTAAGATTGGGTTGTGTGAATAAATACTAAAGACTTCAATGATCTATATGTAACTCAAAATGTTGACCCACTAAGAAATGTCTCCATTTGGTCAATGCATGCATTACAGCTGCAAGCTCCAAATCATGCATAGGATAGTTGACTTCATGATTCTTTAATTTCCTAGATTCGTAAGCAATGACTCTACCATCCTACATCAACACTGCTCCTATTCCATCTAATGAAGCATTCGTACAAACAAAGAATGACTTAGATGGATCAGGTACTGCTAACACTGGAGCACTAGTTAAGCATTCCTTGAGATGCTAAAATGCTGCTTCGCACTCCTCTGTCCAAATGAATTACTTTCCCTTTCTCTGAAGTGATGTGATGGGATGAGCTATTCGAGAGAAATTAATACAAATCTTCTATAGTAGCTAGCTAATCCCATGAAGCTTCACACTTTTGAGACATTGGTAAGCACTGGCCACTCAACAATTGCCCTAATCTTGGCTGGATCCACAACTATACCTTCTCCTATGATAATATGACCAAGATAGCAAATGTCAATTTTGAAAAACTCACACTTCTTGAGATTGGCAAAAAGCTAGTTCCTAAGAAGACATTCAAAAACTAGTCTCAAATGCTACTCATGCTCTTCAAAGGAATCTGAATACACAAGGATGTCATCTAGAAATACCATGACAAACTTGTCAAGGAAAGTCCTGAATACACCATGTATTAGGCTCATGAAAATTGATGGTGCATTTATTAGTCCAAAAGGTACTACTATGAATTCATAATGCCCGTATCTGGTACGAAAAGCTATCTTGTGGATATCAGCTTCTTGAATCCTTAGTTGATGGTATCTAGATTTGAGATCAATTTTGGAAAACACCTTAGCACCCTTCACTTGATCAAACAAGTCATGGATGCGAGGCAAAGGATATCTATTTCTGATGGTCACTTTATTCAGTTGCCTGAAGTCTATGCACAGCCTTAGAGAACCATCCTTATTTTTGACAAAGATGACAGGTGCTACCCAAGGTGAGACACTAGGTCTTATGAGCCCTTTTTCAGCAATTCCTCAAGTTGAACTTTCAGTTCCACTAACTCTTGAGTGGTCATACGGTAAGGAGTCTTAGAAATAGGCTCAGTACCAGGAAAAAGATCAATCCTGAAATAAATTTCTCTTTTAGGAGGGATTCTCAGAATCTTGGTAACAAAGATATCTGAAAACTCCTTCAAAATTGAATGATCCAAGTTGGTACTAGAAGAAACTAGTTCATCAAAATCATTGATAGAAACAACAAATAGTTTGCATCCCATACGCAAGCACTTCTTGAGTTGTTTAGCAGAAACGGTCCTAACTGAAATAGGTTTCTTAATACCTAAAATGTACTTGGCTGTTCCAAAATCATCAATACATCTAATGATCTTTTCTTTGCAATCAATGATAGCTGAATGTTGGCCCAGCCAATCCATTCCAAGAATAACATCATACGAACCCAAAGGAATAACTCTAAGGCTAACTGAAGTAGTAGAAGCCTTAAGTAGAATCTTACAATCTACAACCACTAACCCTATTTCTACCTTAGATCCTGATGCCAACTCAACTTGCCATGCCCACTCAGCTTTATTCAAAGGAATTCCACATTGTTTAACCAAATTTGAAGAAATAAATGAGGCGGTGGCGCTGAAATCGAACAAAATGGAAATTTTCTTACCTTGGCAATTACCTTTTGTTTCAATTACAGTATTCTGATGATCAGCTTGCCTTTGATCTATGGTAGCAAAAATATGGTGGTTCCTTCCAGAATCACCTATAGTGGCCTCAGAACCTGCTGCCATAGATCTGCCTTGGTTGTTGCCACGAAGGGGACAATTTGACTAAAAATAACCCAATTGCCCACAGTGGTAACATTCCGCTCCTCTCTTGATACTCTTTTGCTACACTGAATTTGCTGGAGGAGATACATTGCTCTGCTATCCACTTTGTGAAGACAAAAATGGTTTGGGCTACTCAGGTACTTTGAAACTCTTGTTGGACTTAGAGAACTTTCCAAACTTCCTTTTCATGAACTTGCCACTAGAACCACCTGAAGCTACCCTTGAATTGCCTTGAGAAAATCACTGGTTCTTGCTACTATTCTAAACAAGAGGATTTGTTGCACTCTTGATCGCACCTCCACTAAAAACCTGACTTCATCTCAGTCAATTTGGCTTGATTAGAGGCTTCTTGAATAGTTTTAGGCTTGAAAGTATGCACTTCTTCTCCAATTTTGGGATTTAATCCCCTAATAAAATGTTGTACCAATGGCTTTTCATGTTCTACCCAACTGGAGTACTTCTTCAACTCAAAGAATCTCCTCTCATACATATCCACCATAGCATTACCTTGAGAGATATTGAAAAATTCCTCAGATCTAGCCTGCTGCCAGTATTCTGACATGAACCTCTCACGAAACCTTTCAACAAACAATTCCCAAGTGACTTGAGAAATTTTGACTCCAAGATGCTCAAGTTCCATTTTCCACCATATGGAAGCAAAGGACTTGAGCTGCATAATAGTCCAGTGAACTCTAACATTACTCTTATAATCATGGAGGATAAAACATCTTTCAATGTTTAGCAACCATGCTTCAGCAGCAGTACCTTCCGTAGTTCCATAAAATATAGATCCTTTGAACTTAGAAAGGTCCTTCAATTGAGCCCTTACAATAGGATTCTCAGCAATAGCTGGGTTTGCATTAGGATCTTGAACCACATTAGCATTTACATTCAGTCCCCCATCAAGAGCATTCTTCCTAGCTTCAATATCATCAAGTATATCAAGTATCTATTGGAGAACTTCAGCCTGAGGTTCTCTCTGATCACCTTGATCAGCTCCAAACCCACCTTGGTGATCTTGCCCTCTACCCTGGCCATGTCCTGGATGTCTACCCCTACTTCTACCAACTCCAGCATCAACTGGATCACCGTGCCCATGGGCACCTCTTGTGATAGGAGGCATCCTCAAGACCTTAAATAATAAAAGAGAAAGAAAATCATTAACAGAAGCAAAGAGATATAACCCCTTTTCTAAACCCCCAGCTCCTAGTGTTCAAAACTTGGCTCTGATACCAATTTAACACCCCATACTACTAAATAATTAAAAATAAACAACCACAAGAGAACCAATGAAATTAACCTGAATAGCACGATAATTTTTTTTATTAACAAGGTACAACATAGAACCAAAATACAAATCAACTAACATAATCAGTTATTTAAATATCCAAGGTAATCAATTACATGAGACTATATCAATATGCTCAACATTTAATACAAACATACTAAGAGTTCCAAAATACATCTAATTGATCCTAGATATCCTAAGCACTGTTCTGATAACCACTAACTAGGTAATAATCTATTTTCCATAAATCTTTACAGCAGTCAACCATTCCCCCAAAAACATAGTTTTCCTCATCTAGAATCCTAAAAACACCAAGATATAAAACAACCACGACAAACAGGGCTTAGTCAAAAAGACTAAGATAATGGAATACCTCCAAAGCATCTGCATCATACAGGTTAAAACCTTAATAGAATAATGTGAACCATGCATATAAGAATAGATATATTTCATCATTACAAGAAGCATTTCATTTCTAATCAACAGAAATAAACTCGCAAAGAAAATGACAAGGTGATGATCCACTAGCTTTGGGTAACTACATAAGAATAAATGATCAGTAACCAATAGGAAAATCGAAGAATTCATTATGCCAGCCTTATTCTTTCCAAGCAATAAGGTAAAACCATTCCCTTACTTCACCAACATGTGCAAGTAATCACGGCAACATATTTTATCTTTTTAAATGAAACCCATAGCCCATGAATTATTAAATTATCACTTAGTAAATAACTGACAGATATTCTTTCCCCTTCAGGCTCTAGACAAAAGTCAGCTTCCCATACTCAGGATCACACTTGCATTATCTTAAAACACTTCATACTACCAAAACAGCTAACCATAGTAAAAATTTGAATAACCAATTCAACTATTAATGTTTACTTAACACTGAATCCATAATACTGAAACAACCATTTTAAATTTCCACATACATCCATGAAACTACTTTCCAAAAATAGCCACATCAGGCATCTTCTTTTCATCACTCAAACAATAACTTAAGAAAAATTTCCAATGCTATTCCTAGAAACTTAAACAATTTTAATATCCAATTCCTAATATCTAATTGCAATTTTAATAAAATAAAAATGGAAACATCCAATTCTATTGTCAACTATTTGATCCAATAATACCTAAGATTCAATTCCATTCTTCTGTCACATTCTAACTAACAGAGTAATTTGTGAATCCATAGAAAGTTAACAATCAACTTTTATACCAAAGAATAATGCAGAATTACACATTAACTACATAATTACCACTTGTATAAAAATAGACTTGTTCAATACTGCTATCTCTGTTACCAAGTCACTTATGTACATACTTGTAGGTGTAAACACATATATGTATATATGTATATACACTCATGATAAGTGTATATACATATATACATATACATTCCTACTAATATATATATGTATGCACATACTTATAGGCTCACACACATATATATACATATGCATATACACTCATGGTACGTGTATATACATATATACATATACGTTCCTATAAGTATATATATATATATATATATATATATATATATATATATATACCCTTGTATTAATACAGAGTACAGAGCACTACATCAAAGGTGTAATACAATCAGAAAACATGAAATCAAATATTCCAATCTAAATATGAATTATCAGTTACTGATACAACTCCAAAAATTCCACAGACAACAAATATACTGTAAGAGTAGCCACCAAATAGCCTTCAGACCAAAGTCATAACTAAATCTATGAAAGAAATAATGTGACAACAAAGACTTTCATAATAGACCCCACATCGACCGAGAATACCATAGTACCAAGAAACAAAACCATGTTCTTTTTCCTGCTACAACATAATCATCTAAACAAACTTGATTCCTAATAAAACTTACCAACAGACCCAGCAATCCTCATTAACAATAGCTGCAGTAATAGTAACCAGAACTTAATTCCCTCCACCTAGAGCACATAACTGTGAACATTCATATCAACCACTAACACTAGAGACCGATACATATATCATACAATGACTATTTTCTACAAAACCTTGTGGTAACCAAATCTCCCATCTCTCGAGCCCAATACTACAAGCTAGTAGATGGAGAGAAGCATTCTATAGAATCTCCAATCACGGCTTAACAAAGCTTCCCATCAGACATCTGCTAAAAAGACAAAAGAAGGACCTGACACAACCCTAGAAGTGACAACAAAAAAAATAAAAATAAATTTACTAGCAAAACAACCAACAAACACTGGGAACAACCACCCAGAACAGACTAATTGGTTTTTATCATTTTCTTCACCTTCATCTGCAGGTCCTTCATCTTCTGGATAACATCTTTTAGATCCTTCATTTACTTTAGAGTTTCAGGGACCATCCTCTAAGTGCAACCTCTAGTTCTCATTCTTAGACTAGCATTCCCAACATCATCATCAATTGTTATGGTCATTTGTTCCAGCTGGCTTTTTTCCAAATAGTTGTACAACATTTTCAAGTTCATAACAGCAACACTAAGGCCCTCATTGTTGTGTTTGAGGACCTCATTTATCATGCTCCCATTGTAACTTATTTTTTTCGTTAAATTTTTTAACTTGTTTTCCACCATCATTTTGATTTCAGCAGCCATATCCTCATTCCAGTTATTATTTTTTACCTTATGCAAAAACTTCTTTTCCAGCTTCTCCAGCTTTGTTATCAGGGTGTTCGTTGTATTTTCCATAGCCTGAAGATGGAGTTTCATTTCTTGCATCTCCCACTTGATCTAGTTGCCCAGATGAGTACTATGACCTTCGGCCTTCTTGACCTCTTCCAGAGTAGTAGCACCCATCAGGAGGCCTAGAGTGTCCTCCTTATGGCTATTACCATCCTCATTGCTAGCCTGGCCCTTACCATCCTTTGTTTCAGTTTGTTCTTCTTCTTTTTCACTCGGAGTAGGGAAATCTTGACCAACTTCCTCCTCCTCTTCAATTCCTTCTTCTTCTTTTCCTTCCTCTTCTTTACCTCCTTCTTCCTCCTCATCTTCTTCCATAAGTTCTTTTTCCTTCATATCCTCTTCCTACTCTTTTTCTTCAAGAATTCGGTCCTCTTTTTCCTGGGCTCTCTCCTCATTACCATATTCCTCCTCAGCATTATCTTCATTGGCACTTCCCTTTCCCTGAGATAGAGGGCTATTGTCATCTACATCATCTCCACTTTCCTTGACTTTCTCCTTGTCACTTTTATTACCAGCATCATCACTACTGTCAGAGGCTTTTTTCTTGTTTCTCTTCCTCTTCTTGCAACTTTCATCTTTTTTCTCAACCTCTCTATTTTCCTTTCTTTTGCCAGTGATCCTTTTCAGGATTGGGTCCAAGATTATATCCCTCGCATAGTCTGCAATGAGGAGAATCAAACCCTCATGCAACACTAGATTGCTCAATTTCTTCCTATGCTTTGTTATACTATTATTCAAAGAACTTAACAGAAAATAAATTTTCTTGTTGTGCCTAAAGTGATTTGACAAAACAAAGTATAGATTATAGATTTTGGGGTAGTACCCATCAAGCTTGAAATACTCATTCGACACCTTCAACATTTTAGCCCAAAAATCCTTAATTTTTGGTATATCCACATAATCCCCTTTGCTTTTAGTCATTAGGGCTTCTTCATCAACAATTTTAGGGAAGAGCTTAAAAGCTTCAATTCCTAAATACTTGTTGTCTCTATAGAAATGTATAACTTCCATGGGTAAACTAGTGATTTCAGACATAAGGGTAAGAGTGAGGGGGAAATATTTTCCCCATAAATTGACTTTACCATTTACCCATCCATTAGAAAAAAAGGTAGTTACCTTTTTATCATAGCCATGAAGCTTTTCCATATACTGAGTGACCCCTCATTTCCTCAGCTTCTTCCATACTTTCTTCTCTTGTCTCCATTTCTCGTAGTCGAAGGGCTCATCTCTCATCATACCTCCTCCCATTTTCTTCTTTTTGTTTCCATTCTAGCTTGCATTATTAATTATCCTTGTCTCACATATTTTCTTTCTATTGTTATTCAGTTCAGTAGAAATAACCTAGAATCCATGTTTCATCAAAAAAAAAATAATGATCCCACACTTCACCTTACATGAAGCCCTCCTCGATAATTGTTTCATCCTTGTCATCATTATTTTAAGTGGTTTTTCCTTGTGATTAATTTTATCATAAGTGATTAGACTTATGATCTCAGTGTTTAGATTTTCTTCCCCTCTCCATGTTTTAGTGATGTCACTATGGGGCCCTTCATTTGCCAACCTATCCACTGACTTATTACCTTCACAATATATATGGGTGACGTAACTTTCCTAAAAAGAGTGGATTATCATCTTAATTATATCTATTATATAACCAATAGTCCATGAACTCATAGTTTTCCCTTTGATACAATTTATTATGTTGAGGGAGTCACCTTCTAGCCATAATTTCAAACATCCCATTTCTTTAGCCAACTTCACCACCTAAAGTGCCGCCTCATCTTCCACCACATGGTTAGTTTGAATTCCTAGTGGAACCACTATAGCTCCTAGGAAGTTGCTAGCCAAGTATCTTATGAGGCCTCCCCCTCCAGCCCTTTTAGGGTTTCCTCTAACAGAACCATCAAAGTTCCCTTTTAACCATCCCGAAGGAGGAACAATCCACATTATATTGTCTCTAGAATTCGGATATGTTATTCTCTTTAGGTTCTCCCAAGAAATGGTACAGTCCTTCTTAGGGTTAGGATTCCAAGAGTTAGTATCCTTCTTTCTTGTACTTCTATAATTCTCCATTAGGCTTCTGCTCATAGATTTAGCAACCATATGGGAACGCATTATTTTATCTCTAAATTTTTTTTTGTTCCTCTTCTTCCATAGTTTCCAGGCAAAGTGAGGGAGAACAAGTTTCCAAAGCTCCTTAGCATTTTTGTCATGAAAAGGGCACTGCCATTGCTAAACAAAGTCCTAGAAGTTTTGAGGTTTAACCCACTTCAGGTTCAGAGACATAATGATTGAGTCCCAAACCTCTCTAGCAAAGGAGCAATGGATCATTAAGTGATTACAAGACTCAGCTTCTTTACAACAGAGGATGCATCTATTCAACATTTGTAACCCTCTTCTAATGAGGTTATCCATAGTAAGGATTTTGTTTTCAAGAAGCAACCAAAAAAACATGTTAATTTTAGGGATAAGATCTTTATTCCATACCTGAGAACAAAAAGGGTGATTATCAAGAGGGATGAGAAGAGCCAAGGTAGAGGTAACTGAGAACTTGCCAATGTTAGGAAGGCCCCATATTAGTTCATTAGGAACATTTTCTCTGATAAACTAGTTGTTAAGTTTTTTATTCACCTCTTTGAAACTGATATCCCTCAATCCTAGGTCAATCCATTCATCATTAATCCAGTAGTCACTCACCTTTTCCCTAATGGTCTCTTTACAATCCTAGATCATGATTTTCCACTCCTCATTCTCTATAAGAGGCTTTTTCATTAACCATTTATCATTCTAGAACTGAATCTTCCTACCATTTCCTAGCTTCCATCTAGCTCCTTTACTAATTAGATTCTTACCCTTGTTGATGCATTTCCAGACTAACAAGCCTTGGGTATCATTTTGAGACTGTAGGATACCTTCAAGAGAAGTGAGATGGTATTTTCCTTTAATGATAGAATTCCATTCTTTTTCATCTTCAAAGATCCTCCAACATTGTTTGGCTAATAAAGCTTGATTAGTATTAGTTATATTTCTAATACCCAGCCCCCCCAGCTTCTTAGGTTTACATACCTTCTCCCAGGCCACCAGGATAAGTCTCTTTTTCTCTTCTACTCCTATCCAAAGGAACCTTTTTTGAATTTTTTCAATAAGGTCAACATACTTCAAAGGAATTTTGAACAAACTTAGAGCATATACTAGAATATTTTGAAGAGTAGCCTTCAACAGTTGAACTTTTCCAGCTTGAATAAGAACCACCCCTTTCCATCCAGCCAACTTGTTATGAAAACTATCTAGAATTTCATTCCAGAAATTGTGTCATGCCCTACAAGGGAACCGGGGAAGAGAGAAAAGATTCTCTTTGTAAAAGAAAACCTAAGTAATGATTTATGAAATTTTTGGAAACTTTTAAAAGAATTACATAACAAAACAAAGTAAAAGTTAGATTCTTCCAAGGTTCCCTTCTTACTTAATGCACAATTCATTTAAGTCCATTTAGTGTACTAAAAACTTGATTTATTTCTTAAACAAACTACATCACCACATTTGTAGACTCTTTATAAAGGAATATAAAGTAATTTCATTTCAATTTGTCATTCAAATACATCTATCTTCCTAAGTATTCTTTATGAACAATATAATATTTAAAGCATTAATACCATGTAATAGAATCATCTAAAC
>BSBK01007035.1:750000-975000 GCA_027943335.1 Chamaecyparis obtusa | reverse complement strand
TTGAGTCTTCTTTCAATAGATCAGACTGCATATTAGATAGGTGTGAAATTTTCATGTGATGAGCAGAGCTTGAACTTGGTTCAAGTTGCAGCTTATGTATGCTAATCTTCATATCCTCATCCATTTTATTCATTTTATCTTTAACATCCTTTGTGAACTCGGCAAAATTGCATAGTCTGGCCAAAAGAGAGGTAGCATTCGAATAAATAGACTCTATGTTAGACAAAACTGAAGACAATTCTACTTGGTTAATAGCTATGTGCTAAGAAATGTGCTCAAGCACTTTATTGTTGAATCTCTTCTCGGCTCTTTCAACTAACTTTTCTGTCCCGGATGAGTCCTCATTGTATTTCTCAACTACCTCTGCTAATTGTAACAAAACATGCTAGGAGGAGTCTACTTTAATGCCTAATGCATCAGACAAAATGTCCTTAGCATCCTTGATGATTTGATACTCCTTGTCTCTCTCCTCTTTAAGCTTCTTTTGTTTTGCTTTCCTTTGGAGGATCTCACCTATATTCTGCATCTGGTCTGCTGAGAGATTTGCAAAATCTAATGTAGGAATCTCTATCTTTTCGTCTAGGTCTATATCCTCAACTATATTTTTACCCAAAAATTTTATACTCGGTAGAGCCTTAGGTTTTTCTGTACTTAATGCTCTTGTAGTAGTGACAGTAGATAAAGTAGGACTGGCTATTGATACTGGTATACTTTCTACTGGAGAACTTAAAATATTTACACTTGAAGATTCAAAAGCTGGAAAACTTACTGGTACAGGAGACTGCAGCTCGGTAGAAGAAATGGTAGCTGCCTCTGATGTTGCTAGGGATGATTGGACAAATGTGGAAGTTGTCACAACCATGCTTGAAGGTGTCTCAGGGCTGGATGTAGAGATTTTCACTGGAGATGTAGGAAGGGATGCAATGACTTCTGCTGCTATCCTTACAGTATCATCTACCTCGGTATCTTCTTCTTGTTCATCGCTGTCATCTTCAATATCCTTTATTATTACAGTTTCAATGCTCGGTTGGTGAAGGTGGTATATGTTCTTCCATGTGGCTTTTGCAGCCTTCACAACTGATTCAATATTGTTGATCAAAATCAAACAAGTATTGAACTTCAATGTCATCTTATTTTCATTTTCTTTTAGTGCCTTCTTTACTTCATCATTGTTCAAGCTCGGCATCAACTGTCTCAGGTTTTGATCATATATGTCTATCACAGTTTGCCTTGCATTGCTCCATCTCATTCTTATTGGATTCAATAGAACTACTGGAATCTGTGGGGTAATTTCTTCAGGAGAGTATTTCCACTGTCCCATCTTCTCAACAACAGCATCTTCTATTTCCTTCTGTTCTACTTCCGATCTGGTTTCATATTTCAAGGATTTTATGTTACTTACTCCAGATCCTGATCCATCTCTAAAGAGTTTGAGCTTTTCTTGAAGGGTTAGAGGAGGCCTTTTGAATACTATGTCTTTATCTGCCTTTTCTGCCTTGTCTGCCTTGCCTTTTGTATTTCTTCTTGTAAACACAGCAGTGGGAGGCACAGATGCCTTAGTGATGAAAAATTTTCCTTTCTTCTTTGCAGGTTCTGGTTCCTCTGTTTTCTCATCCTTTTCTCCTTCTTTTTCATCTATTTCTTCTTTGTCCTCGGTTATCATTTGCATTTTGGCTATCCTCTTCTTTCCTTTGTTTACCACCTGTGGAAGCTTTATGCTTAGTTCAATTCTCACCTTAGCTTCATCATATGTTCCAAAATATGGAGCTTTGGGATTGACAGGCTGATTTAGAAGAGCTTCAATGATATTCTTGGTTTCATCAATATTTACCTCATAAGGAAGAGGTTTTACATATACAGTTCTTGGTTTAACTGCTTGAATATACACATTATCACAATCTACCATAAAACAGATGTCATCTTTGTAATCTTCCACCAACTTCTGTGGAATCCAGAATCTGTCATTCATTTTCTCTTTGAAGGACTCAAAATAGTTATCCATGATGCTTTCAAAGTTTTCACCCATTTCTGCAATGTATTCATTTATTTCATAGAGTACTGGCACATCTTTTCTCCATACAACTTTTCCTTTAGAAGGGAAGAATTTCTGAACATAGAAGAATAAACAGACTAACAAGGATCCAAACTTACATGGATTGTTTTTAGAAGTTTTGATGCTTTCCATGTTCTTGTTGAACTGTTTCAACAATAAGTCTGCTAGGTCAAATGTCAAGTTATTTTTGACCACTTTGTATGCTAGGTCAACAGCTTCACAGGAGACACTGTTCTGTCGACTAGAACTGTAAATCTTGTGGGCAATGATATGTGTACCAAACTTCAGTTCAGCGTCGGTAATGCTGCTAACCTTCATGCCTCTACCATCCCACTCGGCTAGGGTTTTCTTCTCTAGTTCTGTCTGACCTAGGGTTTTGGTAGTTTTAGCTTTGTTCAACATGGGAAGACCGGTGACTTGTTGAATCATTTTCTTTGTGATCTCAATAGGTTGCTCAAGCCAAATCTTGCCATCGTGTACTCAGCTGAGAATGTACCTAACCCATTTATCTCGAAAGTTTTGAGGAAGATGTGCAATGTGAACTAAACCCTTATCTTCCAGATGTTTGTGCTCGGGTTTCAAAATACCATCCACACATAGTTCCTCACGCACAATGTCTAGTTCTAGATTTCCCATTTCTTGAATTGAATAGTTAAAATGATTACGGATATCGTTGATAAGCAGTACCTTAGGAGGAATCTGAGATTGAGCTCCGTTCGGATCTAGGGCTGCTGCAATAGCGGGCACGATCTTAAAATCTGGTGCTTTCCACTCCCCTTGGACTAACATATCAGATCCTTTCTTCGCTGAAGTGCTGGATGATGCCATGGTAGCTCATAGAAAATTTCTTTCGCAAAAGTATTAAATCGCCGGGTTGCCCTTGAAGTTTTCTGCTCTCAAAGTGCTAAAGATTCGCGGTGAAGAATGAGTTCGATTACTTGCTTTTTGTTTACAATTCTGTCATTAATGCTCATTTCAAATTAGGGTAGGAATTCTGACAGACTGTCACCCACCAAGAATTAATTGCTCGAAAAAGACTTCGCAACTCGGTGAACTCGAGAATTCATAATGCTCCGACCTCGCTCGGTAAAGACAGGTACCGACCTTGCTCGGTGAAGACTATACCGACTTTGCTCGGTGAAGACTATACCGACCTCCCTGTGATCTCACTGCATCTTGCATGCTGATTTAGACTTTTCTTTTAATTTCGGTTCTGGAACTGCTTGAGATTGATCTATGAGAATACAGTTCCAGTGCTTCCTTGGAAATTTAGTTTGAGTCGGTAGAGCCATCCATTCCATTACTTGGACTGGATTGCTCGGTAGCTTTAGGAATCCATTTTTGTCTCACCTGTTTCCTGACCTTAGTTGCTTCATTCTTCTTTCCTTCTTCAATTTCACTAGCATTCATGCAGTTTCTGGCTATGTGACCGAGTTTAGTGCATTTGAAACATCTTATGGTAGTATCTCTTTTCCTTAGATGATGTTTTATGCAATTCATGCCAATGTGTCCATATTCTCCACAGTAATGACATCTACACCAGGTGTTGTAGTCCCATCCAAACATTGCTTTCACAATTTCTTCTGCTGGATTAAATGTCTTGGATCTGCACTCGGATGCCTTGTGACCTTGTTTGTTGCACTTGTGACAATTACCTCTGAATCTAGGTTTTTCCTTGCATTCATTTGCTTTGTGACCGGGTTGATTGCAGCTATAACATTTTCCATTGAATTCTGCTTTTTTATTATTCCAACATTTATTTGAAGTATGTCCTATTTTACCACAATGATTACAAGTAGGTTTTTGATTTCTTTGAGTACCTTGCTTAGACGATTCGCCTTCTTCTTTGTATCCAAGTCCTGCTTTTCCTTTTTGCCTATGAAGATTTCATTCATACAGCTGATTCAAGTCTTCTTGACTTTTCAGCATTCCTTCATTGATTTGTTTTTCAGCGTTTAGGTCATCCATCAATCTTAGATTGGTTTCCTTTTCAGATCTTAGTTCTTCTCTTGTGTTTTCTACTTCTGAACTTAGATTTAGAATTTCTTCATTTGTATGAGAGATCTGATCAATTAGATTTTCTAGCTGAAGGGTTTTGTTTTGGACTTCAATGTTTCTTCCATCTAATTCATCTTTCAACTTGTTTCTTTGTTCCAAGATCTCACAGAATCTTGTAGAGTGTAGTTCTTGTTCTCTTTTCAATTTTCTCACTTCTTCCTGCAGAGACCCATTCTTTTCTAGGAGTTCTTTGATAGCATTGTTTGCTTCATCTGAGTTATTTGAGGGAAGAAGATCTTCAATCTTTTCTTCAATGTAATTCTGATCATTCATCTGATTTGCAAGTTCCTTCCTTCTCCTTAGGGATTGGGAAAGATGTTCTTTTTCTTCTTTGAGTTTAGCTATGGCCATTTCCAGATCTAGCTTTTCATTTTCAATCACCTTGTTCAGTTTGAATACCTCCATTGTCTTGGATCTTTGCTCAAGCTAGTTAAGCTTTGTCTTGAGAACCAATGCAGCTCTGATACCAATTGTTGGAAATATTCAGGAATTAACCAAGTTACTGAGAGGGGAGGGGTGAATCAGTAACTCCAAATTTTCTTCTAATTTTAACATGTATTTTACTTTTTAACCTTTGTATACAGAAAGGATGAAACTTGAAAGCATTCACAATAATGACACAAAGATTTGGTTACCCAGAAACCTTCCAAAAGAAAGTAAAACTGGGGTGGGGATGAAACCCACAAAGCTTTAGTACTGCAGAATAAAGTTGGCCGGTTAAGGCTTACAATTTGATCACTTCTGATGATCTGCCCTGTTAGGAGCAATAAGGATTGCTAAATCCACCCTGTTAAAGGATTTACAAACATACAGTGAAGTATGCACTCGGTAAAGAGATTTATACAAAGACTGTTAAGTCTACCCGGTTAAAGGATTTAGTACTGATTCACCTGTTAGAATGAAACAGTAGATCTCTGCTTTGCAACTGGATTGCTGATTGAGATTCTCTGATGTACTGATCACCTTCTGTGATGAATTTGTCTTTTCTGAACCTTATACTTCTGAAGCCTTCTGCAATTCGCTTATCTCTGCCTTTCTTTTTCTTTTACATATATTCTACTTGATACATTTCATCTTTTTACAACATTGTTTATATACAAGTTTTAAACAATTAATTACAATTACAATTACACAGTTGGCTTGACAAATAAACATAAGTGCTACTAAGTCGGCCCAAGTAGTTACTCGGTTCCTTCAAACTGACTCGGTGACTTTTTGATACTCGGCGTCCACTGCATTACTCGGCATCGTCATGCACTCGGTAGAAGTGAAGGCACGGTTCATACTGATCACTCGGTAGGTATTGAACTCGGTAAGTACTGGTGACTCGGTAGACAAGATGTTACTCGGTTTACATTGTCCTGATCGGTTTGTACTAACTTGCTCGGTTTGCACTGTCTGCTCGGTTTGCACTGTCTGCTCGGTTTATATCCAGAATGCAAATAAGTGTTGTCACTAGTGGCAATTCTGCTTAATGCCAACAATATATATATGTATATATATATATATATATATCTATATACATATATCTATATGTATATATATACATATATATATATATATATACATATATATATATATACATATATATATATACATATATATGTATGTGTATATATATATACATATATATATATACATATATACATATATATACATATATATCTATATATATACATATATATATACATACATATATATACATACATATATATATACATACATATATATACATACATACATATATATATATATATATATATATATATATATATATATATATATATATATATATATATATTTATATATTTATATATTTATATATTAGGTAACTACTAACATAAGTTAAAATTTACCACTATTATTAAAACATCTATTATTAATATTGCCATAGATACCTTATCATTATGGATATTATAAAACATTATTAATACCATATTGATATTAAAATCACATCAATAATCTACTAATAAAATTGAACATACCATGAAGACAATTAGAGCGACCACACTCAAAACCTCATTCTCAAGGAATGAAAAAGACAAGAAACCATCTTTAGGGTCCACAAGGCCAACAAACTAGGAGAACACATAAATACATCATCCACACAAGGGATTGACTCAGGAACTCCCCACCTAAATGTAAAAGGATCAAAGGTAGAGTTCCTTCTTGTGGAACATGGTGATATCTCCCTAACAACAACAATGATCGAGGATTTTGAGGGATCACTCAGACGTGTGAAGCCAAGTGGAGACAATACTCAGTACCTTCAATCCTACATCACCAAGAAGAGATACATGTATACATATACATACAAATCATATATATGCAAACAGATGACCAGGATCGATACATCGTGTGGACCTCAACTAAGTGAGTAACTATGACTTCATCCTAAGTCATGAAAACGTGTCAAACACATATCCATAAAACATAAAACATCATGATAATGGTTAGATTCAAATCCTTGGGTTAGCTCCATAAAACATATAAAGATAGATGGTTTTATAATTTCATAAACATATAAATGATAACCATAAATGAGCATATCAATCATCTGATAAAAATATCATCATCCACAAAACATAAATGTAAATGTATAGTTCTAGCCATCATAATAGAATGTCCAAAGTAGAAAGTCCAAGTATCACCATAGGAGAGGGTATTACAAATTGGCTTCTGGTTTCAAGCACAACGGGAAGCCTAAATAAGGGGCAGGAAGCATCCCTATCTTGCAACCAAGAATGGAAGAGATTTTATTCATTTTGTCTTCAAGAGTGTTAAAAAAATACAGCAAACTTTTCTCCGAGTTTATAAGTTGACCTGTGGCATTTGGGTAAACATTGAGGGACTTTTTTAGATTCCTCACCTCTTTGACAGAAGAATCTCCCATAAGAATCGTATCATCAACAAATGTTAATACATACTTGAAGTATTTGCAGCTTATAATATATTATATGAAATCAAAACATTATAAAAATTATATGACCATAATCTTGGCTCTGAACTCTACAAAATGATATTTTTAGATTTTACAAAAAGCTAAATTTTGATGGAGAATTTTGATCCAGAAGTGAGAACTTCTAAAACTCATATGTTTTTTTCTTATTTGGCTGCCAAATGGGATGCCACATAGGTAGGTTCAGTCAGACTTGGTTCGGTCGAAACTAAGGCCGACCAAACATGGTCATGTGGATGACCATGCCCCTGAAACCTCATATTTTAAAGAATTATTTTTTGAATTAAAAAAATTGACAAATTGATAAAATTTGACCAAGAATAAATGATTTTTTAAACAAAATCATTTTTTATAGTGTTTTAATGGTTTTTTGCAAATTTATTAATTACTTTAATTTTTTTGTGTTTCTAATTAAAGCATTGTTCAATTAGTACTTGAATTATAAACTTATTAATATCATTTTTGTTTTTTTTCTTGGGTATATGGTTTTGTATTTGTAGGTGAATTGAAGCTCTAAATTTGAATAGTCTTTACAATGGGGAATAAAAGGAATAGAACAAAAAAATATGATCGAATAAGGGATGACAAAATGAAAGGTCATACAAAATGTAATCAAGATCAACCTATTGAAGTTCAGGAAGAACCTATTGATATTCAAGAAGATGAAATTCATGTAGGGGAACAAATTGGTAGTTCTGAAGGTGGAAATATATGCATGGGAAATTTGATGGAGATGAATGATGATTCACTTTTCAGTGAAATTTCATCTGAACAAATGGTATCTGAAAGCACAATTAAAGTGTGTTGCAAAAAAATTTGGGATGAATATTTTAAAAATAAAAGTATGGTTGGAAGAGCTCAATTATTGGCTAGGTTGTTCAAGAAAAAATAAATGACTCCTGTTTAGGAGTTGTTGGGTGTTGATAAGAAGAAAAGCTCAGGAGACAATGTGAATCAAACAATAGTTGAAAATTTGCAAGACGCACTGTACGACATTAAAAACTCAAGTCAAGGAGTCAATTGAAGTGTTGCCCATAGAGAATTGATGACAAATTTATCTAGTAGGAGCTTGACACAGAGAAAACAAGTACATGAAATTTATGATTTACTAAATGTATCTAGAAGAATTGTTCAAAGATATAGCAGGAAGAGAAATATGTTAGATTAAAACATTGAAAATATTTGGGTAAATATTTGTAGACTTCCTCGAAAAGATAAAATTTCTAAAGATGCAAAAAGACTGGTAACTGAATATTGGACTTCTCACTCCCATGTTTCTTCTAATAGAAGGGATGTAACACCACAGAAAATAAACCATAGTGCACACACAAATAAGGAACTGAAATAAACCACAACAAATTTTTTTTTTATTAAATTCCAATTCAAGTTACATCAACATATCTCATAAGGAAATTTTTTTACAAATAAATACATATGTAACACTTCATCCAGTATCATGAATACATAAATTCAACACAAAGGTTGATCATTAAAATTATAGTGTATTTCAATTTACATATGTAAAAAAATCTATAAATCATTCCATGCTGCCTGCCCACATCAGAATGACTCTTCAAATCTAGAATCTACAAGACATTAACACATGCAAAAGAAACAGACAATAGGGCTCAGCATAATTACATATATCAGAAAACCTCCATGAGACACCTACCATTTCATTATTACCATCATGAACATATAACCAAAAACCATAAGTTCATTTGAGCAAAACATCATTATCTCATCACAACAGTCACATGATAAAGTAGACATGAAAGCATGACAAAATAAACAACTCCCAGTCAGAATTCTAGAAAGATGATGCACATATATACTGAGATGATTTAACACTGAAGGGTCATGATTCTGCACCCATGGTTGTGCCCATGATGAATCTTACAGTGCAAGGTAGTCTGTTATCCCGTTAGTGAACATAACAGTGCTCACAGCTACTGTTAATCCATTTAGTAACGTAACAGTACCTTATGCCCCATACTCCGTTCTAGATCACGCAAATCATAGACATAGGAAAGGCCAATTATCTTGTTAAGTATTATACCCATTCCCCATTAATTTTAAGTTTATCTCTTGTACACTGAATTGGTTCATCCAAATTCAGCCATCTCCAGATGCGTTCATCTTCTGAATTCTTCACAAACACATGTTTAAATAGAAAAACCAGAAACCTTTCATGCAAATAGAATCATTACATTTATCCACATGATTCCACTTCTAGTATGAATCAAATCACCAACGTAATTCCATTTCATAACTTTTATTCATCCTACTGTCATAAAGCAGTGTATAATGAAAATCTCATTTGATAGTATCAGCATTGTACCATAACTTTCAGCACAAAACTAATTAAGGCAAATATGTATATTTAAGTTATCTACGAGTCTAACACTAATAGGTTGTAAACTATCACCCCGTGCTCACAGCACTAATAGGCTACAAACTACTATTGTTAGGCTGGTACCATAACCAAATACGTTATACCACATCACAACTATATATTTCATTGCAAAATGTTATCATAACACAAAATTGCTTAAACAATAATGTCCACTACATAATCAAATAATGAAATCCACTTAATTCCAAATAACTCTTTGTATCTAACAGAGATTTCTATTCATATACTATCTGAATACGAAGACATGCTTCAGTTTAATGATAACATTCTTAAATAATAATAAACTAACTATGTTACTTACAAATGAAGACTTTTCCCTGCTATTTTAAGAAGAATAAAGTTCAAATGTTTACTTTTAACTAAGACCGAGCCTCATCATGTCACAACAATGATAAAAATAAACACTGCAATCCCATAAAGAAATGAAATACTTTAACCAAACAATTCGGTACATAGTATTCACCGGTCACATTGAAAAGTTGACAATAACATATGATCGACTGCCCTGCCTTTTAAACCAAATGTAGAATTTCATGAATGACATTGCAACAAAAAAGTCATGAACTTAAACTACATTAAAATTTAATCCCCAAACATCTCGACAACTATACATTTCAACCGAAGAATACCCAAAATATCAAACATAACAACCCTGCATTTCCCCCATACATAAAACAATAGCATACCGTGATTGGTTTACTAACACCATATAACTCAGGTTAAGTACAGTGACCACAAAAACCTTGTTCCTAGTTTTCAATAGCTAACATCACTATTATATTAACATGTATGCTTAGGTTCGACAACCATATTACTCCTAAAACCGACTACATTGCCCAACACTAAATTCAAACAAATGACAAAAGCAATATGACATGATATCGAACAATGATAACACCGGAAGCTACCAATGAAAAGTATAATATGCATCCACACTTGAATAGATCATTCCATCAAATCACTGATCAAAGTCCCAACGAAAATGGTCCCATAAAGAAAATAACAAAGCAAACCCCAAAACAAACATATCGGCTACCCGATAAACCATTTTATCAACTATAACTCGACCGAACTCGATCACTAATCAAACAACCTTAATGCATCTATATTCTGCTTTACCAACATCTGATTCACATCTAAACCAAGTAAACCCATAATAAAATACAGTCATATATTTTCACTATCGGCTAATACTAACTAGTTTAAGTAAGGAAACTGCAAAACAGAGGATTCTAACCCAAAAGAAATGTTCGTTTCCACAACAAGTTCTTAGTTAACTAAACTATAGCATCTTAATTTTAAAATCATGAATTCATGAAACATAAACTACATTTCAACAGAACAATTATGATACACCAAAACCCGTAATCCTTTTAAACACATTTTCAGTCGATTCAACCATAAAGAAAGTGCATAAAGTAAATAAGAGGGTAAGATTGCTGGCCCTGACCTGAACAATTGAGCTCTGAAACAAGAATCTAACCTCTGTCCTTCACCGAAACCCCCAAACTAGTAGAAGATTGAAAGCACGAACATACAACACAATGAAGCAATGCTATCGTAGTGGAAAGGGAATGATATGTGCAACCCACAACAGACCACGACCCTAAACTCCCTCGTGCTGGCCGAACTGGAAGCCACCAAAATAGCCATTGCTCATAATAGAAAATAAGAAACCCTACTCATACAACTTCCCCCTGATACCATAGCATCAATGGTGATAAACACTCAAACCAGAGACAAGCTACAATAATTACTCCTTGCCAGACAAGAATAATCTCCCACACTTGGCCAGATGTAAGCCCAAGTGAAGTACCAGCTTCGAACTCTACACTAACCAACTTGCAAGACTGTCACATGTGAAATTAATACCATTCAACAAGTGTCCAATATAATAGCCGCCCAAAACCTCACTAAACCCAAAGCTCGGCGATCCCCAACAAACCACTACTGATATTGCTGACTCATAAAACCTTCACCACCATTCTTGTGCATCTTCCTTTATGAACAAGGTGAGATCGCACCTAAAAAAATTCCTTATTTAAATTTATATGTACCTAAGTGTGAATTATCATTCACACTTAGGTGCATATACTTATATATAAATAAAACATGACCACCCCTTGTTCATATAAGAAGATGTCCAAGCAACCCATATTGATGCAGGAGCATCCTGGGTGTAAGAGCAATCTTGCATCACCCAAAAATATTTTTGTTTTTATTTTTCAATAAGGGCTACTTTGTGCAGAGCTACTATTTTTGGGTACAGAAACTTTGGACTCAGTTTTGAAGGCTTTAGAGGCCCCGAATGAGGTCAAAAATTTGGGTGACAGGTGCTTGGGCGGGTCAAGCCTGTAGAGCGCTTCGTGGTGTTTCCGAAATGGGGTTATAATAGCCGAGTGGGTCAACGAGTGATGACTTATGGTCTTCGGAAGTTGGGCCACCTGAAATGGCGAAAAATAATTTTCTTCAAAATTTCTGTTCGGGTTTCAAAGGTTATCTTGAGCCGACTATGATGTAATAAAATGTAAAATAAAATAATTCTAAGTTTGGTCGGCCTTATTGGCTAAAAATTCTGGAACCTTCCCAGGCGGTGGAAAATTGCCTATATAAGGAAGGCTGTGTTATTGTCTTAGGCAGTTCAGAATAGTTCTGGGTAGTAGATCTGGGTAATAGTTCGAGGCTTTGTCCTACAGAATATTGTAAGGGAATGCCCATGTGGCTTTGCATATTGTAATTCTGAAAGTTTGTAATTCCACATTTGTGGAGATAATAAGAAGCCAATTTTCTGTTCTTGCATATTGTTGTTGTTTCTCTATTTCTGTTATGTGTTTGTGGTACTAAGGGGAGCACCCTTCATCAAGTGGTATCAGAGCAGGAGTTCTTGAGTGTGTAAACAGATGGCCGACTGTGAGGCAGTTTACACCAGGACCGTGGCTAGGGTTTCAGCGCGCATCGCGAAAATGCCTCCACGACGAGAACGTGACGGAAGAGTTGGTGCTATGACACGTGAGGTTAGAGAGCTACAGAGACAAGTGCAAGCATTGCAAGAAGAGATTCATAGAGGAATGAATCTCAATGTCAGAGATGAAAGCGAGGATGAAGCCGAAGAAGAATATCAAGAAGGAGAAGCCGAAATTGTGAACCAGGAGGAAGAAAGACTTTTTCGGGCCATTTCCAAGATTGGGAAAAGACCTAAGATTGAGGTTCCTACATTTTCTGGAAATCTTAACTTAGAGGAATTGATTGACTAGATCAATGAATGTGAGGAATATTTTGAGTACGAAGATGTTGACGATCCTGAGAGGGTCAAATTTGTGAAGGCCAGATTGAAAGGTCATGCGAAGATCTGGTGGCAAGAAATTCAGTTGGAGCGAAATAGAAGAGGGAAAGATAAAATCACAAGATGGGATCGGATGGTGGATAAATTGAAGCGACAGTTCATTCCTGTTGATTATGAGCTTGACCTACTGAAGAAAATGCAGAGTTTGAAGCAAGCAGGAAGATCTGTTCAGGAGTATACAGAGGAGTTCTATCGACTTCTCATCAGAACAGGCCATGCAGAAGCTGATAAGGAGAAAGTTGCCCGATACCTTAATGGGTTAAAGCCAAGCATTCAGGAGGAGCTGAATCTGGTTTGAATGAACAGTATTGAAGAGGCATACCAGTTTGCCCTAAAAGTAGAGGAAAAGTTGAACAAGAAGTTTGAGAGTAGACAAAACGGAAGAGGTCACGGTGGACGATCTGGTGGACGGTCATATGGTGGCCAAAATGAAGATCTGAAAAAGAAGGATGAGGCCAGTAGCAGTCAGAATCAGTGAGAAAATAATTCCAATCGCTTCCAAGATCAGAATAATAGAGATCAGAGAGGAAGAGGAAGAGGACAAGGATCTGGAAGAGGTGGCTTCCGTGGAACATGTTTTCACTGTGGAGAAGAAGGTCATAGGGCATTTGAATGTCCTCAGTGCCAAGGAAGAACAGACATGAGAAATGAAGGCCAGACCAGAGTTGCACATATAGATGAAGATGCCAGATCATCAAATTCTAAAGATGCTGAAAGAGGAGAAACGTTGATTAACAGAAGAGTCCTATTGAGTGGTGAGAATGAACCTGAGCAAAGAAGGAGCTTGTTTCACACCAGGTGCAAGTGTGAAGGTAAATGTTGTGATGTGATTATTGATAGTGGAAGCACTGACAATTTGGTGTCAGAAGAGATGGTGACAAAGTTGAAGCTCAAGAGATAGAAACACCCACATCCATATCGGATTGCCTGTGTACAGGATGACCACAAGGTCATGGTCAATGAACAATGCCTGGTGAAGTTCAAGATTGGCAGATACCAAGATGAGGTATTGTGTGATATCATATCTATAGATGCATGTCATATGTTGTTGGGTAGACCATGGCAGTTTGACAGATGTGTTGTACATGATGGTCGTGCGAATACCTATTCCCTGACAAAGGATGGAGTGCGACATAACCTAAAACCATTGAAGGAGACTGGAGAAAAAGTATGTGGTAATGCAAGGATAACTTTTGTTGATGGAAGAAATTTCCTAGATGGTATGAGGCATGAGCATGTATGTTTTTCTCTAATTCCAAAAGCTGGTAAAGAGGAAGTAGAAGATGTTCCTGTAGAAGTTGCAGATTTGTTGAATGAGTTTCAGGATATTGTATCCGATAACATGCCTGATGGATTACCACTAGTCAGGAAGATCAGTCATCAGATGGACTTGATCCCAGGAGCGAGTTTGCCGAATAAGGCAGCACACAGAATGACACCTGCAGAAAGTGATGAGTTGAACAGACAAGTACATGAGTTGTTACAGAAAGGATTGATTCGAGAGAGTCTGAGTCCCTGTGCTGTACCAGCGGTATTAGCACCAAAGAACAATGGAGAATGGAGGATGTGTACAGATTCTAGGGCAATAAACAAGATCACAATCAAGTACAGGTTTCCATTGCCACGAATGGATGATATTATGGACTGTTTGAGTGGAGCTGTGTATTTTTCAAAGATAGATCTGAAAAGTGGATATCATCAGATTCGGATCAGAGAAGGAGATAAATGGAAGACTGCCTTCAAGACAAAGGAAGGACTATATGAGTGGTTAGTCATGCCTTTTGGGCTAACCAATGCACCGAGCACTTTCATGCGGCTCATGAACGAGGTTCTGAAAGAATTTCTGGGTAATTTTGTCATTGTTTACCTAGATGATATTTTGATCTTTAGTAAGACATTGGATGAGCATATGATGCATATTCGTATGGTATTTGAGAAGTTGAGAGAAGAGAAATTGTTGATTAATTCGAAGAAGTGCAGTTTTGTGAAGAAAGAGTTAGTGTATTTGGGATTTGTAGTTTCAGCAGAAGGTCTAAAAATGGACCCAGAGAAGGTACAGGCTATCCTTGAATGGCCTACTCCAAGGAGTGCTACTAAGGTAAGATCTTTTCATGGTTTGGCTAGCTTTTACAGAAAGTTTATCAGAAATTTTAGCAGTATTTGTGGACCCTTGACTGAAACAATGAGAGGGGATAGAAAAGAGTTTAAGTGGACTAATGGGGCAGAAAAAAGTTTTCAATTATTGAAACAAAAAGTTACAGAACAACCTGTTTTAGCACTTCCAAATTTTAATAAGGTGTTTCAAGTAGATTGTGATGCTAGTGGTACTGCAATAGGAGCTGTTATGAGCCAAGAAGGTAAACCTATTGCTTATTTTAGTGAGAAGTTAAATGATGCCAAGAGGAAATATTCTATTTATGATCAAGAATTTTATGCTATAGTTCAGGCATTAAAGAAGTGGAGACATTATCTGCTTCCTAAGGAGTTTGTTTTGTATACTGATCATCAAGCTTTGCAATATTTGAATAGTCAAGGAAAGTTGAATCAGAGGCATTTGAAATGGGTTGAGTTTTTGCAGAGTTATACATTTGTTTTGAAACACAGAAGTGGAAAGTCTAATAGGGTTGCAGATGCTCTTAGCAGAAGGCAACTATTGCTGACAGAGATGTAGATTGAGGTGGTTGGGTTCAAGGAACTCAAGAATTTGTATCCAGAAGATCCTGATTTTGGTGAAGCTTGGAAAGCTTGTACAGAACCTGTTACCCTAAACAGGACAAAATGGTTGGATTTCATCATCCAGGATGATATGCTATTCAGAGGGAGTCAGTTGTGCATTCCACGAAGTTCTATGAGGGAGAATCTCATCAAGGAGAAGCATAGCGGAGGATTGGCTTGACATTTTGGTCGTGACAAAACCCTTGGTTTGGTTAGTGAGAATTATTATTGGCCACAGTTGCAGCAAGATGTGAAGAAGTTTGTACAGAGTTGCAGAGTATGTCAGATGGCGAAAGGAGTGAAGCAGAATACAGGGTTGTATCAGCCATTACCTATACCAGAGAAGCCTTGGGAGGATATCAGTATGGACTTTGTTCTTGGTTTACCGAGGACACAACGGGGACATGATTCAATTTTTGTAGTAGTTGACCGATTTTCAAAGATGGCACATTTCATTCCCTGCAAGAAGACTAATGATGTTGTTCATGTAGTAGAATTGTTTTTCAGAGAAGTAGTGAGACTTCATGGTTTTCCAAAGACCATAGTTTCAGATCGAGACACTAAGTTTGTTGGATATTTTTGGCGTACATTATGGAAGAAGTTGAAGACAGATTTGAAGTTCAGTTCATCACATCATCCACAGACTGATGGACAGACAGAGGTGGTGAATAGGAGTTTGGGAAATTTGCTGAGATGTTTGGTTGGAGATAAGCCAACAGGATGGGATTTGATTTTACCACAGGCAGAATTTGCATACAATAATTTTGTCAACAGGAGCACTGGTAAATCACCATTCCAGATTGTATATGGAAGTAGTCCAAGAAATGCATCTGAATTGAGAAAGATAGATAAAGGAGAAATAAGTAGTGCTGAAGCTGAGGATTTTGCAGAACACTTGAAGAACATCCATGAGGAGGTGAGGAAGCATATTACCAAGATGAATGCACAGTATAAGGCTAAGGCAGATGAGAAAAGGAGGTATAAGGAATTTCAGGTTGGTGATGAAGTCATGGTTCATTTGCGGAAGGAGCGGTTTCCAGTTGGTACATATAACAAGCTGAAAATGAAAAAGTTTGGGCCATGTAAGATACTGAAGAAGTATGATTCAGGAAATGCATATGAGGTAGAATTGCCTAGTGAGATGAATATTTCACCAGTGTTTAACATTTCAGATCTGACAGAGTATCATGAAGGAGGTGTTGAAGATGAGATCACAGCAGCACAGTGGAGTATTCCAGCAACTAGTTCAGACACTAAGGAGATCGAGGATATACTGGACAGTCGTGTTGGCAGAAGCACAAGGAACAGGACATATGAAGAATATCTGGTCAAGTGGAAAGGACGGCCTATTGAAGATTCATCATGGCTGACAAAGGAGGAGGTTAGCTGTCTTGGTTTTCCTCTGCACACCTGAGTCGTGACAGGGTCACTTCTCAAATTACCCTGGGTGTCTGATGCAGGAGCATCCTGGGTGTAAGAGCAATCTTGCATCACCCAAAAATATTTTTGTTTTTATTTTTCAATAAGGGCTACTTTGTGCAGAGCTACTATTTATGGAAAGTTACTATTTTTGGGTACAGAAACTTTGGACTCAGTTTTGAAGGCTTTAGAGGCCCCGGATGAGGTCGAAAATTTGGGTGACAGGCGCTTGGGCAGGTCAAGCCTGTAGAGCGCTTCGTGGCATTTCCGAAATGGGGTTATAATAGCCGAGCGGGTCAACGGGTGATGACTTATGGTCTTCGGAAGTTGGGCCACCTGAAATGGCGAAAAATAATTTTCTTCAAAATTTCTGTTCGGGTTTCAAAAGTCATCTTGAGCCGACTATGATGTAATAAAATGTAAAATAAAATAATTCTAAGTTTGGTCGGCCTTATTGGCTAAAAATTCTGGAACCTTCCCAGGCGGTGGAAAATTGCCTATATAAGGAAGGCTGTGTTATTGTCTTAGGCAGTTCAGAATAGTTCTGGGTAGTAGATCTGGGTAATAGTTCGAGGCTTTGTCCTACAGAATATTGTAAGGGAATGCCCATGTGGCTTTGCATATTGTAATTCTGAAAGTTTGTAATTCCACATTTGTGGAGATAATAAGAAGCCAATTTTCTGTTCTTGCATATTGTTGTTGTTTCTCTATTTCTGTTATATGTTTGTGGTACTAAGGGGAGCACCCTTCATCACATATAGCCTATCTTTAACATGGTATATATATAAATATATATATATATATGTATTTATATATATATTTACTCAAAAACATAAAACAAGAATTAATACTAACTGAACACTAACATATTACCAACAGAAACATTAACATTTTATAAAAAGAACAAATTCTGAATACAGAGTCCCATATAATACCAACATACTCAAAGAACTTATCCACATCTCCATAACTCAAGATCACTATAACTTATAACTGAATAAGTGTCAGAAGATCAAGTAAAATAATGAATGAATCCACTACTAACGAAACACTCAAAATGAATGCTCATTTCCTAACAACATTAAGCATTAACAGAATTTCTGCAAATAATACTTATAACAGCATTACTTTGTAATCACAATGGTACAACAGAAAACCATTATAATCTAAGAAACCAAACACTCATAATGAGTCAACAATGTAATCAGATTACATAATTAGATCCTTATGACAGACAACTGACACCCACACACATACAACATTTAAAATAATCAGAACAGAATCCAACTAAACATACTAACTAACAGAGTAAATCAACTGTCCACAGAGTTTAAGTTCCCCAAACCTAACTTAAAATAGAAACAACATCCAAAAGTACTACTACTAGGAACAGAATGAAATAGGGTCAGGCATGACAAGGGATGTAAGATACATATGAAAGATGAAGAGACCAGTATGAAAACTACACATCCAAAACATTTTATAGATACAATACAAAGTGAATTGTTTGAAGCATTCAAGCAAGAATTTTTAGATGTGAAAATATGTCAAAGAATATTTGAGAGGTTGCACTCTTTCTTTGTATGCATACATAAGGTTTGTGAAACTTGTTGTTCTTGAAATCATGTTGAGTTTCATCTATACATGCAATCATTTAAAAAAGTTATGGTAGTTCTTGATTCAAATATGGTCATCCTTGGAAGTACGATACAATTTGAAAAGTCTATTTTATGTGATAAATTAGAAGATTTAGATGAGTTCAAAGTACAATCTATAAAGAGTGCATGCAATGATTGTAGAGATTTGGATAAATTTCTATTTCAAATTGAGAATATTAATGTTTCAACACCAGTTTTGTGGAAAAGATTTGAATATGAGACATATCAAACTAAGACCAGAGATGAATCCACAAAAATTGTATTGACAGAGAGTGGATTGCCCTACCTTGAGTTTATGACCAGATTTCATACTTTAATTTATCCAAATATCTAGCATTGTCATGGTGCACGATGGAAAGCTAAATATTTTAATAATTCCAAAGATTGTTTTCCACCTAGTTGTATTCTTTCAATTGTAGATTTCTATGAGAACTATATATTTTCCCCTCAAATGGAGCTTCAAGCTCAATATTATAATTCTGAGAAAGTTGTAATATTTGTGTGACCTATAGACATGCACAATTTGATTTGTATGAGGTATAAAGTACCAATCCATATGAACACATTATCATCAAGGAGGTTCATTTCTATATCAGTGATGATAAGGTTCATGATAGGAGCCATGTGGCTCATTGTTTTGTAGTGTATTTTGACAATTTGTGAATCATGGGATAAAGGCTTCACAACACTCCATTTGGTCTAATGGTTGTGCATGTAAGTGTATCTACTTCATTTCATTTTTATTATTGCTTAATTACTTGTTAAATTATGAAATGATTACAAGTATGTATGGATGTACAACTTAATTTTGTAGGACAATTTAAATCTAGAAAAGCCTTTAATTGGGTAGTTGTGAAATATGCTAGACACAATGTTAAGTTTATATGGAACTTGTTTGAAACTGGACATGGAAAAGAAGAGTACAATGGAGCAAGAGCATGTGTAAAGCATGCACTTCACCAACATGAACTTGTAGCTACAAATGGTGTTCAGAAGAGAATTGTTGAATGGTGTCAAAGTCATTTTGCTAGTCAGGACACCAAATACAACAAATGTTATTTTTGGGAAGTGAAAGGTATTTTATATTTTGTTATAAAATTTTTAATTAAAATTTGATTTTATGTTCATCTATTTTATCATAATTGTTGATCTAAAAATGTACAACTTTCATTTCATATTTGTAACGGATATAGACCGATCTAATCCTTATAATTGTCAAAGAATTATTTGTATTATAAGGCTACATCAATTGATGACTACAGGACAACACAACCCTATTTTGATTCAAGTAAGAGAAAAATCATATTTTTGTGCTCACTACGTTGAGGATAATCCAACGAGTCAATGTGAGAATATTGCAAATGGATATGTTTCACAATGGGATATGAAGGAATTAATCAGAATGCCTCATGAAGATGATGACATTGACATAAACATTCATGATCCTATATATTCAACTAATTATGAGTGTGTTTTCGATTTAGTTGTTATAGGTGCGTGCACATACATGTTCTTTTATTTAATTTTTATTTATCGTGTAAGTGATGTTTAATTTTAATAGAATCCATTTGTATAGGTGATATTTTTGTTGTAGTTGCAAATCCTGACAATGCATAAAGTGTAGATTATTATCTATAATTTTAAGATGCATGAAAGAAAAATACAAGTTGCCAAAAGAAAGTGTAGATGATGATGAACAGACATCTCCAATTGGTTCAATTGTTATTGAAGGAACCAATTACCAACAAATAAAGATTGACAAAAATGGTGTTCAATTTATTGAATACATGTGTGGCCAAAAAGTTCTACATTATAGTCACTTGGTTATAGCAAAAAAGTTGCAATTCAAGACATTGTAAAAAAGAGGATGTGGCAATCAAAAGTGGAGGTTGTCTATTGAAGAACATGAAAAACTTTTGGAGATGATAAAATATAGAGAGGATCTAGACTATATGCATTAGGAGCTTTAGGATAAACTTCTTTTTGTAGCTCTCGTACTTTCATATTTTAAGTCTATAGTTTGAACTCTTATTTAATGCATTGGATATTGGATATTTGCTTTTATATATATATATATATATATATGAATGAATGATTGGTAATTGTTAGTTAGTTACTTAATTAATTATTTTTTACTTACATGACATTAGTTAGATTACTTAATTGTATTTTAAAGTTTGTACATGTATATACTTTGATGGTTCAATATTTTTAATATATATTTTATGTGCATGCTTTTATGTATATGTTGTGATGCATTTCCCCCCTTAAGACATCCCTTGAAGATATTAGTTAGTTACTTAATTAAATTTTTTTTACTTACATGACATTAGTTAGATTACTTTAAATTGTATTTTAAAGTTTGTACATGTATATACTTTGATGGTTCAATAGTTTTAACATATATTTTATGTGCATGCTTTTATTTATATGTTGTGATGCATTACTTCCCCTTAAGACATCCCCTTAAGACATTGTTAGTTAATTAATTATTTTTTACTAACATGACATTAGTTAGACTACTTAATTGTATTTTAAAGTTTTTACATGTATATACTTTGATGGTTCAATAGTTTTAATATATATTTTATGTGAATGCTTTTATGTATATTTTGTGATGCATTACCTGCCCTTAAGACATTAGTTAGATTAATTAATTGTATTTTAAAGTTTGTACATATATATATATATATATATATATATATATATATATATATATATATATATATATATATATATATATATATATATATATATATATATATATACGTATACATATATATATATACGTATACATATATACGTATATATGTATACATATATACGTATATATGTATACATATATACGTATATATATACATGTATATGTATATATATCTACATATACATATATATGTATATATATCTATATATATATATGTATATATATATATACATATATATGTATATATATATATATATATGTATATATACATATATATGTATATGTATATATACATATATATGTATATATATATACATATGTATGTATATATATATACATATGTATGTATATATACATATGTATGTATATATACATATGTATGTATATATACATATATATATGTATATATATATATATATGTATGTATATATATATATGTATATGTATATATATATATATATATATACTTTCAGGGTTCAATAGTTTTAATATATATTTTATGTGCATGTTTTTATGTATACATTGTGATGTATTACCTCCCCTTAAGATATCTTGTTAAGATATTAGTTAGTTACTTAAATGTATTTTAAATTTTAAACACGTATGGAATATATATATATATATATATATATATATATATATATATATATATGACAAATTAGTATACATGAATGAAAAATATTCATAACATTAGTACATGGCATAACATAATGTATATATAACATGTATAGAAATAAGTCTAAAATATGAAATAACACATGAACATATAACACATGTATATATATGAAATGACTAAAATGAACATGTATATATGAAATGTCACATGAAAGATCTAAAATAACATGGTTGCTCAACTAGGGCCATGTCTTGATCCGTGACCTAGTGGTGGTCCACATCCTCCTGATTGTTGTGTATAATAAAAGAAATATATGTGTCACACATACATACATGTATAATAAATCAAATACTTATGATCATAGAAAAATTATTTTTGAACATATGTCTAAATTTACCTATGTGTCATGATGTAGAGGATTGACTGGAGTGTGTAAATATCTATATAGTGTCATACCATCAAGAACATCCTGGAGTACACACATATATATAATATATATTAATCAAAATTCAAATTTAAATTATTTATATACTCGAATAGATATATATGTGTAAGTTTTTTAAATAAAATCAAAATTTAAATTTAAATATATACCATATCAACATCTAATGCTCTCCCAACACCACTCAAATCCGAGTCATGTAATGACACCTGTGTATGATCAATCTGGTCATCGATAAGAAATGTGGTAAAAAGTTGATGAGATGCAAGTGATGAAGTGGCCTGAGTGACCTGGGGAGGTGCATCCTCATCAACTACAATCTACTGAGGAGCTATAGGTGGTGCAAGAATATCCTCACATCTCTGTACGCTGTGAGAAGTTGATCTAGTAGATCTAGTAAGAATGGAAGTGACAAACAATGGAGCTTCCTTGAGCAGAACCCCACCAACTATCTGTAAAGCTTGTTATGCACAAAGTAAATCACTAGATAAACATGTGTCCATATGACATAAATGGTCCACATCTAATAAAGTTGTAACCTCTAGGGGAGATGGTATGTCTACTATATGGAATGGATCATCACTGGAGGATGCATCCTATGCAGGTGTAGGAATGTTGGAATAGGAACGCAAAATGTATCTCCCCAAATGATAAGAAAAAAATCATGAACCTATGTTGTGATACTCCCAATACTAGAAAATACCTCCCTCTTGATCGTATCATCTAGTACACTATCCTATAGCTGCCATTTCTAACCCTTTTGGTATGACCAAAAGGTTTGTACCCACCATTTCCTACTTATTAGCAGGCATTGGGGAATTGGGCCCTCTGAATTTTTCATATAATCTCCCCCTCCCCTACCCAACATGATCAATAAAATTTGTATAATTGACATCATATTGAAAATAATATTATACAAATAATTATTTGCAAAAATATAGTGGAAGCTCATCCTTCTGGGGCCACCTATGATGACTAGCTAGCCACCAAAGATATATAAATGGTGTGACAAGGTCATCCTTGCATCTCGTATTCATGTATCCTCTCACCTAAGCCATGTCTTGGTATTGAGGAAACATGGTCTTCTGTATAGTGGTGGAAACCTCTCTATTAATCTACCTATACTTCATAGTGCCAATAACACTGCAAGACAAAGAAGTATAGAATGTATCAATATTGATGCTATCATAGGGGTTGTATGATTGAACTATGTCAATTGTATGTAGAAAGTCATCTTTAACAGTGTTCAGCCTATCCCTATTGGGAAGGGTGGTGGATGATGCAATGGTCTGATTGAGAACCTCTATGGCTCGTCTCAAATTCGCAATAGTAGAAGAAAATAGCTCTTCCCTAGCCTCTCTATAATCAAATGATCTATGTGTAGAGTGGTGAATACCACCCCCCTATACACTGGGCTCTCCTAAATGTGTTGTCCCACTAGCCAATGCGATGTAATAGATAAAATGGATATATGCAAAAGTACAAACATGAATAGATATAAATCTCTACACATGTACATTATAATCATCTAGTTTAAATGAAATATATATATGTACATACAAATTTAAGAAACATGAAAATTCTAATTTACTTGCATATTTAAACACATACATGTTACAAATTTTCTAATGAAAAGAGGCTTTGAGTTATGGTTCAATGTAGATGTAGATGTAGATCAAGTAAGGGAGCCTATTAGGTCTTAAGTGGTATTAGGTCTTATTAGTAGGTATTATGTCAAGTATTAGGTCATATTAATCATATTAAGTCTTAAGGGGTTGTATTAGGTCTTAAGAGGTCCTATTACATCTTATTAGACATGTTAGATCTCAATTGGCCTTGATAGGTCATATTAGCTCCTATTAGTCCTATTAGATCTTAAGGGGTCCTATTAGGTCTTTAGTGGTCCTATTAGGTGTTAATGGTCTTATTAGGTCTTATTAATCATATTAGGCCTTAATAGGTCTTACTACTCATGTTAGGTATTAAGGAGTCTTATTATGTCTTAAGTGGTCTTAAGGGTTTATTAGGTCTTAATTAGTTTGAATTGGTCAATTAATAGGTCATAATTGGTCTTATTAGTCACATGTTAAGTCTTAATTAGTCTTAATTAGTTAATTAATAGGTCAAGTATTAGTAACATGCTAGGTCTTAATTGGTCCTATTAGGTCTTAATAGGTCCTATTGGTTCTAATTGGTCTGAATAAGTCCTATTAGTTCTTAAGGGTCCTATTATGTCTTATTAGTAGGCACTAGGTCTTACTAGGTTGCATTAATCAATTTAGGTGCTAATATGCCATATTAGACCTCTTATTAGTCTTGTTAGGTCCTAATAGATCTTATTAGGTCTTATACATCTTAAGGGGTCATATTAGTTCTTATTACTTATGTTAGGTCTTAAGATATCATATTACATCTTATTAGATATTTTAGGTCTCAATTGGTCTTAATAGATCCTATTAGCTCCTATTAGTCCTATTAAATCTTAAGGGGTCCTATTAGGTCTTAATTGGTCCTATTAGATGTTAAGGGTCTTATTAGGTCTTATTAGTCATGTCAGGTCTTAATAGGAAATATTAGGTCTTATTACTCATGTTAGGTCTTAAGGGGTCCTATTATGTCTTGTTAATCATGTTAGATGTTAATTGGTCAAAGAGAGATGTCAAGTCTTAATTAGTCTTAATTGGTCAATTAATAGGTCCTAATTGGTCAAGTATTAGTCACATGTTAGGTCTTAATAGGTCCTATTGGTCCTAATTTGTCTTAATAGGTCCTATTAGTTCTCAAGGGTCCTATTAGGTCTTATTAGTAGGTATTGTAAGAGTAAAGAATTAATTTAATTACATTGATTAAATTAACTTTACTACCTCTTAATATTTCCCTTTATGCACTTGCATTAGTCATTTAATAATTAAATATAATTATTAAATGCCTATTTACCTATTAGGGTTTCCCATTAGGTTTTTCAATATCCTTCTATAAGGATTGATCCATTGTATATTTGCTTAATTCTTTTGGTTGATGATAATTAAAAATTTCATATTGTCAGAGAAAAACCCTTGTTTGTTTCCTACAGATTTCTTCCTTGTGATAGGTTTTTGCATGCATGTTTATTGGCCTTAATAGATTTTTTTTTCATTAAATCTTACATGGTCTCAGAGCTGGATCTGTTGTAGCTTGTTCTTGTTTGAAGAAAAAAAGGAACAAGGGTTTGACATAAGAAATTTGGGATTTTTTGGCTGATTTGATAGGTTTTGGTCTTTCGCATTGCCATTTACAGGCGTTACATGTGAAAGGGATTTTTTACCTACAATTTCTTTCTAGATCTATGGATATTTTCATCAAAAAAATTCAAAGGTACACATGATACTCATTTGAAGCATTTTTTCTCTCTCATTGTAAGCAATATTTTACAACTTCTAGGGTTCAATTTATTGAATTGTGGGGGGTGTTTTATTTCTTGTTTTCTATAATTTACTTTAGTAAACTTGAAATTATATCAAAATAAAACCCCTTCCAAAAAAAATGGCTGATACCTCTTCTTGTCTAGAACTTCTGACCGCTCATTACTATCACACATGGAAATCCTTGATGACATGACTTCTCTGGTCAAAAGGGTTTTGGTCTTGTTTAGGCACAGTGTAGCTAGTTTTACAGAGGCCTTTCAAGGTCATGAAGAATAGGAACAAGATGGATGAGGCAATGGGGTTGATTGCTTTACATGTATTAGATAGTCTATAGTTTCATCTTGATGGGTGAAATACCCCTCTTGCTATGTGGACCAAGCTTAACACCTTGTTTGTTACAATGAATGAGTTCAAAGCACTTTAGATTGAGGTAGAGCTTACCTCTCTTATACTAGATCATTTTCCATCCATTGAGGACTTCTTGATCAAGTTCAAGTAGCAGAGGTCTTTATTACAAGGATGTGGAAAGGCTAAGACTGACATAGAGTGTATCTACCCGATTCTTTCAAAGCTTTAGGGAAACTTCTAGATTTTCTCCTCCACCTTCCACTCTACCATGGATGCATTGGGTCAGAGATTCTAGATGCCCACTTTTGAAGTGTTCTGTGATAGGTTTACTAGAGAGAAATCCAATCTCACATAGTTGGTTTCTTTATTTGGGACTAAGAACCAAGCTTTGGTTTCTCAGACTTCTAAGTGGACACAGAAGTAGAAGAAAAAGCCAAAAATAGATTTAGTTAGCAATGGGCATTCCTCCAAGCCACCTCAGAAAAAAGAGTCTAAGAAATCCACTCCTAAGGGTAAATCTTCTAAGTCTAGTGAGTTTTCCTCCAAGACTAAGAAGTTCACAAGTGAACCTTGTAGTTTTTGTGGTAAGGAAGGGCATTCAATTTCCATGTGTTGGAATTGTCTTGAGGCCCTAGAGGAAGCCTTGTAGCAACATAGTATTGCTTCTCCATAGCCTTCACCTACTCCCATAGGGAAAGGCCATCCTCTTTCTACATGAGAATTATCTTCCACTACTACTTGGATCATTGATTTAGGTGCTTCGTACCATATGACATGTTAGTCCATTTTCTTGTCACAGCAAAAATCCTTTGAAAATGGCCTATTCTCTGTAGTCTTTGTTATGCTATCCTGCCATGCCTGCAATCATAGTTTTATCTTGCAATGAAAATCCATAGTGTTTCATCACGTACGCCCTTAGCCCTGGGTAGTCCATGTTGTCACCTTGCTCTAGTCCAAATTGCACGTGCTGAATCACAAAATCTAGAAAGTTATTCAAATTCTAAGGTCTGCAGGAAACAAATTTTTAAAATCTGCCACAGTGTTGAAAACCCATAGTGTTTTTGAAAATCCATGATGTTTTTGATCTATGTGAAAACCTTCATTATTTTCGACCTTATGCCTTCCCACTTTTATGCACTTGTCTTCTGGCATCAAAAACCTTGTGTGTTTTCAATCTTTCACTGTGTCCAAAACTTTATGTATTTTCAACCTCACAGTTTCCTGTTTGCTGGCGTTCCCTAACTGTGCAAGTGTGATGGATGGTGGGTCCAGCTCTATAGGCTCTTCCTGATTGGTTTTTGCATGGCCGCATGTCAGAATTTTCTAACATGCGATCGTGCGACCACTTGCCACCTATCCGTGTGGGTTCTAGTTCTTCTCAGTTGCCTAGTGTGGTTAAAGCTCAGACAAGATCTGTGGCTGTCACTTGTTCACATGGAAAAGTTGCATGAGGTTTATTTCTTACAAAGTTGCAACCGATTGCCACCTGTCCTATGGACTCAAGTCTTCAAAGGTTTTAAATTCATTAGTTGTTGCATGATCACATGTCAAAAAATTTTGACATGCGAGCATGCGACCGATTCCTTCCTTGCACGTGGGGCACATTGGTGGGATGGTAGTGGTCCTGGAGGTGGTGATGTGGTAGCCTGGGGTTGGCTGTCGCATGATCACATGATCACATGTCAAAGTTTTTTGACATGCGATCATGTGACTAGTTAACATGTGTCCCTGGGGCCCAGTGGCAGGTGGTGATGTGGCATCTTTCGGTTGGTCTGAGCTGGAATAATGGTGAACAGGCCTAGGTACTATTAGGAAGATTCTAGATCAACGATGGTCATGTGATCATGTGGAATCTTGCTGATCCATGTGATCATGTGACCGGCCATCTATTTTCCTTGGCGGGCCCAGTGTGACTTCTCAGTGCTTTTGGTAGTGTGGATAAAAGTGGCGGCCCGACAAATTTTCTTCTTATTCACTAGTTCATGTAATGTTTTGGTGATACCCTAGTTCATTTGGTGATTCAGCGAACAGTGGTCATGTGATCACTAAGTTTTTTAGTGATGGTGGACAGTGTCTCGTGAACTGGTGGAAGTTCTTCGATCGCTAGTTCACCAGATAAAGTGAGGCCAGTGTTTCGGTGACGTGGAGGCTTGTCACATGTTTGCATAGCCCAATTTTTGGCTATGCAATCATGCAACCACTTCTGGCATTGTGGTTGCAAAGTTGAGTGGGTCCACGATGCCGTGCTACTGACATGCTCAGTTTTCATTCACCGAGGGATTTTTGAGGTGGTGGATAACTTTTCAAAGGGGCCTGTGACTATTGTGAGATTAAATGCAGATCACCAAATTTTATGGGAGGGGGTTTGATCTATGGCTATGTTTTAAACTTTTGGGGGTGACGGTTGGAGCTTAGATTCAAACTTGAAGAGGGTTTTCGAGACAAAAGGTACTGATTTTAATGCTTTTTTAGCAGATTTCTTGCTAGTTTGATGGCGGTAGGTGTTGCAATCTGGCTTGAGGGTCCTATTGATTAGTTGCATGATGGTTCTATACCTAGTGATGAATCTTGGTTGTGGTTTCTGGCTATGTGAACATGCGACAACCTTTTTTTTGAAGGGTTTTTTGATAGTTTGGCCGTATGCAATGAGTGCGGTAGCTCGGTGGTAGTTGTGAAGTTGATGGCGGCTAAGGTTTTGATTGATGCCAGAGATCTCCATGTTTTGTACATGTGAAGTCTTTAGGCCTGCTCTTGCATCAATGTTTTGTTCTTCCTGCAACAAGAAATCACTTCTATTTGCATCACAGTTAGCCTGTGGTGATGAAACCAATGTAACTGTACACCAGAGTTGATCTGATTTTCCTGGGTTTCTAGGCTTCTCTATAATCTTTCATTTCTTGTTGTACTAGGTGGTTGCAGACTTAAGTTTTTCCCTAATGGTTGGTAGCTTATTGCAATCCTTGTTCCTATAAAAGGATTTTCATGATCATTAGGAAGGGTTATAAATTTTGTCAGTTCCAATGGTTGTATCAACATTAGGGAAAAACCTCATGTATCTTTTGCATATTGTCTATGGTGTTTTATGAATCAACTTGTAATACAGGGATTTGGATCCACATACTTAATATAGTTTCTCATTCTTGGATCTCTCCTTTAGTTGTTCTTAATGAATTTTGAGTTTCCTGGCTCATTGCATTTGGTTGCTTATGTATATGTTTCATCTTTCAGCCTTGGTTTAGAATCAGGTTAAAAGTCTCTGAGTGAAGCATAGATTCATTTGGTTCAGTTAGTAAGGATACTTGTAAGTAGTGTAAGAGATGTTTAACTATGTTTATGGCTTGGATTCTCAGATGAATCTAGTAGTTGTCCTTGTGTTCCATGTTCACTTCAGGTGTGATGCCCAATGGATAAGGCACTGATCTTAAGCTAGTATCCCTATGCTGATGCAAAGTGTTGCATGGTTGTCTGCATCCTGCAAGAGACCCAATTACATTTAATATTTCCAATCCTGCAATCCCTCATAGTTTTGAGGTCACAAGGCCATTTTACCCTTCATAGCAATAGAGATTCAATGAATGTCTGGTTAGCATTTAGTAGTCTCTTTCTATCATCTGCTTTGTTTAATCCAGTCCAAAGTCTTAAAATGTTATAAGTTACTGGATTAGGTACACCCGCCATGATTTTGCAGAGCCAAAAGTGAAAAGGGCAGTCTTGTTCCTATAGTTGGTCCAGTTGCCTTGCAGAGCTTTCACACTTGGATTTAACCAGTCCTAACATCAGCCTCAAGGCATATTGGCAGCCCTAAGTGGCATAAGAGTTTTCAAGCACCAACATGACACACACATAGTTTGGTTACTTCACTTGCTTAGAGTGCTACTACATAGATTGTAGTTGGTGACTCAGCACAAATTTCACTTATAGGTTTTGGTACTATTTCATTGGATGGTGGCTCTCTACAGGATGTTCTTTTTGTTCCTTCCATTTCTACAAACCTCTTTTCTATCTATTAGATTTGCCATTTTGGTTCTGGTAAGATAGTTGAGTTCTCACCATATGATGTAGTTATTAGAGACCTCCATGATCCTAATTTGGTTGTTGCTATTGGGAGTGTTGATTTAGAGTCTCACTTATACAGGTTTGATGGCTTTGAGAGCTCTGATTATATAGGTGTTTCTCTTATTTCTGATGTAGACACAATGAGAAATCTTTGGCATGAGCATTTTGGCCATGTCAACTACAAATATCTACAATAGATGACTACATAGAAGTTAGTCATTGGGCTTCCTTAGATCTCTTACACTAATGGTGTTTCTCGAGGTTGTGCACTTGGAAAACATCATAGAGATCCCTTTCCAATAGGTAGATCCTCATGTGTTAAGGCACCATTGGAGTTGATACATAGTGATCTCATGTCATTTCCCACTCCTTTTTCTAGTGCTTTTTATGTGCTCACCTTTATTGATGACTTCTCCAGATGCACATGGGTGTACTTATTAAAGTACAAGTCTAATGTCTTTGATTCATTTCGAGTCTTTAAGACATTTTTGGAGAAGCAGTCTGCTCTTTCTCTTAGGTGAATATCCATTGACAATGGGGGGGAATATGTGAATAAGTCTTTTCATGATTTTTTCATTGAGTAGGGTATATTGCATTAGCTGATAGTTCCCCATACCCCTCAACAAAATGATGTTGCTAAGAGAAGGAACATAACATTGCGGGAGATGGCCAATTGTATGATATAGTCTTGAGATATGTAGCCTTCCTTTTGGGAAAAGGTAGTGAATTGTGCCAACTACATTTAGAATAGGATGCCTCATAATGCATTACAATATTTAACTCCTGAGGAGGCTTGGTCCCATGTCAAGCCTGATGTTTCTACATTTTGAGTGTTTGGTAGTGAGGCTTGGGTATTTATTCTAGATGCTTAGAGGAAAGCCATGGAGAGGAAGAGCTAACCACTGATATTTGTTGGCTACTATGAGGATATGAGGGCGTACAGGTTGTTTGATCCTAATTCCAGAGGGGTCTTGTTTTAGCTAGATGTCTAGTTTGGTGAGCGCTATCCTTAGATGGAGCCTCCATCGCCAGCTTCTCCCTCATTTCCTAGTAATTCTTCTTCTCCTCTTTAGGATTATATATCCTTTGAGGATGATTTAGATGATGGTCCACCTTTCCCTCCTCCACCAAATATTCCATGAGTTCCCAAGTGGGCTTAGGATATTGTCAGTGCTTCTTGTTCTTTGGTAGGAGATCCTTCAGATACCTGTCATACTCATGCTCAGTGATTTGGTACTAGTCTTTTGAGTCCTGCTATTTTAGATGATCCTCAGAAGTTTTTTAGAGGTGATAGGACATCCTGAGTGGGATAGGGCTATGGATGAGGATAACTCTTCTTTGATGAAGAATCACACTTGGGATCTTTGTACTCTTCCAAAAGGAAGAAAGTTGGTACAGTGGAAGTGGGTGCACCATACTAAGTATGTTGTAGATGGTTCTATTGATTGGTATAAGGCATGTCTTCTTGTGAAGGGCTTTTCACAAGTGGAGGGTATTGATTACTCTGAGCCCTTTGCTCCTGTCATCAAGATGAATTCTATTCACCTAGTACTTTCTCTTGTAGCTTCACAGGGTTGGAAAGTGTATTAGATGGATGTGAAGAATGCATTCTTGCATGGGGATCTACATGAGGAGATTTATATGGAATAGCCATAGGGTTTTATGCAGGACTCTTCTCTTGTGTGTATACTCAGAGCTCATTATATGGTCTCAAATAAGCCCCTCAGGCTTGGTATGAGAAGATGGACTCTTTCTTGCTAGCTTCACATGTCACCCACTGTCATTCTAATCCTACAATATACATTTAGCATCATAGGGCTGATATTGTGATACTTGTGTTGTATGTTGATGATCTCATCATCATAGGTAGCTCATCTTATATGATTTAGAGTGTTTAGAGAGCATTGATGGAATAGTTTGAGATTACAGATCTTGGACTTCTACACTTCTTTTTGGGCCTACAGTTTATTCAATCTTTAGATGGGATTTCCATACACTAGCAAAAGTATTCTATTGACATGCTTCAAAGACTCAGCATGCTTGATTGCAAGCCTTCTCCCACACCTTTTCAGTCAAGTGTTGTTTTGTCTACCACTTGCTCTACTCCTTTAGTGGACTCCACCTTATATAGGAAACTTGTGGGTAGTTTGTTGTACCTGACACACACTGATCCTGACATTTCCTTTATGGTTGGCATTGTCTCTCAATTCTCCCATGATTCTCATGAGAGTCATTGGAAATCTACCAAACATATTTTGAGGTACATTTAGGGCACTACTTCATATGGAATTCACTATACATCAGGAGATCCTCACATTGTTGGTTTCACAAATGCTGATTGGGGTGGTGATATAGATGGTCGAAAGTCTACTTCTGGTTTTTTTTTTTGTCTTTGTTCTAGTCCCATCACATGGTCTTGCAATAACTAGACTACTATTGCATTATCATCTATAGAGGTAGAGTATCGATTAGTTGTTCTAGCTAGTCAAGAGGTTTTATGGCTTCGACAATTGATGATAGAGTTTGGGTTTCCTCCTGATAGTCCTAGTCTTCTTTGGTGTGACAATCAGAGTGAGATTCATATTTCCCACAACCTAGTTTAGCATCAGCAGACCAAACACATTGAGATCCATACGCATTTCATCAGGCAGCTTATTCAGGATGGTTCTCTCAGCTTGGAGTATGTTCCCACTTCGGAGCAGGTTGCTAACATCTTCACTAAGCCTTTTGCATCCCTGCGGTATCTTCAGTTGTGTTCTATGCTTGGGGTGAAGAAAGTTGTCCTTGGGGGGTCTCATTAAGGCCTACCTTTTTTTCCTTTTTTCCGCTTTTCACATCTTTCTATCTCTTTTAGGAGGAGGGTTTTTTCCATGTAGTTTTCCCTATTTTTCTATTTCATAGAGATTTGGTTGTGATTGGGTACCTCATCAGGCCATGTTTTCAGGACCCAAATTTTCTTTTAGCATTGTAGCTCCTTTGCTTCTTTCTTGCATTGTTTGTAGCTTCATTATTGCTCATCTTAAGGGGGGGTGTTAGAGTAAAGAATTAATTTAATTACATTGATTAAATTAACTTTACTACCACTTAAGATTTCCCTTTATGCACTTGCATTAGTCATTTAATAATTAAATCTAATTATTAAATGCCTATTTACCTATTAGGGTTTCCCATTAGGTTTTTTGATCTCCTTCTATAAGGATTGATCCATTGTATATTTTCTTAATTCTTTTGGCTGATGATAATAAAAACTTTCATATTGTTAGAGCAAAACCCTTGTTTGTTTCCTACAGATTTCTTCCTTGTGATAGGTTTTTGCATGGAGGTTACTGATGTTAGGTCTTAAGATATCATATTACATCTTATTAGATATGTTAGGTCTCAATTGTTCTTAATAGGTCCTATTAGCTCATATTGGTCCTATTAGATCTTAAGGGGTCCTACTATGTATTAAGTGGTCCTATTAGATGTTAAGGGTCTTGTTAGGTTTTATTAATCATGTTAGGTATTAATAGGAAATATTAAGTCTTATTACTCATGTTATGTCCTAAGGGGTCCTATTATTTCTTATTAATCATGTTAGGTCTTAATTGGTCCTAATTGGTCTTAATAAGTCCTATTAGTTCTTAAGGGTTTTATTAGGTCTTATTAGTAGGTATTAGGTCTTATTAGGTTGTATTTATCAATTTAGGTGTTAATATGCCCTACTAGACCTCCTATTAGTCTTTTTATATATATATTATAGATAGTTTACAAAACTTTTATGATCGCATTAGTGTTAAAATAGTAACAAAATATAGAGAGATAGGAAATTGTTTAATGCAATGAGCAAGGAGTAAGAAGATTTACCATGAATAATCAAAAAACTAGGAGCATTCACCAAAGAGAAAAGCAACAAAGGAGACAATATTTTGAAGGGGGAAAAGCATAAAAAAACCCCCGTGATATAATGAATGTGGAAAAAATGCCTAGGAATGAGAGAGAGAGAGAGAGAGAGAGAGAGAGAGAGATTAGCTCATACAATAGTGTTCAAGAAGAAGAAGAGTATCTATTTTCCTTAACAAAGGAATTACAAATATGACATGTCCTCCCACTTGGACTAGAGGAAAAATACAATAAGATACCTTGGTTTATCCTTTAAATAGATATATTACCAAGGAAAGATTAAATTATAACACCCCCCTTTAATCTTTACTTGGGGTAATTACATCAAGGGGTATCGAACCCAAATTGTTACAATGAAATTCAAATTTCTCTCTAGAAAGAGGTTTTGTCAAAATATCTGCAACTTGATCTTCACCTTTGCAATGGATGAGGGAAGCTTTCTTTTCTACAATGTGCTCTCTAATGAAGTGGTGGTGGAGAGAAATGTGCTTTGACATTGCATGGTAAACTGGATTCTTTGCCAAGGCTATTGCACTTTGATTGTCACAATACAATGGTGTAGGTTCTTGTCGAGGTAGACCCAAATCTTCAAGTATTCTTCTAAGCCATAGAGCTTCTTTAGAGGCATGAGTACAAATTTTATATTCAGCTTCGGTAGAACATAGAGACATAGATTGTTCTTTTTTACTTTTCCAAGATATAGAACCTGAACCAAGGGAAAAACAATACCCAAAAGTAGATTTCCCATCATTGGGGTCTCCACCTAAATCTGAATCACTAAAGCCTTTTAAAGAAAAATCAGAATTGGCATCATAAAATAATCCTAAGGTAAGAGTAACTTTAATGTAACGTAATATTCTTTTAGCAATTTTGAAGTGAGTTTGTTGAGGTTTGGACATGAACCATGAAACTAAACCAACACTAAAAGATAAATCAGGTCTAGTGAGGGTTAAATAAATTAAACTACCTACAAGTTCTCTACAAGGAGTAGCATCTATGAAAGGAGATTGCATATCTATCATTAACTTAGCTCCTAAATCACATGGAATTGAAACATGATTAGCATCATTCATATGAAATCTATCTAGAAGATCTTTAGCATATTTACTTTGAGAGATAAAAATACCCTTAGAGGTTTGCCAAATTTGCATTCCTAAGAAATAATGTAAAAATCCTAAATCTGTCATTTGAAATTTTTGGTTGAGGTTGAACTTAATATTAGAAATTAAATGGTTAGAACCAGAAGTAAGAATAAAATCATCAACATATAGAATGATAATAATAATGTCATCTTCACTATGCTTGATATACAAGTTAGGATCATTTTTACTTCTTTCAAAACCTTGAGAAATAAAGAAAGCATTAATTTTGGAATACCACTCTCTAGGAGATTGTTTTAAACCATAAATAGACTTCTTGAGTTTACATAATAAATGTTCATTACCTTGTTGAATAAAACTAGGAGGTTGAGACATGTATATTTCTTCATGCAAATCACCATTCAAAAAAGCACTTTTAACATCCATTTGGTGAATAGGATAATTCATTTTTGTAGCTAAAGCAAGAACAACTTTAATGGTAGGAATTTTAGCAATAGGAGAAAAGGTTTCATTATAGTCTATTACTTCAATTTGAGAGAAGCCACATGCAACTAGTCTAGCCTTAAATTTACTAATTTCATTATTGGAATTTAACTTAGTTTTATATAACCATTTATAGGAAACCAGATTTTTACCATGAGGTAAAGGAACAAGATCCCAAGTGTTATTGGAAATCAAAGAGTCATATTCTTCTTGCATAGCAATTTTCCAATGAGGTTGATTTTTAGCTTGAGAAAAAGTTTGAGGATCATTAGAATTAGAGAGAGAAGTCATAAGAGCATAATTGCAATAGTTTATCCTTCTAGGTTTAAGTTCACCCATTCTAGAAATGTAATCATCACCTTCATTAAGTAAATATTTAAACCATTTAGGACTTCTCCTAGAATTAATAGAAATATTACTAGGAGGAGTAAATAGATTATTACCATCATCATCATCATCATTACTACTACTACTAGAAGGAACAAAAGCATTAGAAGGAGTATCATTACTATCTTTATGTTCATCATTATCCTTTTGAAGGGTATCAGTATTATCCTTAGTGTTAGGAGTAGAAACAGAAGGAACAAAAACATTAGGAGAAGAAATGTGAGGAATAGGGTTGAGAGACGGAGGTTGGTCCTCTACAAGAACTATGTTGCAGTGACTAAAATCAGATTCTAAAATTTGAGAATAGTCATGGACACCATTTTCGGCAATGCAAACATCTCTACCTATTTGAACTTTATTAGTAAGAGGATCATAAACTCTATAACCTTTAGTGTTCTTAGAATAGCCAACAAATATATGAGGTGAGGATTTAGGATCTAAATTTTTCCTTTTCTATTTAGGTTTGTGAACATAAGTAGTGGAGCCAAAAATTTGTAAATGAGACAAATTGGGTTTTCTTCCTGACTAAGCTTCTTCAGGAGTTTTATTTGGTAGGGCCTTAGTAGGAGTTCTATTAAGAATATAGGTGGCACATGCCATGGCTTCAGCCCAAAATTTATAATCCATATTTCTAGCATGTAAAAAACATCTAGCCATTTCTACTATTTTTCTATGCTTCCGTTCTGCCACACCATTTTGTTTTGGTGTATAAGGAATGGTAAGCTCATGTTTGATACCAAAAGATCTTAAGTAAGAATGGAAAGTGTGATTAACATATTCAGTACCATTATCAGTCTTAAGAATCTAAATTTTACAACCACTTTGTCTTTCTACAAAAACATGAAATTCGACAAAAATATCAAGGACTTGATCTTTACAATGTAAGAAATAAATCCAAGTTCTACGAGAATAATCATCAAAAAAAGTTAAAGCATATTTGGAGCCTGAAATAGAAGTATTTTCCATAGGACCTAAAAGATCACTATGAATGAGAACTAACTTATTATTAGCTCTCCACGATGATTTATAGGGAAAATATTTTCTATGCATTTTACCACTCATACATCCATTGCAATCAAGCTTAGAAGGAGTAAACTTAGGTAGCCCATCTACCATATTTTATTTTTGAATTAATGAGATATAATCAGAATTTAAATGTCCTAGTCTCTCATGCCAATTATGAAAATCAACAATAGTGAGTAATGGATATCTAGGAGAGGCAAATTGATAAAATTTAAAGAGATTATCATCATCTAATTTAGCATTAGCAACTATCTAATCAGTATTGGGATCAATGATATGGAAAATATTATTATAAAACTCAACCTTGTAATCTTGACATAATTACGGAACAGAAATAAGGTTAGCTTTCAAATCAGGAACATAAAGCATATCATGTAATTTACCATTTGGAACAAAAACATTACCAATTCCTTCAACTTGACAACAATAATTATCAGCTAAAGAAATAGGAATATTCATAGAATCAGGTTGCAAAGAATCAAAGACTTCCTTATGAGATGTAACATTTTGAGATGCACCACTATCAATAATCCATTCAAGTGGTTTAGAAGCATTAAAATAGATAGTAAAAGTGAAACAAGATTGATTTCCATTAGATTTTCCATTTGAGTAGTTTTGAGAATTAGATTGATCATCCTTTTGTTTCTTAAAACAATTATGTATTAAGTGACCATCCTTACCACAATAGGTGCAATGTGGCCTATTTGAATGATTACTATTATGATAGTTATTGGAAGGCCTAGAATTGTAATGATCATTAAATTGTTGGCCTCAGTTATTATTTGAATTATTAGTATTGTTAGATCTTTGATAATTTTGGTTATTTTGATTAGTGTTAGAAGATCTATTGTTATTATGACTTTGAGAGACATATGCATGTTCGTAACTTTTAAGTATGCCAAATTGAATCAATTTTGCTTCCTCTTGTCGCAACATATTTTGAAAGATGACATAATTTAATTGAGATACTAAAGAAGGAATAGCTAACTGAGAGTAAATATTTATAATAAACTGTTGGAACCGTCTAGGCAAACATTTACAAATAATTATGTGGATTATCTTTAAATCAAAGAGAGGAACTTGTAAACTAGTTAGTAAAACTTTAATTGAATCAAACTTGAGAAAGAAATCATCAATAGAGTTGAAGTTGGTATACCTAAGGTCTTCAAGTTGGTCTTGAAGCTAGATTTTTCGAGTCAAGTCTGCACTGTCATAGGTATTTTTCAGGATGTCCCAAGCTTGATGGGCTTCTATACAAGTAGAAATTAAGACATACAATTTGGGACTTAAGGAGATCTTGATTAAACCAAGTGCTTCCTCATTTTTATTCTGCCAAGCAGTTTGGTCAGCTTGAGGAGTAGAGGTTGCTAGTTTTGAACTGGCATTAGTTGCAATATCTAAAATATGTCTGAATCTAAAGATGAAGGTCATGTGCATTTTCTAAGCATGATAATTTATACTAGTTAAATTTATTTCTAGCATCAGGGTGGTCATGGTTAAATATGAAGATTTAAAGTAAAGAACACCTAAACTGGAGATAAATAAATGAAAACCCTTAACAGAACTCAGAAAAGAAACTTAGATCAAATGCATGCAAAGAAACTATATACACTTGCATGCAACAATAGAAATCTATGTTAGCTTATGCCAAGGAGGCATGCATGGAAAAAAAAAACTACCAGAAGAAAAACTGAAACTAAGAACACTAGAGCTAACAATTCTCTATGAAGCTGTTATTGATTAATAGATAACGATAAGAATCTCTTGCATGCAAAGAGAAATCAATACACTTAAGCATGCAAGGAGGAGACAAAGAGAGAAACACTAATAAAGGTCATTTACAATATCTAGAAACACTCTATAGAGAATTACATACAAACTCTAGAAAAACTATTGCATGCAAGAAAAGGAATTAAATCTATTGCATGCAATAATAAAAACATAAATACTAAATAAGTTTCGAACCTGCAAAGAAACGTTAGGAAACTGATATACTAAATGTTAAAAATAAAAAGATTCAAACCTACAATGAAACATTAGCTAAATTGAATTGAATCTAACTAAAACCCTTAATACAAATCCGATTATTTATAACAGCAAAATAGAGTGAAAAAACAATTTTGTGTTTTGAATTCACATATACATAACCACATTTTCTAACTATTTTTTAGGCTGATTGCATGGCATTTTGGGGCACCAATTAAGTCAGAACTGACACATTTAAAATGCAAAACTTTAAAAGAAATGAAACCCACAAATTATATACCTGCCCAAAAAGATCAAAAGCTAAAGAAAAATCTGCTATCTCAAAAGCTTTGAATGGTATTTGTCACTTAGTGAAACCAGGAAGCTCTCAACATTCAATGACAAAATATAGTTACAAAAAATACATGATCTTTAAAGTAACCACATGCAGTAGGCCTTGAAGGATCTTCGAAACAAGAAGAAAAGGTGATATAAAAATGTTTAATTGAAAATGTTGATAGAAAAACCAAAAGAAAAAGCTATTTGAAAAAAATGCAAGTAACTCCGAACACAAGTCTAAAAAATCCCACAAACAGAAACAATAGGGTAAGAAGCTTAGGTCTCTCCTCTTATGCAATAGAGAACATAATCGAGCCGAATGAGACAAAATAGAGAACAAGAGAGGAAATTCCTATAACAATGACTAAGAACGGTAAAATAATCCCACAACTAAGCCAGCAGGCCACCAACGACTCAAATTTAACTCATCTTCAACGGACCGATTGCTATGTCGAAGAAATTCTCATGACGACAGCTCACGTGATAGTAGTTTCAAGTAATAGAGAGCACATAAGTCTGAATAGAAAGGGTTGACGACAACAAAATGACACTCGAACTTAACCAGACGGAATGTATATTTCAACCAAATATACATAGCTGTGACGAAGCACAAATATAGAAAAAACTTAAAACATTCATCACAACTACAAACAACCAAAGAAAACCCTAAATGAAAAAGGAAATAAGATGAACATAAATGCTCAAGGATGCCAAACAAGAAAGTATGAGCTGCGGTGATAGCCAACAATGACAAAAATCAAGCAACAAGATAGTGAGAAGGGTATGAGTGAGGGGAGGAAATGTGAAAAGTGGAGAGCACTGAGGCTCGATACAATGTAGAAATTGAATGAGAGTAGAAATAAAGGAAGAATAAACATAAGAGAAGAAACGTAAGAGCCAAATACAAAAGCTTCCTTATAGAAAACAATACAATGCACAATTCAAATAGAGCAATCAAATCTCATAGATTTAACTCTGCAGAAGAAATAGCACATGGAACCACTGGCGTTCAATCTACATAATGAGGCTAAGTTAAGACAGCTCATGAAGAGAAATTACAAGCAACTATAAAGATTTTTGGAAAGAAATGCATGCATGCAATGATAAGGCAAAAAAAAAATGTATGTAATGATGAAGGCAACAACGCGTGCAAAGATAGAATCAATTTGAACTATTATCTAGAGATATAATGAGTAATGATAAGGAAATCAGAGATAGAGCTCCAAAAAATGCACTATCATTGATATAATGAGGTTAAAATGAAATATATGAACTTCTATGGTTAAAAATTTCATGGCAGAATGAACGAAAATTAGAAGATTTTGCTATAAATTTTTAAAAGTATTATAATTTTAAATTACAATGAATGAAATTTCTAAAAGAATCTTAACTAAGGATAAGAGAGTCAAAACTCTCTAAACAATGTCTCCAAATTTGGACTGCACCAAGATATGGTAGCTTCTTTACCTACACACTCAAAACATGATTAAACCAACTTTCTCTAATACCATGTTAAAATAATAACATAATATAGAGAGACAGGAAATTTTTTAATGCAATGAGCAAGGAGTAAGAAGATTTACCATGAATAATCACAAAACTAGGAGCATTCACCAAAGAGAAAAGCAACAAAGGAGACAATATTTTGAAGGGGGAAAATCATAAGAAAACCCCCGTGATATAATGAATGTGGAAAAAATGCCTAAGAATGAGAGAGAGAGAGAGAGAGAGAGAGAGAGAGAGAGAGAGAGAGAGAGAGAGAGAGAGAGAGAGAGAGCTTAGGTCATACAATAGTGTTGAAGAAGAAGAATTATCTCATATGAAGAGAGGAGAGCCATCTCTTTTAATAGAGATGTGAGAAAGGAGTTACATTGTAACTCCCATTTCTATGTATGCCACATTTCACTAGTATGTGAGACAAGTGTAGGATTCCTCATAAGGAGGAATATTTATTTTCCTTAATAAAGGAATTACAAATATGACATGTTCTCCCACTTGGACTAGAGGAAAAATACAATAGGATACCATGTTTTACCTTTAAATACATATATTACCAAAGAAAGATTAAATTCTAACAATTAGTTTACAAATTTATGAGCTCCTTACAAGCAGCCACACTAGAAACAACAATTGGAAGACCAATAGTCACAACAAAGATGACCCTCTTGGGATTTGAACTAGGGTATCCACAATGAGAACTCATTGCTTTAACCGACTAGCTGAAACCCTTTGGACGACCTCTTATTAGTCTTGTCAGGTCCTAATAGGTTTTATTAGGTCTTATTAGCTCTTATAAGTCTTAAGGGGTCATATTAGGCCTTATTACTGATGTTAGGTCTTAAGATATCATATTACATCTTATTAGAAATGTTAGGGCTCAATTGGTTTGAATAGGTCCTATTAGCTCCTATTTTTCCTATTAGATCTTAAGGGGTCCTATTAGGTCTTAAGTGGTCCTATTAGATGTTAAGGGTCTTATTAGGTCTTATTAATCATGTTAGGTATTAATAGGAAATATTAGGTCTTATTACTCATGTTAGGTCTTAAGGGGTCCTATAATGTCTTATTAATCATGTTAGGTCTTAATTGGTCAGAGAGAGAGAGAGTTCATGTTGATTTCTAGTATTTTGGTTTATGTTTGTTTCTAGTGTTAGGGTTTATTTTGGTTCATGTTCCAATTTCATGTTGGTTTAATGTTAGGGTTCATGTACATTTTATATTAAGGTTTATTTATCAATTAAGTTTAGGGATATGTTTTTTAATGAGGTTTATGGTTAGGTTTCGTGTCTATTTAATGTTAAGGTTTATGTTAGTTCATGTTCTAGTTTCATGTTTCTAATAATTTGTAATGTTTTCCTAATGTTTTGTAACATTTTCCTAATATTTTGTTACATTTTCCTAATATTTTAAAACATATGTAATAAAACTAAATTAATTAATTAACTAACTAATATATTTTCTTAACTGGAAAAATATTATTATATTAAGAAAATAACTAAATCTACATAAAATCATATTATTTAATTTCTACAATTAAAAATAAAAAAATTACATAAACAAAAACAACTATTAAATTAGCTTATTATTAAAATAAGTATTTCTACAACTATTGAATTAACATTATTATTAAAATTAAAATTATTTAATATTAAATTAACAAAAACAACTAAAAAACATTAAAAAAAAACATGAAAAAAGGCCTACTTGTTTTGGCCAAAAATCTCCAAATGCACTTCGCAATTCTTGGAAGCCTCTTCGTTCAAATGAGTCAGTTAAGACATTTTTGGGGGTATGTAATTTTTGATAGTTTCGGTCGGAACTGTTCCAGCCAAAACCGCTTCGACGAGAAACCTTCCCCCACATCGATGCCACATGGCACCGCGTGTGCACCACATAGATTCGGCTGAAACTGGTTTGACTAGAACCATTAAAAATGTCCTCTAGTGTGACATAGGTTTGTACTTTTACCCTATTTTATTTACCAATGTGACTTTCCTTCTTTACCAAATGAATTTGACAATCAATATGACTTAATCATAACTAATGACAACAAAATAACTCTATAGGAGTATCACATGATAAAGTTGAAAATGGTAAAATTTCTTATACACAAGATATTTTATTCCTCCTTATAAGATTACCTAGAATTTCTATTCCCTATTGGGGAAACTCTCTTTTATTCTTTATAATATGATCAAGAGTGGTACAATAGGTCTTTCTCTTTTCTCCTCTTGAATGGGGGCAAAGTTCATCTTTTGTTGGGATCTATTTTAGATCCTTCACACCTGTCTTCCATACTTTAATACCCTTTCTATAAAGTGCATATTTTGTATGGGGGAGACATATTTTAGTGTTCTTAATACGTATCCCTCCTTTTTCCCTTTTAGGTGTGTATTCTTTAGAATATGTTTTGCATTGATTGGTTGTGTTACATTTCTATGTGCAACTTTATCTTTGTCTTATACATGTTATGAGTGATCTTTCCTAGGGGGATTATGTTATTTTCCCTTTTAAAGCTATGTTATGTCTTTCTCTATAGATTTTCATTATTTATGATACATTCTTATCTGCAAGTATGTAATTCTTTGTTTCATGTATGACATTGTTTCTGCCTAACAATGTCCTTCCATGTACTTGATTTTAATTTTTGTCATTTAATAATCATCTATAATTTATTTCATAGGTGATATCTTTTCTACAATATTATGTTTAGAATTGTATATCTTATGATTTCTCTTGTCGTACATTTCTCTATGGTTTCGTATTATTCTATGATACTTCTTGTTTGATATAGGGTGTTTTCTACATGTTTAGATTATGGTTTCTGCTTATAGTTCATCTTAATATTTTACAATATTTTGTTATATAATCCACCATAGAATTCACTTTCTTGTCTCCCACTTGGGGGGGTAAGGCTATTTGTATTTTATTTATCTATCTTTGTTTAAGGATCAACTTTCCTTAGTACAGTGACATTTGTTCATCATGTGACATTATTTTCCTATAAGGAATAATGTCTTGATCATCACTATCTCTAACATACAAGAGATGCATGTCCATTATCATCACCTCTTCTTCATTTGTAATACTATGTTCATTATAAACATTTTCCCTTACTATGTGATTTAAATTTTATCATCCTTCATCCAAGGATCCCTATTCCACCTATGCACACAGGGCTGAATAGGTGCACTCTTGATTTATCTCCCCTTATTTTGTCTTTAATTTGTTTTACATTTGTTCATGACACTCATCTGTAAGGTATATGTATTTATAATGAGATATATTCCTTTCAAGGGTTTCTTCTCATAAGTCACATATCCTTTCATAATTGATCTATTTTCTTAGCTTACAAGAGTGAATGCTCTTCACTAAGTTTATGGAATACATTGTTGTTAAAGGATATCTCATTATTTATAGAAGTAGTTATCCTTGATTTTTTTAATGCTAATGTGTATGGATACATAGTCATAATAAGGATGGGGGAATACATACAACCTCTTTGTAGTATAGTTTACTTTTTTTAATGCACTTTTACTTTTACATTAAAATATGCCACTCCCTAGCGAGTATTAGTGACACTTCTTCATCCTCAAGAAACACATTTTGATTTGTTTACATGCCACTCCCTAGTCGGTATTGGTGATACTTTTCCATCTGAGGAAAATACGTGCACACACACACATTTTCTCTATTGATAACATACCCGTTTCCATCCACAAAGAGCACAAACATATTTACACTCCATTATGATACCAAGGAATTGATCCACAAGTGGAACCACATAGATATGTATGGAAAATTTTCCCATAGGCACACTAGATTGACTACCGAGCACACAAACCTACTAGATCATTTGATCCTACCTTTTTTTTTTCTTTTTTGTGATTCACAATAAGGGACACAAACCTTATAGGGAAAGATAATCACACTCTCTCTCTTTTTATGATTTCATGTAGCAGGATAGAATTATGAGTGATGTAATCCTTTGTGTTGCTCTTTCCTTTTCCTATGTGGTCTCTTATGTTTTTTGATAGCATTCCAAATATGATATTGGTGGTTGACATTTTATCTAGCTAAGATCTCTTTCACTTGTTGATTTGGGGTTTTAGTAATAAATCATTTTGAGTCTTTTGATTTTGTTTTTGTTTGGCTCTCTTTTTCCTTTGGTTTTTTTGTTTTCATGCTCTTATGCATGGGAATGGATTTAAGATCCTAGGTTTAGGGGATCATGTCCTTAAACCTGGTGATGTTCTATCTCATTGTGACATTATCTCTCTTCTCCTTATTCCTTTACCAAGAGTATGACTTTCCTCATACTCCCACTAAAGTGGGGGCTAAATGTACCATCTTAAAATGGACATAATTCATTTTGAGACCTTTTATCCCTCCTTAGAATGGTTTTGGTCTCTCTCTCTCATCTTCTAGCATGGTCCTTTAGGTTCTATTTTATCACCTTTTGGCCATATCTTCCAACAGTTTCATCATCGCCTAATTCTTTATGCATCTTCTCTCAAGCCTCCAGGACCCCTCTCTGGGACCCCCCTTGCAAATAAGTCAAATTGGTAAACCTATTTTGGAAAAGGATGACCAATTCATCCTATTCTATGAGGATATTGACCAAACCCTACCTCTTCCTTGAGTAGAGTTAATTATGGGGCTTGAAGTGCCTCAAGTTTGCCGATTGATTTTTTTTTCTCCTAGGTCGGCCTGCTTTTTGTTTTATCCTAAAAACTACCATATAAGGAGGCTTGAGAATTTAATTTTCATCCCTATAAAGTTAAATCATAATTATTAAATAAATCAAGATAAATAATACATTCTTTTATGAGATTTCAAGCGAGCATCTTAAATTATTCATCAAATTCAAGCATTTCCTTCTTGCATCAAGCTTCTTCCTTCAAGGAGGTAGTGGAGTTTGGCTTCTCAGGAGGAGATCCATCATTCCAAATCATTCAAGTTCTTCCATCCTTCATTATTGTATGTCACATACATTAGTATGAATGTGGTTTTGACTTCCTTGATTTCCTTTTGGTTTCTTTGAGTCAAGGCTATTACATTTGCATACTTGATCACATATCAAATTCAATTGCATCTAAAAAGGTAATTGTATCTTTCATTTGACATATTCAATCCCACTACATCTTACCATTTCATTTATCATTACATTTACATCTCAATTTCAACATTGAGTCATCAATCTAGGGCTTGACCAAGGATAGCCTTCATCTACCCAAACCCCTAAAAAATATTTTCTATGTCCAGGAGCATGATATCCTAATTACAATAAAAAATATGAAAACTACTTGCCAATACATTTATAAAGAAATTAGATCAACTTTTGTATAATGTCCTGGGAAAACAATGAATTGATAAAAAAATTTCTAGAACATATTTTAGGTCAAGTCCACATGTTCCTAGAGGTTTGAGAAAAATAACATTTTCTAGGTTTCCGGTTGTGATCATGAATCCACAATCAAAAGTTTTGTCACAGTTTTAGATCTATAGTTTTTTCAGAGAAAAAATACATATTCCTCTACACATCTCAAGATGATTTCTCTATCATTCATTTTATTTCTTATTGTAGACCCATTTTCATATCTTAATTGGGTTTATTGTGGACACTTAGCATCTAAATCTATCTTACATTTCCCATTAAATCAATTGGTTCAATTTTACATTTGTATTTACACATCTTTAATAAAATCCTACATAGCATGAAATAGGACTTTCTTGATGGATTACAGAGAGGAGGAGGAGGGGGGGGGGGGTGAATCAGTAATCCCTAATTCCAAATACCTAAAAAGTTTTCTTTGATGAACTCCGTAGAAGCTCGGTAAAAAAAATTCCATTCTTTATTGACAACAATAAATACACTATAAAAAATAGTAAATCATTCTCATAAATCATTCACAACATGTAACATTTAATGTGGAAACCCATCTTTGGGAAAAGCCATTGTGGAAATTATCACCCACTAAGAAAACACTCTTCTCAAGTATTCCTAGTTAAGAGCTAATCTAGTTAAAGATTACAATGCACACTATTAGGTGTGATCCGATTAAGGGATTTACCTAAGATCTATTAGGATCTTCAAACTTCTAGGAGTGGCCTTATTAAAGGGCTTCAAACACTCTTTTAGAATGTTACCTTTTTCAAGGATTTTTTGAATAAGACTATTAGGTCTACTTTGTTAAGAGATTTCTCTGTTATAAATGTGTTGGCACTCTCAAAACTATTGGCACCCTCAAAAATCTTTGAGATGCCATGATTCAAAACTTGTTATAGTGCCTATTTCTGATTCAAGGGGATGCATATATTGAGTGATTCCTAAGCCCTATCATGCGAGTGAAGTGTTTTACACTCTACATAAACATCATTCAGTCACCTAGAATTATCAATTTGATATTTGCATCATGTTTGTAGGATCTCATTCTTACGTGGTTTGTAGTTTTGGAATTTGCCTAAGTATCAAATTATTTCGAAGGGCCTAGTTTAAGGATGAATATCTGGTGCCCTAATAAATGTCATGGAAAACTGAGTGTTTTGTTGGAGGCCCTATTTGGAGGTCTGCAATTCATGTGTGCATGTAAATCGAGGTGTCCAGTTGTGGTTGTGAGTTGGCGATGACAAAGCGGTGGGCCCAGTGCGAAGGTAAGGTTATTTTTCACAAAATGTTTAGTTGTGCAAGGAATGATGACCATGGGATTCATACACTCATCCATGGGTGGTCGCATGATCACATGGGCCATTTCTGGCCCATGCGATCATGCGACAAGCTGCCATGTGGCACTTTGGTGAGGTGGAAATATGGGTGATGTTCAGCGTCTAGGTGGAGTTGCGGGCCAATCAAGCATTGCCAAGTGGAAAAGGTTAAACATGGCATCCAAGTGGAAAGGAGGTGATTTGTTGGACCAATCTGAATGTGTCGTGTGGCACAAGTGGGACCCACCCATTTTTTATGTGCAACATTTAAACCAAATTGCTATAGTCAAATTTCAAAAATGAAAATCTAATATGCATGATAGTGGGAAGATTTGATTCAATGGTTGGGAGATCAAATTTTATCCAAAATATGAAGTATTATATATCACCAAAACTGACTCGATATGAGGAATCAGATATGATGTTGGTCAATCTTGGTTGAAGCAGTTTGGTAGAGAAAGAAAGGATAGTTGAAGGTTGTAAAAGATTAGATTTGGGGAAGAAGATGGACAACTACCAGTAATGAGAAATGACCTAATTTCTTGTCTCTTCTTCTATCTAGCCTCCCTTTTCAGTCTTCCTTAGGGTTTTGAAACTTTTCTCTCTAAGGAGATCTACAAGTTCTCAGATTCCACAATTTTGTATTCTCTGATTTTCCTATCTATGATGAGATTTTGCTTTCATCTTTTGTAATGGGTTTCAATATTTTCACCTGTAATAAACAGCAATAGGGTTTGGTAACTTATCCATCTTGGAATGAGTTTTGTTTCATCATAGTTTTCTCCATACTTATGTTTGTTTCCATATGAATTCAGTCTATTTGTTGAGTTCATCTTCATATCTTGTTTCTTTTGTGTGATGCAAATGTTTTGTGCATAGGCTTCTTTCCAGTAAAGAATCAAAGTCCTTTTTTAATCACTTGTGGAATCAGGTATATGGTTGGATAATGATAAGAATCACTAATGAAATGGCATGTTGTTTGAATGGTTTTTAGTTGAATGTTTGACTCCTTGCCCTGGGATAAGGCACTGATCTATCATAGCTTGATGTAGATTTGCAAAACACATATTATTAAAAACCGTTGAACCATCTGTTTGTAAGTGTCCTACCTATGATAATGGAAATACCCTATGAGTATTAGGTTGATACTTAAATCTTCTTATCATTTATCTGTTATTTAAGGTCCAAAAGAGAAAGATAATACCTTGGACCAGGTAAACCCACCTTGGTTTTGCAGAGCCAGAAGCAAAAGAGGGCATGCTAAAATCCTATAGTTGGTCCAATAATCTGAACTACAATTACTTAAGACTAACCATCTTTAAGGTCCTATTTTAGATTCATTGGTTGCCTGTTAGAGCATAAAGTCCATTTTGGGAACCAACAAAATGGCGACTCTACTAGGGACTAGCATCATAAATCTTACAAATGACACAGGTACAAGTTGAGCTGGACTCCTGGCCTTCTCATTTGTCATATCCAGTAAGTTTGTCCATTGAAATTGCATAGAGTTGTATTGATTTTAGTCTGGAGTATAGAAGGATATTGTTTTGTCTTTGAGGTAAAATCTTTCATCTGAAAGTGTCTTGTTGAGGAAAGAATCAGTGTTTACATTGCTGAAGCTTTGTGAGTGTTCCTTGCAAAACTTTATATTTTTCCCAATCTTATTTGGGTGGCAACTCTGTCTCTGCACCAGTGCTGTAGATTTTTTCTATCTATTTTGAAAGTTTATTCAGTGAAGAAAGGATATGAGACATCAAGTGGATCAGCATCCCTGCTTTTCAGTTTGTGGGTGAGTTTTAGTTTTAAGATGAGCAAAAGGATCAAAGGCAATTAGTGCTCCTCTAGTGTGAAAGTTAAAGTATGAGATGCAATATATTTTTCAGTTTATGCATGTTCCTTATTGGGTGAAGAAAGTCACCAAGAAAAGGATAAAACATATTTTTGTGCTTACTTCATTGCTGGGATTTTAGTTTCATTTTAGTTTTGAGTATGTATGTTTCAAGAACTTTGTAACCACATCTTTGTGAAGAAATCATAAAATCACGTTTAAAAAAATGGATCCCACTGAAGATGTGAGTTGGTGTGATTTGAATGAGGAGTTCATATTTGAATCAAACTCAACAGTCTTGGAAGAAGTTCTTGAGGAAGTTGAGGATTTGGAAACAAGGCTTGAGGAGTAGATCCTCATTTATATTAGAGATAAAATGAAAGGGGATAGGGGAGAAACTCTTGTCTCGTGTTGTAGAAGATTCAGTGATTCAATCATAGACATTCCATTTTCTCTTAGACCCAAGGAATCCTCGTGGCCTAAATTATTTTGTAGCATTTACATGCCCAAGTCGGTTGATTGGCTTGTGGATTTAAGATTGTTGGCTGCTGTAAAAATAAACAAGTTGTTAAAAGATGCTTGTGGTGTTAAGTCTGAAAACACATTTTGTTTTGAGTTTTATGATGCTGACAATGAAGACAATGAAAGTCAGGATGAAGGAGATGCATCATTAAGTGATAAGGCTCTTCATGATTCTAAAGATCATTTGTTTTCAATGCATGAAAAGATGAATATGTGTAACACTTGGATGGAAGATAATTTTGTCAATGAAAGGTACTTTTAGGAAAGCACTAAGGGGGATGTAAATGAGTTCCATGAAAATGGTTATAATGCATCCAATGAAGATTGTGCTCTTGTTCAAGATTTTCAAGTTTCAACTTCTAGTTATGAAAAAGATACATGTGATGAAAACATGTCTATATGTTCAGATTTTGTTATTAATGAAGAAGTAACTGAATGTTCTCATGATCAGTCATGTAGTCCATAGGAAAGTATGATTGATGAAGATGAAGTTGTATTGAACAGTGATCAGATTTTAGAACTCTTGGCTGTTGATTTTCAGCAGTATGCACTAGCAAGTACCTCTTCATTTTTGTTTGCGGCAGATATAAATTTTGATATTGATCTTCTTGAGTGTGAGAAGGTTGAAATGGTTGTTGTTGAGTGTAACAACGCTATCCCTATTCATGAATCAAGTTGTCCACTAAGAGATAGTATATGTGAGTCTAAAGATGAATGCACTGATGTCATTTATGATGAATATGAAGACTCATGTGTTGATCAGATTTCAGATTATAGTTTTCCTTGTGTGGAAGATTTGGAATCAAGTTATGATGGTGAGGGGGATGGTAAATCTGATTTTACTTCTTTAAGTGTGCAACTCTCAAGTGAACTATTATCTCTTAGTGATTCATTTTCAAAAGTCCATAGTACTGATGAATGTTTTCTTTAGTATGAAAGTGTCCAGTCTAAATTTTACTTGGATGCATTTCATCATAGTATGCGGGCTCTTGTTGAAAATGAAGTTTCATTCATGCAAACTAGTGATAAAAGTGTGCTTGCCAATTTCAATTTTCATCTTGAATCATTTTCCTTCTCTTTCCAGTTTAGTGATGATTTGAAAGTCAATGAAAAGAATTTTCAGTTTGATATTAGTGATAAGATGTTTAGTGCTGAAAGTGTTGACCGAGTTTGCAAGATGATGAGAAAGGAACATAGATTGAATCAGGTGGATACAAGTGATATTTTTAGCTTGCCTCTAGTTGATGGAAATGAAAATCGAGTATATGATAGAGGTAAGTTTTCAGTTTAGTTTTGATGGCTTGTGGTCATGTGTCTAGTTTGTACAGTTGCTTTCAGTTGTTGCTTCAGTTTGTACAGTTGTTTCAGTTTGTTTCCATCTTTCTTTCTTTAGTTGTTTGCTTTCGAAGTTGTGAGCCTGTGGAGCTTGAAGGGGAAAATTGTAAGAGTGAAGAAGTGAAGGTTATGTTTTTGGGGTGGTCTACTTCTACCAGTGATTCTAGGATCTTGTTGTGCTCATAGGGGGCACACATCCCCAGACATAGCCACTGTTGGCAGTCTCAAAACTGTTGGCACTCTCAAAAATCTTTGAGATGCCACGATTCAAAACTTGTTATAGTGCCTATTTCTGATTCAAGGGGATGCATATACTGAGTGATTCCTAATCCCTATCATGTGAGTGAAGTGTTTTACACTCTACATAAACATCATTCAGTCACCTAGAATCATCAATTTGATATTTACATCATATTTGTAGGATCTCATTCTTAGGCGGTTTGTAGTTTTGGAATTTGCCTAAGTATCAAATTATTTCAAAGGGGCTAGTTTAAGGATGAATATCTAGTGCCCTGATAAATGTCATGGAAAACTAAGTGTTTTCTCAAAGGCCCTGTTTGGAGGTCTACAATTCATGTGCACATGTAAATTGAGTTGTCCAGTTGTGGGTGTGAGTTGGTGATGACAAAGCGGTGGGCCCAATGCAAAGGTGAGGTTATTTTTGACAAAGTGTTTAACTGTATAGGGAATGAGGAACTTGGGATTTGTGCACTCATCCATTGGTGGTCACATGATCACATGGGCCATTTATGGTCCATGTGATCATGCAACAAGCTGCCATGTGGCGCTTTGGTGAGGTGGAAATATGGTTGCTGTTCAGTGTCCAGGTGGAGTTGCGAGCCAATCAAACAGGACCAAGTGGCAAAGGTTAAACATGGCATCTAGGTGACAAGGAGGTGATTTGTTGGACCAATCTGAATGTGCCATGTGGCACAAGTGGGACCCACCCATTTTTTATGTGCAGCATTTAAACCAAATTGCTATAGTCAAGTTTCAAAAATGAAAATCTGATATGCATGACAGTGGGAAGATTTGATTCAGTGGTTGGGAGATCAAATTTTATCCAAAATATGAAGTATTATATATCACCAGAATCGGCTCGAGATGAGGAATCAGATTTGATGTTGGTCAATCTTGGTGGAAGCAGTTTGTTTGAGAAAGAAAGGATAGTTGAAGGTTGTAAAAGATTAGATTTGGGGAAGAAGATGGACAGCTACCAGTAATGAGAAATGACCTAATTTCTTTTCTCTTCTTCTATTTAGCCTCCCTTTTCAGTCTTTCTTAGGGTTCTGAAACTTTTCTCTCTAAGGAGATCTACAAGTTCTTAGCTTCCACAGTTTTGTTTTCTTTGATTTTCATGTCTATGATGAGATTTTGCTTTCATCTTTTATAATGGGTTTCAATATTTTCACTTGTAATAAATAGTAACAGGGTTTAGCAACTTATCCATCTTGGAATGAGTTTTATTTCATCATAGTTATCTCCATACTTATGTTTTTTTCCATATGAATTTATTCTATTTGTTGAGTTCATCTTCACAGCTTGTTTCTTTTGTGTGATGCAAATGTTTTGTGTATAGGCTTCTTTCCAGTAAAGAATCAAAGTCCTTTGTCAATCACTTTTGGATTTAGGTATATGATTGGATAATGATAAGAATTGCTAATGAAATGGCCTATTGTTTGAATGGTTTTCAGTTGAATGTTTGACTCCTTGCCCTGGGATAAGGCACTGATCTGTCATAGCTTGATGCAGATTTACAAAACACATATTATTAAAAACCATTGAACCATCTATTTGTGTCCTACCTATGATAATGGAAAGATCCTATGAGTATTAGGTTGATACTTAAATCTTCTTCTCATTTATCTATTATTTAATGTCCAAAAGAGAAAGATAATACCTTGGACCAAGTAAACCCACCTTGGTTTTGCAGAGCCAGAAGCAGAAGGGGGCATACTAGGACCCTATAGTTGGTCCAATAATCTAAACTAAAATTACTTAAGACTAACCATCTTCAAGGTCCTGTTTCAGATTGATTGGTTTCCTGTTAGAGCATAAAGTCCATTTTGGGAACCAACAAAATGCTAGTAAGTAACAGTAAATAAATTGACCTTTAGAATTGTAATTATCTTTTCTTAATTAGATCCTTTGTGCTCTCTTCTATCTTTACTTCAATTCTTCACTTTTCACTAGCATCAACACTTCATCAAATCCTTTTTCACACTCAGATTCTCTCTGTTCCTTCTTCACTGTATCAGTTGGTGACTCATCAACTATTCAATTTTCTAGCCATTTGTCCATACAAGTTCATCCTTTATATAGAAAATATTTTCATCTTAATCTCCTCTATTATGTTTTCCTTTGATTAGTCTTAACAGTCCAATTCATTATACGATGAATCTAGATCTCAGTAAAATGTTTTCTTTTCTCCTCAAAACTTAAACTTTTATAGGATCTTTTTCCATCTTTTTTTTCCACTTAGATATTTTCGTAGATCTTCACCTTGAATTTTAATGTTTGTAGATCTCATGTAACTAACTCTTTTCATCATCATGATCATCCAACTCATCATAGCTAAACATTAAATGTTGATTTAATCCTTATTTTTAATATTTTTTCCTTGCTCACTATCCTTCATTTGAATTTTGGTTACATCACTCAGTGCCTAAACATTTCCTTCTTAGTGTCTTCAATTCCTTTTCCTTTACCGAGTGACCATTCATTTTACCTTTACCTTACCAAGTCACATTTCATTCTCAGTAGCCAAAACCCTTATCTTACCAACTTGTCAAATCTTGATTACCATGCTTTACCTATTGGACCTCTAAATTTTGGGCAAAATTTGGAGTCCTATATAGTGATAAAACCCTAAAAAGTGGCCTCTTAATTTCCATGCCAAATAATTAATGATAGAGTACATGAAATGGGATAAATAAATATATTAATTTTCAATTAAAACTTGAGGGATTAAGAAAGGAAGCTCTATGATAGGAACAATCAAAATTCTATGATCAAAGCCTTCAGAAAATGCTGGAATTTTGACCTTATGTAAAGATGACATCTATAGAGGCTAAAGATGGTCAAATTTTAAAAATCTAAAAAGACCCAATTCGGGAAATCAAATTTCATATTTCCAATAAAAATCTTAGCTTTCCACGAGGTGTTATGTTTTTTCAACTAAACCCAAATCCGAAAGTTAGGTTGTTATTTTTAGTTAGTTTATTGTTTTTCAAAGTACTTTGTAATAAGGGTTGTGTCTTTTCACCCTAAAGAGGTGTGAAAGCCACTCAAACACATTTATATACATAATGTCAAATGTAAAGAGATACTAAAATTCATATTTTCATAATATATAATTTGATCACAACTGCAATATGAACTCTAATGTACTATTTTTTCAACATTAATAAAGATAAGTGCTCTTCTTTTTATTTGTAGTTATAAGTTATATGTTTTCAATTAGCCTTTCCAATATTCTATTAAATAGAGTGTTTCACTGTGTTGAATTCCCTTATTATCATAATTCAAAATTAATATATATAGTTTTGTAGACACCTAAATTTGATTACATAATTTTGTAATCATATTTAGTCTTCTCCTAGGACATCTTGTTAATTAAATATTAATTATTTAATTAATTTATGTCATCCCCTAGTTAATTAATTTAATTAATTAACTATGGCCCAATTAATTATCAAAATGACAAACCTATGGTCTGATAATTAATTAATTCCCTATTCCTCTATTAATTTAAATGGATACATTTATCTAAATAAATTAATTCATAAACCCCCTTTTCCTCCCACTTGAAATTAAATTAAACATTTAATTCTAAAAATCCTAATTCTCCTCCATTAGCTAATAATCCATGCTTAGCTAATTTAATCCTCCACTCATTCTCTCTCCTCCCATCACATCTCCCTAATCCTCCACTTACCCTCTAATCCAAGCCCAAATCACCTCTTAAGCATGTGCACAATCATAATCCAAGATTAAGAAATGCTAATCCAACTCAAAGTCAACCCTTATGATAACACCTCCACATTCTCCAATGACAAATCAAAAGCCTCTTACACTTCTTACACACTTGTCCCCTCTCACACCTTCCAAAGTTGACACATGCCTCAAGCATTTGACCTCTCCTCTCATCCTCCCTCATTGTGACACTTGTCACAATGCTATGCATTTGAGAAAGCACAATCCATGTGCTCTCCATTGGATGCATCTCCACCGTTGCTCACTCCCCTTTTACCTCTTAATCTCGACCATCCATTTCACCCATCTTTCTATAAAAGAGAAGCTCTCCTCCTTCATTTTCATCCACCATTGAAGGAAAGTTATTATGGCCATTTCTCCATTGAAGCTTGAGCATAAAATTTGAGCACACATTCCATCCTTGGACAAATCTTCCACACTTGGAGGCTTTGAGGTTTTGAGGTTTTGCATTTCCTTTTGAGTTTTGTCTTCATTTTGTGGGTCTTAGCATAAGTGTTATCTAGTTTGTTTTCTTAAATGCTAGCTTGCTTTCCATTCCTTAACACTACATTTTTAGGTATTATATTTTGTCACGCCCGGTGGGAACCACTTCAAGGGTCATTTTCTCTCTATCTTTCATGTTTTTCTTTGCAAAACTAACCCAAATACTAATGTTTTTTGTTTTTTGAGTGATTTTAAAAGCATTTTTGGGTGTTTTGCAGGTTCAGGGCTGAAGAAGACCTATTTCTGTAGCCATTCCCACCATCGAATTTTACATAGCAACAACTTCTGAAAAATCCTCAATTTTGCAGGAACACTTGTACAGATGCGAGAACATTGATTTCTCTATGGGAATGCTTGTACCACCTCATGGGAACACATTCCCATAGAAAAAAATTCTATCTTCTATCTTTTTCTACTCTATGTCCATATTTTGACAGTAACCTTACTATACGCTTTTCACGGGATTGCATTCCTGCAACGCAAGAATGCATATTGACTAGGGGGGTTTTCCTGTGTACCTTCTGTAAGCCGTATGACATTCATTCTACAATTTTTATTTTTACCCTCATTCCCGCATTGCGAGATCATTGTTTGACCTTGTGGGAATGCTATTTTGACCTAGCGAGATTGACAGTTAGTATCTTTAAGCTGTATGACCCTATATTTTCCTTAGTTTTTCTACCCTCATTCCCACAACACGGGATTGACAATTGACTTGTAGGAACATGGCCGTAGGTATCAAACTATGTTTTTATTTTCTTTCTGTCATTTTGGTTTTTCTGATAGTCTTGCAGAATGCTAGTACGGCTCTGCGGGAATGCTCTTTTTCTACTGCAGGGTTGCAGGTTTTTGCAAGAATGTAGGTTAATATTTTAAAATAGAATTAACTCACTTTACTTTTGGTGCATTAAAAAGGATAGTGTTTGCCAAACAACACCTCATCTTTTTGATTTGGCTTTAAAAATGAACAAAGGTTAAAATTAAACAAGGCAAACATCACACTTCTTTTTTGTGTTTAAAATCAACATACTCAGTCTTGAATGCCTAAGGGATAAAGAATCAATGTGATAAACACTTCTTTTGGTGCTTAAAAGTCAATCAAACACAATCTTGAATGCTAAAAGGAGTAACACTTCCTTTGTTTTTTGCAAATCAAATCTCTATTTTCCAAGCATTGTCATTTACATTTCAAACAAAGAAATTTGCATGCTAAACATGAGTGTTTGATGTTCTAGAATAGAAAAACACTTAGTCTTAATAGGTTCAATTTGGAATGAATAATTCTTAGCGTGTTTTAAGGAGTTTTTTTAACACTTCCTTAGAGCTTTTCATTTTTTGCATAAAACTTGTTAAAGTAAGCAATGTGGAAGCAATCCACTTGTATCTGTATCTTCTCCCCTTGCCTTCATAGATCTTGGGTGAAGAGAAAGATCAAGTTTGATTGATGACACTTCTAGCAAGGCCTATATAGAGAGAAGTGCTTCCTCTTTAGAGAACGACCTCAAACCGGTAATTCCCCGGCTAGTATATAAACAAGGTGCTAAGAAAACTCTCACCTAATCCCCACAAGCTCAGGTGAGGCATGTAGATGGTAGCCCAAGGTAGGTGAATACCCCTACAATTTGGGCATGGTTAACTAGGCTCCTAAGTGAGTCACACGTGTACAAACTAATTGGGGGGATGCCATAGACCTTACTAGAAGCCATTAATCAGAAGCCTACCTGATCTATTCCTGAAAGTATCATAATATTTGTGTAAGGACTAACCCAAGTGGTTTCTCAGGTCACCTGAAGATTACTCACCATATGTATTCCTCTTTTGGGATATCAAGCTATGGGGAAAGGTTGTGATACTAGCCTGTCTTGTAGGTAGAATGTGCATGTATGTGTTCTCAAAAGTGACTTGACCAAGTGAAAACATCTGTTGAACATACACAATATCAAAATTACAAAGTTCTTTTGCCAAGAAAGATCATCTGCCTCTATCCTCCAAGATTGATTTGTCTCTTGTGAGGACTGTTTGTCAAAACATTATCCTAAAAGTGAATTCAAGTGTGTTCAAAACCAAGCCAAGGTATACTTATTGCAGTCACTTCCTAGCTTGATCCAATCCTATGAATAGTTACTTTTTGTTGAACTATGACCCAAACTATGAAGCATAAGAAAGCAAAGTTACCCATCCTGCGTGCATATCGAGAGAAGAAAGTTACAAAAAGAAAGCTTAAAGATTGCCAACATATTGTCATCCAAACCCATGAAGAAGAAAAGTACCAAACCCAATTGGATAACATACAATACAATGCAAGGGTTAAACAATTTTCCTTTTAGATCCAACTTGATCATCACTTTGTCAGATTAGAGAGTGAAGACTAGTTGGCACAATCTCCCCCTCTTTCAAAACTAAAAAAATTGTCACAGCATCCAATAGGTGCATTTCCATCATCCCCTTTTAGAAGCATCATTTAGCATCATTATCCCAAATCACTATCCTAGATCTGTATCATATCCAAGAACTCACCTTGAGTTGTCCTATCCTTATTTACACAAATCAAAATCTTGAAGCTTCACCCATTCGACTAAGCATTGTCTAGGTTAGCTAGTACCTGCTTTTGTGGACCTCATCATCTCAATCCAGAGATTGGCCCACACTCATAAGGATCCCATCGTCCAAATATCACAAGTCTATCTAAGGATGAAAATCCATGCATTTTGATCCCCCCATCAGGAAAGGTAACCCATCTCGATCCTCTTCCAAGTAGAGTATCACTAGGAATCCTACATTTAGATCATCACCTAGTTCATCTCAAAATCCAAATCCCCATCCTTAGCAACATTCTGATACATCTGCATTCTCCCTCATCTTAGGACATTGCATTTTCATGCCTGCTATGACATGATCAAAGAAAATAAAGGGGATGTATTCCAGCTAGGCCACTACTTTGGTAGACCCAAATGATTCCATAGGTGAAATGGTGATGTATGACCCTCTGACAACAATAGTTCAGAATGTGTGGGAAGATCCCAGTAAGACACCCACTACCAACTACATGGAGGCTTTCATGTGCCTTCCAGGATATGAGCAAATGGTAAGCGCAATCATCACACAAAATCGTCTAGCCATCTTGGCAAACTATGCACATGAGGGTACTCCCATCCCACCTTAGTTATGCTCTTTTGACCCCAAAAACCCCTTCCACATCTTTGCCAACATTGATTCATTTTTCTTACAACAAGTCCATGATCCAACCATGCAAGTATCCCATACAACATCACCTATCCCACATCTCTTGCAAACTAGTATGGCAATCCCTAAGAAGCACACCACTTTCCATCATGGGCTCATTGCCCCCCTACTTCCTCACAAATAGCCACTCAAGCGCAAGCATTCACCCAAGCATCTACTCAAGAAATGCCACCTCCCACTGCATCAACACCTCTTTCACAAGGAGTCACACAAACCACCCCACCTACATCCACCCCACAATCTCAACCCATGCAAGTGCCTCTCACCTTTTCCACTAGCAAATAGACCCAACAAGTCACCTTCACAATAGGAATGCCACATATTCCATCCCACAATCCTCCACTAGCACTAAAAACTCCCATATCAGCCCCCACATTTGTGGCCAACTCTACATCGCAAACCCTATCAAGAATCGACCCTACCTAGAGCCTTGACCAAGCACAAATGAATGCCATGGGCATACCCACACATGGCCAACTTTACCAAAAGGCTCATCAGCAACAAACCTTCCCACAAGTAGTCCAAAAATTGAAGGCATCATCATTTTCCACACCTCCACTAGCATTTACCAACTATTTGTCTATACCAGCCACTGCTTGGCAAACCAAACCTCCACAATCGCAGCAACTCGGTGCTACCCATCCCACTAACTCCCATATGCAACCACCTATAGTGCACACCCAGGCCACCATCCCCACTCTCAACAATGGGGGTATGCACCCATCTTATATTGGTCAAGCTCATCACCAATCCCAAACTCAACCATTCTACCAACCTCCCCCATAGCAACAATACTTCCCAACTTCGCAAGCTAATCCCCTCATCCTGTAGCAGCAAGCCTTGCCGTAGCATGCACCCACCTTACATTAGAAATACATCACTCAACAAGCTAGCTAGAACCCCTTCCTGATGGCCTTTTCAGCCAGGCAATCCCCATTCCCTTGCTCACCATATCCTCCATTTCACCCATGCCATCCAAGCCATTCTCACTAGGAGTACCCACTCTAGCACCTGCCAAGTTAGAATGGGAAGAAATGAGAAATGTCATCAAAGATCTCAAGATTGGTACTGAGACTAAGACATTCAAGTTCGAAGAGATTTTTCCATATTCATTTGATAGATCGATCACAACAATCCCCTTCCCTAAACATTTTGAAACACCAAAGTTTGACAAGTATCGAGGGAAGGGTGATCCAATCAACCATGTCAAAGAGTTCTAGATGGCATGCTAGGAGGTGGCATTTAATGACATATTCCTCATGTGACTCTTTCCCAAGAGTTTAGGAGGGCCCACCCTCAAATGGTTCTACAAAATACCTTATGGGTCTGTCTCCATATTTCCAGAGCTTTCAGAAAAAATTATTGCCCAATATGCACACAACATTGAGAATGAGCTCACCTTATTGGACTTGTGCAATACCAAGTAGAAAGGAGGGGAAACTCTGGCTGACTACTTGCAATGATGGAAAAATCTCACCATGAGATTGTCATACCAACTGCTAGAAAAACACCTGGCCAAGATATTCATTGATAATCTGCATCTGAAGGTATCCCATTCTATGAAGATGAACTACATTCAGACCTACCAAGACATTAAAGGGAAAGGCATGGATATTAAGCGAGCTCTTTTGGATAATGGTAGTATCAAACACTATAAGGAAAGTTCTTAGGATAGACCAAACAATGATCATTCTCGATATTGGAAGAAGAATAAGAATGTGGTCACTAATGGAGCCACTGACACCAGGAATGTCTAAGTTGTGGTTCTAGGTCCTAATCCCCCTCCTCCAACATATCAATAGAAAACACTTGTGTATCAGCAACTAGCACCCGTATACCAATAGCAAGCGCCTGCCTACCAACAACCACCCTGTCAGGCTCCTATTAACCAAACCAATGCTATATCTATTACTCAAGGATGAAATAAGCCCCATGCTCAAAATGACCCAAAGTGCACATTTACACCCCTTGGAGAACCCCTAGACACTATTTTTCACAAGATCGTGAGTGCCAACCTAGTTGTGTATCCGTAAACTGAGCCCTTTGATGATTCAACACCCAAGCTAGCCTAGTACAAGCAGAATGAGTACTATGAATATCACCATGTTAAGGGACACACTACCACTAAGTTCATGAAGCTCAAGAACTATGTCTAGGACCTTATAGACAAAAAGGAGATCATAGTCGACGCTCCTACCCAAGCATCACCTAATGCCAACCTACAAATCTACCAAAATGTGTTTCCTAAAAATAATGCCGGAAAGACCCAAGTTAATGCTAACCCTCCTACTGACCAAGATAAGCGTAAACAAGGTGACCATGGCGATGGAAAAGATTATACCACTACCTACATAAACTATGATAAATTCATTGGTTGTATCTCCTAGGTTGAGCCTACTATGAATGCGATCCATGTTAGAGGTGCTGATAATTAATGTTCTATTACTACCCGTAGAGGCCAGATATCTATTGCCAGTGCTAATACTACAACCATCCCAAGCATGCAATATAATCTCCTAGAACACCTTGGGAATACACCTACACAGATCTCCATCCTTGATCTCCTTCACACATCACCCCTCCATCAGGAAGTCCTCAATAAAGCCCTCTAAGAGGCCCACATCCTTGCAAACATCAATACCATCCAATTCAAGAATATCATGGGGCACCTATCCACACCATCCACCCTCTCTTTCCAATAATCTAAAATGCCTGCTATTGAGCCAGATCATAATTTCCCACTCCGCATTGTTGTCATGATCAATGACTTTTCCATCAAATGAGTCATGATAGATAATGGTTCATCCCTAAATCATTGTAGTTAAAGTTTGTTCAACAGATTGGGCTCACAAAAGAAAACATCTCCCATGAGGTGATCACCATCAAGGCCTATGATAATATAGAGCATACCTCTGAAGGTACTATTTTGTTACTGATCAAAACTGGTCCTATCATGCAGGGCATAGTATGCCACATTGTTGATCTTGACCTCCCTTACAACATCCTCCTAGGTCATCCATGGATCCACTCCATCCAAGAAGTCCCTTCCACTTATCATCAGTGCATCAAATTCCCTTACCAAGGCACTGAGATCACCATCCACATAGATCCCCAACCTTTCACATATTGCAGTGTGATCGAGGCCTCATTCCTCCACTCCACTCACTATCTCGTAATTGACATTGGCACATCTGTCGCCAGCTCTTCCCAATCCCATTATTATCCAGAAACAATCCTCACCTCCACCCTTTCCTCTATCAAGATCAACAACAAAGGCTATAGAGAATACAGTCTCACTGATGTTTTTGTAGTAAGGGCTCTTCCGCTAGATCCACACACACAAGGATGACCCTCCCACCAAACCAAGGCTCCTTAGGAGGGTCCTAAAATAAAGACCATGGGAACATCCACTTTTGCTTCCAAAAAAATCCTAAATGGTCAGGAGTTGGCCCCAGATATCAACCAATGGCTATATAAAAACCCTCAACCTCTAGATACTAAGGTTGTCGGATACTTTAAAGATAAATACCCCATTCCACACAAATGGGCAACTAAACAATGGGATTATTAAGGAGGAGGTCTAGGACACAACGAGGCTAGAATGAAAGACCCCATGTAGGCTTCTAAAAATATAGAGACTCAAGGTCTCAGCTTTAATCCCCCTCACTGGTACATAAGAGGACCCAACGTTATAACTGGGGGCACCAATTCACCCAATGTAACCCTTTTGCGAATCCAAGATGAACTTGTGGAAGTCCAAGACATTTTGGAAGAGGAAGAAAAATGGTCCCATGATGATATCTATGAGGACAAAACCTTCTTGGTCAATTTTGTCCTTCACCAACTCACCATCAACCTCATTGACCTCCCCCTCTTTCATCCTAGCCTCATACACTAGGACCAACTAAGCATAGTACATATCAATGAGTTCCAAAGTGAGGACACAATCCTAAGATTCATGGGTACCACAGATCAACAATCAGAATGGGGGTAGGAATCGACTGAAGTCTATCAGCTCAACCCAAAGGGATACTTTGGGGAAGAGGAAGTCTCTAGCCCCAAAAGTAAAAATAAAAAAGAAAATAAAGAATCCTCATGTGAAAACCCCTTTGAGGCACATCCTAATTCAAAAATAGTAAAAATAAAGGGTGTATTCGATAGTGAAAACCTGTCTGAGGCACTGGAGGATGGAGACTTGCCTCTTCCTCCTATCTAGGATTAACAGTCAAAACAATCATCCATAGTCATTAAAGAGACCAAGCCGATCAATCTAGGAATAGAATAAATCCCTTGGATCACATACATGGTAGCAGCTCTAAGCGAGGTAGAAGAGATGGCCTTGGAAGCCCTTCTTCGGGAATCAATAGGAGATTTTGCATGGTCATATGCCCAGACTCAACCTTGATCTCATTGTCCATCACCTAGTAGTGAATCCCGATGCCAAACCAGTCAAGCAAAAGTTGAGGCGAATGCATCCAAAAGTGGCCTTGTTAGTAAAAGAAGAACTCAAAAAACTTCTCCAAGCTAATATCATCAGAGCCATTGATTATTTAGACTTGATCTCTAACATGGTAGCCATTGTGAAACCCTCAAGTGACATAAGAATTTGTACAGACATTCAAGATCTTAACAAGGCATGTCTAAAAGATGATTTTCCGCTGCCCAACATAGACATGATCATAGACCTCACTGCTGGACATGAGATGTTGTCACTGATGGATGACTTCTCATGGTATAATCAGATCAAAATCATAGAAGTAGACTAGGAAAAAACAACTTTCACCACACCATGTGGCACATTTTGTTATAACATGATGTCATTTGGGCTCAAGAATGTGGGAGCTACCTATCAAAGAGGGATGACTACAATCTTTCATGACATGATTCATAAGATCCTTAAGGACTATGTAGATGACATTCTAGCAAAATCCAAAACATGACGTGAAGACCTTGCCATCCTCGAAGATGTGTTTGACCACCTATATAAGTATGGCTTGAAATTGAATCCAAAGAAATGTGTATTTGGTGTGACATCTAGAAAAATTTTGGGGCTCATTGTGTCTAGGCATGGCATAGAGATTGATCCCAAAAACATGGAAATGCCTCCTCCCAGAATGCTCAGACATTTGAGGAGCTTACAAGGAAAGTTGCAATCACTTTGATCATTCATCTCTGAACTAGTAGATAAGCGTCAGCCATTCACACACCTATTGAGAAAAGATACCTCCTTCAAGTGGGATCCCATCTATTAGCGCAACTTCAAAAAACTCAAGGAATATCTAGTGAATGCACCTATTCTTGTTCCATGAATGCCAGGAACGCTCCTCATTTTGTACATATCTACAACTACTATAGCACTGGAGGCACTCTTAGCATAGCTTGATGATGATGGAAAGGAGTGGGTTGTTTATTACATCAGTCATACATTGGTGGGCTATGAGCTAAACTATTCTCCAATGGAAAAAGCCTTCTTGCTCCAATGGAAAAAGCCTTCTTCGCAGTGTTTTTTTCCACTTAAAAACTCTCCCACTATATGCTCAATCAAACAGTAAAGCTAATCTCCAAGGTTGACCCGCTCAAATACCTTCTCTCAAATTCCACACTTACAGGGTGAATGGAGAAATGGGTAATGCTTCTTAGTGAATTCAACATCCAATATGTTGACCGAAAAGCCATCAAGGGACAAGTTATTGCTAATTAGCTTGCAGAAGTTCCCTTAGTCAATGCATACCCTCTCAAAATGGAATTCCTAGATGAGCATCTTTGTATGGTCAAAGAACAACCCTAGTGGAAATTATATTTTGATGGCTCATATACATCACATGGGTAAGGGGCGAGGATACTATTTGTAACCCCTCAAGAAGACTAAATCCCAAAATCCTTCAAGCTAGGATTTATGTACATAGACAACATTTCATAATATGAAGCCCTCGTGGTAGGTCTAAAAACTACCATCCACTAGAATATCATAGAACTACAAGTCTTCTATGATTCCCAATTGATCACCAAGCAGGTCCTCGATGAATATCAAATGAAGGATGACAAGCTATTACCCTACAAAGTGCTTGTAGATACACTCAAAGAAATTTTTTTCAAGATATAGTTCACACAAGTGCCAAGACTTTAGGATAAGGCAGTAAATGCTATGGCCACCATCAGCTCACTATTGGAAATCCCTCATGATGCTACGTAATATGAGTTTCTAGTCGAGCAGCTACACATGCCTGCTTACAAGAATGTTGATGCTGATATGGTATGCATCTCGGTTGGTCCCTAGTCCCCATGGTACCACAACATTCATGCTTATCTAAAGAATGGTATCATATCTCCTCACCTCACAAACACCTAATGCCAGAACCTTATTCACAGAGCATCCCGCTACATAGTATGCCACATTTTTGATCTTGACCTCCCTTACAACATCCTCCTAGGTCATCCATGGATCCACTCCATATAAGTAGTCCCTTCCACCTATCATCAGTGCATCAAATTCCCTTACCAAGGCACTGAGATCACCATTCACGCAGATCCCCAACGTTTCACATATTGGAGTGTGATCGAGGTCTCATTCCTCCACTCCACTCACAATCCCATAATTGACATTGGTACATCTATTGCTAGCTCTTCTCGATCCCATTATGATCTAGAAACAATCCTCACCTCCACCCTTTCCTCTATCAAGATCAACAATAAAGGCTACGGAGAATACTGTCTCACCGATGCTTTTGTAGTTGGGGATCTTCCCCTAGATCCACACACACAAGGATCACCCTCCCACCAAGCCAAGGCTCCTTAGGAGGGTCCAAAAATAAAGACCATGGGAACATCCACTTTTGTTTCCAGCAGAATCCTAAATGGTCAGGTATTGGCCCCATATATCAACCAATGGCTGTATAAAGACCCTCGACCTCTAGATACTAAGGTCCTCAGATACTTTAAAGATAAATAACCCATACTACACAAATGGGCAACTAAATAATGGGATTACCAAGGAGGAGGTCTAGGACCCAATGAGGCTAGAATGAAAGACCCCATGCAGGCTTCTAAAAATCTAGAGACTCAAGGCCTCAACTTTAATCCCCCTTGCCTACACATATGAGGACCCGACATTGTAATTGGGGGCACCAATTCATCCAATGTAACCCTTTTGAGAATCCAAGCTGAACTTGTGGAAGTTGAAGCCATTTTGGAAGAGGAAGAAAAATGGTCCTATGATGATATCATTGACAATGAAACCTTCTTGGTCAATTCTCTCCTTCACCAACTTGCCATCAACCTCATTGACCTCCCCCTCATTCATCCCAACCTCATAGACTAGGACCAACTGAGCGTAGTACATATTGATGAGTTCTAAACTAAGGACGTGATCCTAAGATTCATGGGCACCAGAGATCAAAAATCAGAATGGGGGCAGGAATTGAATGAAGTCTATCAGCTCAACCCAAAGGGATACTTTGGGGAAGAGGAAGTCTCTAGCCCCAAAAGTAAAAATAAAAAAGAAAATAAAGAATCCCTATGTGAAAACCCCTCTAGGGCACATCCTGATTCAAAAATAGTAAAAATAAAGGGCGTATCTGACAGTGAAAACCTCTCTGAGGTGCTGGAGGATGGAGACTTGCCTCTTCCTCCTATCTAGGATTATTGGTCACAACAATCATCCATAGTCATTGAAGAGACCAAGCCGATAAATCTAGGAATAGAGGAAATCCCTTGGATCACATACATCATAGCATCTCTAGGCGAGGTAGAAGAGATGGCCCTGGAAGCTCTTCTTTGGGAACCAATAGGAAATTTTGCATGGTCATATGCCTAGACTCAACCTTGATCTCGTTGTCCATCACCTAGTAGTGAATCCTAATGCCAAACCAATCAAGAAAAAGTTGAGGTGAATGCATCCAAAAGTGGCCTTGTTAGTAAAAGAAGAACTCGAAAAACTTCTCCAAGCTAAGATCATCAGAGCCATTGATTATTTAGACTTGATCTCTAACATGGTAGCCATTGTGAAACCCTCAAGTGACATAAGAATTTGTACTGACTTTTGAGATCTTAACAAGGCATGTTTGAAAGATGATTTTCCACTGCCCAACATAGACATGATCATAGACCTCACTGCTAGACATGAGATGTTGTCACTGATGGATGAATTCTCATGGTATAATCAAATCAAAATCATCGAAGTAGACCAGGAAAAAACTACTTTCACTACACCATGGGGCACATTTTGTTATAACATTATGCCGTTTGGGCTCAAGAATGCAGGAGCTACCTATCAAAGAGGGATGATCACAATCTTTCATGACATGATTCATAAGATCCTTGAGGACTAGGTAGATGACATTCTAGCAAAATCCAGAACATGATGCGAACACCTTGCCATCCTCAAAGATGTGTTCGACCACCTGTATAAGTATGGCTTGAAATTGAATCTAAAGAAATGTGTATTTGGTGTGACATCTGAAAAACTTTTGGGTCTCATTGTGTCTAGGCGTGGCATAGAGATTGATCCCAAAAATGTGAAAACCATCATGGAAATGCCTCCTCCTAGAACGCTCAGACATTTGAGGAGCTTATAAGGAAAGTTGCACTCAGTTTGATGATTCATCTCCGAACTAGCAGATAAGTGTTAGCCATTCACGCACCTATTGAGAAAAGATACCTCCTTCAAGTGGGATCCCATCTATTAGCATAGCTTTGAAAAACTCAAGGAATATCTGGTGAATGTACCTATTCTTGTTCCATGAATGCCAGGAAGGCCCCTCATTTTGTACATATCTGCAACTACTACAGTGTTGGGGGCACTCTTAGCATAGCTTGATGATGATGGAAAGGAGCGGGTTGTTTATTACATCAGTTGTATACTGGTTGGCTATGAGCTGAACTATTCTCCAATGGAAAAAGCCTTCTTGGAAGTGGTTTTTTCCACATAGAAACTCTACCACTATATGCTCAATCACACAATAAAGCTAATCTCCAAGGTTGACCTACTCAAATACCTACTCTCAAAGGCCACACTTATAAGGCAAATGGAGAAATGGGTAATGCTTCTTAGTGAATTCGACATCCAATTTGTCAATCAAAAAGCCATCAAGGGACAAGTTATTGCTGATCGACTTGTAGAAGCTCCCTTAGTCAATGCATACCCTCTCGAAATGGAAGAATACATCCCAAAATCCTTCAAGCTAGGATTTATGTTCACAAACAACATTTCAAAATATGAATCCCTCGTGGCAAGTCTCAAAACTACCATCCACTAGAATATCATAGAAGTACAAGTCTTCGGTGATTCCCAATTGATCATCAAGCAGGTCCTCGATGAATATCAAACAAAGGATGACAAGCTATTACCCTACAAAGTGCTTGTAGATACACTCAAAGAAATTTTTTTCAACATATAGTTCACACAAGTACCAAGACTTCAGAATAAGGTAGTAGATGTTATGGCTGCCATCATCTCACTATTGGAAATCCCTCATGATGCTATGCAATATGAGTTTCTAGTCGAGCAGCTACACACACCCACTTACAAGAATGTTGACGCTGATATGGTATGAATCTTGGTTGGTCCCCAGTCCCCATGGTACCATGACATTCATGCTTATCTAAAGAATGGTATCATATCTCCTCACCTCACAAACACCCAATGCTAGAACCTTATTCATAGAGCATCCCGCTACATAGTATGCCACATTGTTGATCTTGACCTCCCTTACAACATCCTCCTAGGTCATCCATGGATCCACTCCATCCAAGAAGTCCCTTCCACCTATCATCACTGCATCAAATTCCCTTACCAAGGCACTGAGATCACCATCCATGCAGATCCCCAACCTTTCACATATTGCAATGTGATCGAGGCCTCATTCATCCCCTCCACTCACTGTCCCATAATTGACATTGGTACATCTGTCGCCAGCTCTTCCTGATCCCATTATGATCCAAAAAAAATCCTCATCTCCACCCTTTCCTCTATCAAGATCAACAACAAAGGCTATAGAGAATATAGTCTCACTAATGCTTTTGTAGTAGGGGTTCTTCCCCTAGATCCACACACACAAGGATCACCCTCCCACCAAACCAAGGCTCCTTAGGAGGGTCCTAAAATAAAGACCATGGGAACATCCACTTTTGTTTCCAATGGAATCCTAAATGGTCATGTGTTGGCCCCATATATCAACCAATGGCTATATAAAGACCCTCTACCTCCAGATACTAGGGTCCTCAGATACTTTAAAGATAAATACCCCATACCGTACAAATGGGCAACTAAACAATGGGATTATCAAGAAGGAGGTCTAGGACCCAATGAGTCTAGAATGAAAGACCCCATGTAGGCTTCTAAAAATCTAGAGACTTGAGGCCTCAGCTTTAATCCCCCTTGCCTACACATACGAGGACCCGACATCATAACTAGGGGCACCAATTTGCCCAACGTAACCATTTTGAGAATCCAAGATGAACTCGTGGAAGTCAAAGACATTTCGAAAGAGGAAGAAAAATGGTCCTATGATGATATCTTTGATGATGAAACCTTCTTGGTCAATTATGTCCTTCACCAACTCACCATCAACCTCATTGACCTCCCCCTCATTCATCCCAACCTCATAGACTGGGACCAACCGAGCGTAGTACATATCAATGAGTTCCAAAGTGAAGATGTGATCCTAAGATTCATGGGTGCCAGAGATCAACAATAAGAATGGGGGTAGGAATCAACTGAAGTCTATCAACTCAACCCAAAGGAATACCCTCCTAGCAATACCCTTTGATCACAAAGCACATGACCCAAATGATCTCAATATCATCGATGTTCCCTCAGCAAGTATTGTATGTCACTATGATTCTCCAAAAGTTGTTTGTTTTCCCAACAATATTCCCAATGTAGTCAATACCCATCAACCAGGTTCTTGTAGGATGCATCCTTCCTCCATGTCTAACCTAGTCTCAACATCCACAGTCAATCAATCTCTTTTGGCAAAGGACATCTTTTGGTCTCATCACATTGATTTCAATTTTCTTGTTTTATCTTTCCAGTTGATTTTTGTGATCTCAATTGACTACTCCCATTAAGGCTTCCACAATCATTTATATCATGGTGTGTTGCGATAGGAGGTGTTATTCTGGGGCACAGTCTTTTGCAATCCTTTGTTTTCTTCCTATGAGTCAGTCAGACATGACCCTTTCATGTTTCACTTGTGATCTTTTGGGTTACTTGGTGTACTTGGGAAATGTTGTTTGTTTGTGGGTTCCCTCACATCATTTCCACCATGTGTCCTTCGGGGTGCATGTGTGGTGTTGGGGAAATCCTTGTGTGTTTGTTTTACGTCAGTCTTATGCAATGCTAGCAACACAACTTCACATTCATAGTAACTTTGGTTCATCCCTTCTATTGCTATATCAAAATAAGTGCTCAAAACTACATGGTGGTGTTCCCTTGGAACATCCTATGCTCAAGCCTCATGAAACATCCTCCACCCTATCCAAACATTTGAATAAAGCTCTTGTCATCCCTATCTAGTATCAAAGCATCATCCCAAAAATAGAAAACCCCCTCCAAGAGCTTCTCTCTCATATCTCCCTTGCACCCCATTTTTCACTCATCTCCCCCATGTTCTTGACTATTGGATTGTGATTGTGCATATATCCCCCCCATCCCCCTCCCTCTCTCAGCAAGGGTGCAATCAGGTAGTGATATGTTGTGCCATTTCCATCACACCTCATCCTCAATCTTCCATCTACATTCAGACTCTCTCATTCACCTTCCTAACATGCATGCATTTCATTTCCCATTCCTATCCTAGGTTGAATTATGTCATCCCATCCTACGTTCATTCTTTCTCTTGCATTGATTAAATCCATTTCATATCATTTTAATCTTGCATTGTTAGGGTTCATTTTTAGATTCATTCATCTCATTTTTAGATTCATTTTAATCTTGCATTGTTAGGGTTCATTTTTAGAGTCATTCATCTCGTTCATTCATCTCATTTTTTGGATTCATTTTAATATTGCATTGTTAGGGTTCATTTTTAGATTTATTCATCTCGCATAGTTAAGAATTCATTTTAGGTCCATTTCTTATCTTCCATTAAGTTATCTTAGATTCATTAGGTCCATTTAATTATCTTGCATTGTTAACACATGTTTAACATACATACATCATATATCAAACACATTTACATCGCATCCTACATCCACAAACCATCAACACATACATCTCATATAAACATCTCATAAAGCATAGCATATAGAAATCACATCACATCCTACATCACACACATGTCAGTCTCATATCATATGGAAATCACATCACATCCTGCATCACACACATGTCAGTCTTATATCATATAGAAATCACATCACATCCTACATCACCCATATCAGTACATCATATGCATTCATACATTCATACATTACACCTCATATCCCACCTAGCTCATCATATGTATATATATATATATATATATAAAATCATCGCAAGGAATAGCGTACATGTCCCAACCCAAAAAATCATAAAAGAATAAACTATTTGTCTAAGTCCATGATAATACCAATAGTATAGAAATAAATATACAATTGGGACTATGTCCTCCATCAATAAATGAATCATACATGTGCATAATCAAAACTACAACATATCACTACTTACCTGCCTCTCTTTAGGGAGGATACATATCAAAATCTCCAGCCAAGGGATCTACCTTTGGTGGTACCTATAAGATGGGTGGCCAACTCACTATACCTTCTATCTCCATACTCTACACCTCTCTAGATATTAGAACAACCCCTATATCCATGTCCATCCCTACCCCTATATTTGATCCCCCTACCTCCGCCATCTGTACTGAGCCATCGGCTAAGTGCTGATGACTCTATGACTAGCCTGATTGATGACTCCACTCCCCTAATATGTGGCTACCACTAGACCCTATCCTCCCGCTACTACTCGATCCTGAACCTGTAAGCAGTGGCTGACTCAGATCCCTGTAATGTTGTGCTCACTCAAGCGGCACAACTACATAGTATAGGCCCTGATAGAACCCAATCTGCTCACCCAACCTCACCAGCTACCGCTGAAGGTGAGACACCTCTCTTCACCACTCATGGGATCCCCATGTGGTGGTATCCCTATCCCCTAGTAGTCAGTCTTGCTCTGATCACAAGCCATCCCTCTCCACCCGTAGACCATCTCTCTCTACAATCATGGCATCCCTCTCCCTCCTCAATTCATCCCTCTCATGTTGGGTCATCAGTCCCTCCTGTATAGATTTCACTAGGTGTGTAATCAATCCATCTCTCTCCATCCTCAATCCATCTCTCTCCCCCACTAGCCCATCCCTCTCAGCTCTTAGTGTATCCCGCTCCACCTGTACATCTCATAGCATCTACCTAGTGATATCATGGGTGGCCTACAGTGAGGCTAGGCATGCTTCTACATCATCACCCCCACCACTAGAAGATCCAAATCCTACTGTTGGTGGTGGTCCTGTCAATGGTGGTGGCCCTACTTGTGGTGGTGATCCTGGTGGTAGTCCCCTTGCAGGTTTCTATAGTCCATCCCCTCCCCCAACCTCCACATCCATCCCATCTTCTCCATCCCCATCCCCCCCTCTCCCTCTATCTCTTCCTCCTCTCCCTCCATCTCCTCACCCTCCCACCACCACTCTCCCTCTTAGCCCCCTCATCACTTGGCCCCTATATAGGGGTACTGCTCCCTCCCCATCAGGTAATCTTGACGTCCTCACAGCCCTAGGTGGCTGGAACTAGGTGGCATATGTTGGTGTTGTCCCTAGGTCTGCCACCCCTCCAACCCAATTCCAACAAAATGGTTCCATAGCCTGGTACATCACCAAAAATCCTCCCCTATCCACTAGTGGCCCAAAATATGCTACCCTCTCCCGAGTAACCCACTGATACCATCTCTCATCATCTGGCCTATCTTGCATGAATTCAAATAAATGAGATGTCATGTCCAATATTTACTACTTTATGATGTAGTCCCATCATCCTGTGAGGTGTGAGGGCATCGCGGTGTATGGGAGCTCCCATCCATCCCTAGCCCATAGCACTTGTCCAAGGTATGGAGGCCATGTAATCCCATCTCGTATCCTATCTAGCATCTCCTGCCAGAAGTCAATATCCCTAGCCTCATGATATGTCACCAACTCTCCCCAAACATATGCTATAGGATGATCTGCCTACCTATCCACTCATCCTAGAGGCCGTAGCACTACTATGTGCTCCCAATCCCACACCTATAATGAGGAAAAGCCAAAGCTCCTCCCCATCATCCCCGATCCATGATAGACAATCTAGTGGAGGTCATGGTACATCTCTACTAACATTAGTGTACCCCATGTTGTTGGTACCCTTGCATTCATAATTTGGTACACCACTAGGATAAGAGCTAGTGTGATGCTCTTTCCCTAATGTCCAGAGAAAGATATCTTGATACTAATCCTAACACATAATAATGGACCTGTCGATCTATGGGTACCACTGCTGCATGATGTGCTAAGGCCAACTACCCATGTGCCCAAATCAGCTTCACCCCTAGCCCTAATAGTGGTGCCACCACCTGGTCTAGTGTGTATACACTCGCCACCATAGGTCTCCCTCACATTGGCAACTAGAAGATGTGATACACATCCTCCAAAGTCACCGCCATCTCCCCAGTGGGCAAATGAAAAGTCCTTGTCTCTGAGTGCCAACGCTCACACAATGCTATCACTCAGGACATCAATGTCCATCTATGTGGCATCCATGCTAGATAACCAAAGCCTAATGCATCCACCCACACCCAGTCCATAGCTGTGAACTACTCGCCAATCACTAAGACCACCACGTACCTCTCTTGACTAGTCAGTCAATCCACTGACCACTACATCCAAGCCAAGTCAACATGTCAGTTTCTTTCTCTAGCTAAACCTAACTTTCTTATCCCCACATTCTCGCAAGAAATTTTTTTCCTGCATTTCCAGAGATTTTGTTCTCCCCGCGTTCCTGCAAGGAAATTTGTCCTTGCATTCCCGCCAACCCCTCAGTGATGCAGAAATGCATTCTTGCACCGCTTGCCTTTTCCCTTTCCCTCGTGGGAATGCCCTTTTTTAGCATCCTACTACCTAGCTTGCGAGAACGTGATCCCGCAAGAAATTCTTGTGAGATCGCGGTCCTACCACCCATCTAGGGATTTTTTGCATTCCCACGAAAAACCCCTAGCTCTTTGAATTTTGGCCTCCCACGCATGCTTTGAGGGAACACATTCCCACCTGGATAGGAGCATTCTTGTGAACCATGCACCCTATGGGAATGCACTTTTCTCAACTAGTACAAGCAATAAATACATCAAAATCTTGATGAAAGGACACATTTTTTGATCCTATATCTCTTTTCGGTGCCTGGTTCTACCATACACATCTCACAATGTCCATCTAATGTGTCAGTCGGCCTCTCTATTCCATCTTGTCCTCGCTTATTATAGCTCTGCAATCATGATTTCTAGGCTCTAGGTGTGCAAATGAATTGATTTTGGCCCCTCCAGCCCTTATAAAGGCCTTCCCTAACCCCCATTTTCACTCTCAAATGCCCTGTTTCCTCCTATTTCTTCCCATCCTTCCCATTTTTTGTTTCTTGTGGCCTTTTTCACCTTTCTTTCCCTCATTCACGCACCTCCTTAGCTTGCAACACCCTTCCTTTCTTTCACCTCTTTTTCCTTTCGAGCAGCCACCCATGCCACTTTTTCTTTCCCCATCATCCTCTCGAGGGGGTATCATCCAGCCACATCCTAACCCATAACTGGGGCAACTCTACTACCTAGTCCATTCTTCATGTCATCTCTTTATTATTAAAAACATCTTCGAGGTAGTGTTATTTTAACACTACATCAAAGAGGGGCAAAATGTAGACACCTAAATTTGATTACATAATTTAGTAATCATATTTAGTCTTCTCCTAGGACATCTTGTTAATCAAATATTAATTATTTAATTAATTTATGTCATCCCCTAGTTAATTAATTTAACTAATTAACTATAGCCCAATTAATTATCAAAATGACAAACCTATAGTCTGATAATTAATTAAATCCCTATTCCTCTATTAATTTAAATGCATACATTTATGTAAATAAATTAATTCATAAACCTCCTTTTCCTTCCACTTGGAATTAAATTAAATATTTAATTCTAAAATCCTTAATTCTCCTTCATTATCTAATAATCCATGTTTAGCTAATTTAATCCTCCACTCATTCTCTCTCCTCTCATGACATCTCCCTAATCTTCCACTTACCCTCTAATCCAAGCCCAAATCACCTCTTGAGCATGTGCACAATCATAATCCAAGATTAAGAAATGCTAATCCAACTCAAAGTCAACCTTTATGACAACACCTCCACATCCTCCAATGACAAATCAAAAGCCTCTTACACTTCTTACACACTTGTTCCCTCTCACACCTTCCAAAGTTGACACATCCCTATAGCATTTGACCTCTCCTCTCATCCTCCCTCATTGTGACACTTGTCACAATGCTATACATTTGAGAAAGCACAATCCATGTGCTCTCCTTTAGATGCATTTCCACTATTTCTCACTCCCCTTTTGCCTCTTAATCTCAATTGTCCATTTCACCCATCTTTCTATAAAAGAGAATATATCCTCCTTCATTTTCCTCTACCATTGAAGAAAAGTTATTATGCTCATTTCTCCATTAAAGCTTGAGCATAGCATTTGAGCACACATTCCATCCCTGGAAAAATCTTCCACACTCAGAGGCTTTGAGGTTTTGAGGTTTTGCATTTCCTTTTGAGTTTTGTCTTCATTTTGTGGGTCTTAGCATAAGTGTTATCTAATTTGTTTTGTTGAATGCTTAGCTTTATTTCCATTCCTTAACACTACAATTTTAGGTATTACAAGTTTAAATAGAGATTGAAAGATATCAGTCTCTTCTCTTATTTTTATCGATCTCTTAATTTGAGTTAAACTTGGTAAGATTAGCTATATAGATTGATTTGAATTATAAGTCAAGTGGAAGCCTGTGAAGTGATGGTCTTGTCTTATTAAAGCAAGTTTTTTAAAACCGTCTCTAATCGTACGTAGGATTGAAAGTTTTATGACTCTATAGCCCAACTATTTAGAAGGCACTGATATAATCTTTAATTGGAAACTATCATGTTAGTTCATTTGTAGTTTGTAGATCATTAAATCTTTATTTCAAAATATTACTTTTTAGTCTTTAGTATAATCCATTTAGTCAAGTATTATACAATAGATTTTTTTAGGAGATTAGTTGTTTTCTTCAAAGGATCATTCGCCACCTTTGGAGGAATCTTGTTTTGTGTACGTATTTGTGTGACACAAAAAATTTGATAGTTCAGAGTGAATTTAGGCCTACGAGCATTGGCTTGATTAAGCCAGAATTGCACAGGTATCAGATTGTACCTGTTAGTTGGCCAAAAGTGATCCATTGTTTTTGGGCACCAACAAATTGGTGACTCTACTCGGGATAGTTTCTCATAATATATATTGTGAAGTTACCTAGAATTTTAGATTTTGTAGATCAGACTCAAAAAGTAGTTATATTAGTTTGTTTGGAAGCACACTCTACTAGAAGAAAGAACCCAAAAGTAAGACATTCCTTAAATGAGGTGGTGACTCTATTCAATAAAGCATTTCAATCAATGACTCTACTAAGGAAAAAGACCTAGAAGGAGATAAGTAATGTTTCCATCTTTGAAAGAGGTGGTGACTCTATTGAAAAAAACCTAATGTATAAAGAAAAAGTTATTACTGATTTAGATATTTAGAATGTATCAGAATAAACAAACATTCCAAAGAAAATCATTTATTCTAGATAGTATCAGGCCATTAGATCTGAGGGGATTCCATTGTATTCCTTTTAAGTTACTCCCTAAATTTTCACATCTTGTACCAAAGTTCCATGGAGAATGGGATGAATCAGCACTTGAACATTTGGATTTATTTTATGAATTTATAGAGAACTATGAGATTTGTGTAGAATATCAGGCAATGAAACTATTTGTCACAACATTAAAATATAATGCAAGAGAGGCATATGAATCATTACCTACACAAATTATTTCATCTTGGAAAGAATTTGAAAAATGGTTTCTATATGAATACCATGATGCAAGTGATGTAGATAACATGTATTATGAACAGTGTGAAGACCAAAGCTGCAACATGGAGGAAGATCGTAGTATGTATCTACTTGATGTATTTTTCAATTTGGAGAGATTTGAAGGGGAGTCTTCTGCACACTTATTCTTGAGGATGGTAGATATATATCATAGGATACTTGTAAAAATTATGCCTTCACGAAACAAATTAATGAGAAAGGTCAAAAACTTGGGAATCTCACCAGATGACCCTGATCTAAAGCTACTTTTTTAGATATTAGAAGAAGATAGTGAAGACAGAGAAGAGGCTTGTGATCAAATTAAACAAGGCAGTGTGTTTGATGGAAATCTCATTGATGATGAAGAAGATCCAAATTGCATATCCCCTTTGGATGCATTTTTGAACTTAGAGAAACAAGAAGAAGAATCTGCAGTACAATTCTTCATAAGGATGTTTAATATCTATCAAGAAATACCTTTACAATGCCGACCTACATCCTCTAATCTTTTCAATAGACTACGAGAACTAGGTATTTTATATGATCATTAGTTCCTTACCTTTCTCAAGCTTATGAATAATGAACTGGTTGTAGAGGAGAAAGAGTGCACAATTGAAATAACATATGAGTCAAGTGAGGTTTCATATTTGAATGGAGAAGATTCTTTTGGATAGTCTAAGGAAAATGTTTTCCATGATGATACTTGTATGATATCAAACATCAGTGAATATGAAAATGAGGAATAGGATCTTCTCTACATGGAAGAGATTTCAACCTTATTAGATATAGAATACTGAAGACACGCCGAGAAGAATGGTCCAAATTTTTTCTCAATCCACCATGGTAAGGAGGTAGATAGATCAACCCATATTCAAGATAAATTAAATTGTGGAGATGAAATAGAACTGCATGAACAGGAGGAAGTAGATGAAGATATGTCTGATTTCTCTATGTTATCGAATCCATTATTTGAAGAGGATCCTTTATGCAATGAAATCCATCAGCATCATAATGAAGATAATAGTCCTAATTTTAAAGTTGATGAAACTCATGAAGTGAATTCAGAGGGTGAGATATCTTTTAGTTCATCTTTTGAGCCAGAGGTACACCAAATATGTGAAGATGAGATGGAATCAACCAAGCATGACGGGGGAAATAGATTAAAGGATAGTTTTGAAGATAGCTCAAATATTGCACCTGACCATAGTCCTAGTATATGTGAAGAAGTGTCTCCTTGACATGAACCATCTTTAAAACCATTATATGAACAAGTGTTGCACCATAGGCTTGAAGAGAAGATTGGATTAGACAAACATAATCTACATTCTAAATATGGAGACATAGAAAATTGTATACAAAAGGACAATCACGCAAAGAAGATTTATTCTAATGCTTATATGACTAGTCATATGCATGACCAAAGGCAGCTTCCATTTGGCAAGGACTAAAGTGCATCTGATGATTTCTCAAAGGAAAAACAAAAAGAGAATACCAAAAAATACATTGATAAAGAAACAAGTATTGTTCATAAAAATGATGGCATCATGTTCAAGAGAACCAAAGTGTTATGTGATCAAAATCAAGTGTTTGATAGAGGAAAGGATCAATGTTCAATTTTGGGGTGCCTGGGGCCACCCAATTTTACTTCGCATCAAATTATTATGGATACTTGGTCTTCTTCTCTAGAGATAGCTGGAATCTCGCTACGCTCACATGGAGCATACGTCCCTAGAAAGATCCTGTTGGAGCTCTAAATTTTGGACAAAATTTAGAGTCCTATATAGTGATAAAACCCTAAAAAATGGCCTCTTAATTTCCATGACAAATAATTAATGATGGAGTAAATGAAATGGGATAAATAATTATATTAATTTTCAATTAAAAGTTGAGGGATTAAGAAAGGAAGCTCTGTGATAGGAACAATCAAAATTCTATGATCAAAACCTTTAGAAAATGCTGGAATTTTGACCTTCTGCAAAGATGATGATGACAAAGGCTAAACATGGTCAAATTTTAAAAATCTAAAAAAGACCCAGTTTGGGAAATCAAATTTCCTATTTCCAATAGAAATATAAGCTTTCCATGAGGTGTTTTGGTTTTTCAGCCAGACCCAAATCTGAAAGTTAGGTAGTTATTTTTAGTTAGTTTATTGATTTTCAGAGTACTTTGTAATAAGGGTTGTGTCTTTTCACCCTAAAGAGGTGGGAAAGCCACTCAAACACACACACACACACACACACACACACACACACACACATACATAATGTAAAATGTAAAGAGATAATACAATTCATATTTTCATAAGATATAATTCGATCACAACTATAATATGAACTCTAATGTACTATTTTTTCAACATTAATAAAGATAAGTGGTCTTCTTTTTATTTGTGATTATAAGTTATATGTTTTCAATTAGTCTTTTAGATATTCTATTAAATAGAGTGTTTCACTGTGTTGAATTCCCTGGTTATCATAATTCAAAATGAATATATATAGTTTAAATAGCAATTGAAAGATCTGTGTATCTTCTCTTGTTTTTATCGGTCTCTTAATTTGAGTTAAACTCGGTAAGATTAGCTATATAGATTGATTTGAATTATAAGTCAAGAGGAAGCCTATGAAGTGATGGTCTTGTCTTATTAAAGAAAGTTTTCTAAAACTATCTCTGATCATATGTAGGATTGAAAGTTTTATGACTCTATAGCCCAACTATTTAGAAGGCACTGATCTATTCTTTAATTGTAAACTATCATGTTAGTTCATTTGTAGTTTGTAGATCATTAAATATTTATTTCAAAACATTAATTTTCTATCTTTAGTATAATCCATTTAGTCAAGTATTACATAATAGATATTTTTAGGAGGTTAGTTGTTTTCCTCAAAGGATCATTCACCACCTTTGGAGGAATCTTTTTTTGTGTACGTAGTTCTGTGACATAGAAATTTTGATAGTTGAGAGTGAATTTAGGCCTACCAACCTTGGGCTTGATTAAGCCAGAATTGCAGAGGTATCAGATTGTACCTATCAGTTGGCCAAAAGTGATCATCATTTTTGGGCACCAACATTACCAACTTAACATAATCCTATGTTAGGTAGAAAAAATTTATATCAACATGATCTAATCATTGTCCAATCTATATCAGTTGCCCAATTAAGTTCTTCAACTTCAAAACTTCTCATTTCTTCTCCTCCTTAACTCATTCAACTTATATCATTACCGAATGATATGGAAACATAATATAAACCATAAATCAATTGCTTGATATAAATGACAAGACAATATATGCTCTAACCTTTCTACTATCAACATTTGTTCCTCTGATCTTGGTCCATCTTCATCATTATCTCTATTAGATAATCAATCTTCAATATTACTATCAGTTATAGTAACAATCTCCCTCTTTGCAATTGATGGAAACACTAATAATTTGAGTGTTTAATTGATGATTTTACACTTCATTTTCATTCATATACTATACTCCCTTTGAATAGTAACTTTTCCTTTTCTTTTCTTGATCTTCCATCTATAATATGTCTCTTTCTGTCAGTAATAGTCTTCTATACTATTCATTTTTTATAACAATCAACAACATTCTCTTTCTTTATATTCAACAATCATCAATGATAGTGTTCCTCTTTCATATATTCTCCCTCTTTTGATAAGCACTTCCTTACATCAATTTACTTATTCATCTCCCTCCTTGACAACAATGCCAACATAAAATAAACTTCTCAGATTATACCTCAAAGTGTATAAATTTTCCATTGCATCCATAAACATCCTTCACTCCTTCACACTTCACCTAAAGAGTGAAAATTAGCATCAACTCACAAAATAGATATTCTAATGAGTTCCTGAATTGATGCAGTATGCATCTTGCCTTAGTGCACATTGCATAGGACAAGAACCCCTAACATACCTCATAGATACTCAAAAGCATTCTTCGATAATGGTTTGGTAAATATGTCAGCCATCTATTCTTTAGAATTCACATACTCCAATGTCACATGCTTATCTTGTATTTTCTCTCTCAAGTAGTGATACTTAATAGATATACTCTTTATCTTTGAATGCATCACAAGATTCTTTGATATGTTAATAGCACCGGTATTGTCACAATAAATTGTAATTGGATCAATAATCACTTCATGCATACCTTTTAGTAATTTTTTGATCCATACAATGTTAGAAAAATTCATAGCTAAAACAACATGCTCAACTTTGGTAGTAGATTGTGAAACACAATAGTAAGGTTTAGTTGATCACTCACTCTCTAGATTTGGAGACCAATCTTTGGAAAAAGCTTAAGAAAGAGGCAAGTTGGAAGGAGATTCAAGGTTTTTAGAATTTCAACCTTTCTTTGGATCAAGGTAGGCCTTGTGCTAATTTTTTTAGTTCTTGCATATGTTTGAGCTTGGAACTCCATTAATTTAGTCCATGGCTTTTTAAGGTTTTGAGTTTGAAAATTTAAGTTTTTGTAAATCTTATTTTAAATTCGTGAATGCTTTTAAGATGGGATTCTTCAAGGTATAGTCACATTAAGGAGTGTGGAGTAACCTTGAAGGGGTTAGAAGGAAGTAGATCCAGGTTGTGTAGAGTCTCCCATGTGTAGAGGGAAATACATGGGGTTCCACGATACCCATGATGCGTAGTATGGCCTACGGGCATCTGGGGGCATAAGGAGAGTTAGACTGAATCTTGTCGAAGATGGTCTTCCCAAGTCCATGTGTGGCTTGGGAATTTTGCATTTATACTATGGCTTCTCCACCTAGTAGTCCACCTCTACCCCATTTTAAGGAAGGTCTCTTGGAGGCCTTCCTTTTGTAATGCCCTATTGGGAATATCATTTTAATGTCTTGTGACTTGTTTAGTTTCTTCATGCTTGAGTGTCTGATTGTTTCCCATTCCAAAATGGATCCCCTAGCTCAGGAGTGGCCATGAAATGGCCTAGGTTGGGAGGTGAGCCTTTGTGGTCAACCTTATTCTATCAGGTGTACAACTAGAATCATGGAGCTATCAGTTTTGATAGTTAAAATTTGTACTTGAGTACCTCATGGTTAAAATTGTTATTCTATACATTTCCAATGTAAGGTTGGAATCATGTTTCTTGTAAACCCTCTTTTGAATGTAAATCCTATTTTATGTTTATTGGAACTAAGGAATTATAGATTCAATATTCAACTTTGACTATATTTGAAATGCGGTTTATGATGTAATTTTAGTCTTCTAAATTTAATTTATTAATTTTTTTATTTTATGAAGGAACTAATAGTTGAAGAAGTTTATACATTTTGCATTAAATATCTAATTTGTTAAATTTCTTAGTAATCATGAAAACTCTAATTTGCAATCAATAAATTAAAAATTGACATTTAGAGGGTTAAAGTTATTAAAGTACTTTGTAGAAATCTAGATGTTTCTAAAACAAAATTTATCATTCTTGAATGGAAAGGCGTTAATTTAATTTAAATCTATAATAGAGATTTAAATGTGAAATATATTCTTTTTCTACAGTTAGAATTTTTTTGTTGAAAATTTTTACAAAAAAAATTAAATGCCTAAACTAAATTTTTGTTTCCTCTAAGTTATTCATATTCTAATATAGGTTACAAATATCTAATTGTTAATATAAAAAAATTCCTCTTTATGCTTGTTGTTTTAATATTTAGGAAATAAAAATATGTATCAGTAAATGTTAAAAAAAAGGAAGTTCATTTTATATGTTTATTTGTTCGTTTATGGTATTAGTTTACATAACATTTATTATCATATGTTAATTTTTTTAAAAAAATTTCAAAGCGCAGGGTGTTGTATAAATTTTTTAAAAACAATTTAATGGAGGTTGGGGGCAGGTTGAAGCCATAACCCCCAAACCCTCCCTCCGAGCAAGGTGGTAGCGGAGGCCAGCCCCCCCGTGCGCCACCATGGAGTGGTGGGCAGGAGTGGCCTCGACGCTGCAGTGCCCTTCCCCCACTCTCCACATGTCTTCCCTCCAAAATGTTGTTGTGCCTCTACACGTGTGTGATCATTGGGTTGCCACAACTCCCACTCTTCTCTGTTTCATTGCCACCTTGAGTAGTGTGTGTGCCCTCCTCTCCTACACCACCATCTTCTTCCGCCATGCCACCACCCTTCCCCCTTCGCCGACACTGATCCTTCCTCCGCTTCCTCCACCCACTTCCTCCTCTCCTTCTGACTGTCTACTCGGCCCTGTGCACGAGCAGCCATAGGGGCACGAGATGTAAAAATGAAGTTTGTTGGGAGAGTGTGAATAAAATAGAATTTCATTTTCTATAAGTGTATATATATATATATATATATATATATATATATATATATATATATATATATATATATTTGCTTCAATTTTTATAGTAATCTAGTTTTTATCAAGTCTTATATATCAAGTTAGTGATGTATAAGATTTAGGAATTAGATTTTCTTTTTTAGTAATTAGTTTAAATTATATTTTTTATAATAGTTTATGGTTTAGACTATTTTAGATTAAGCTTAATTTATTTTAGATTGAGATGAGCATATGTAAAATGTTATTTAGATAAGCTATTTAAATTAATTTAATAAAAAGAGAATTATGGATTTAGATCATTTTTACTATTTTATAGATTGTAATTAATTTATAATGGAAATTGGATTTAAAATTTATGTGTAAAAGATTTATACTTACCATGATCACTTTGGAATAAATTTAGTTACATTAGAATGTATTATTGTTTAAATTAGATTTGTTAAATCTATTATGGTTGGTTGTTTAATTTAGATATTGGAATGTTTAGACAATAAAGGCATTTGTGTATCTACCTTTACTTTTTTGTGTTAGCCCCTTTCAGCCTTTTTGTCTATCGTTACTGCGTTGGGGGTCTTATCATCATTATATGGTCATGTCTAGGGTCCTCGTGACCTTAACTGACTTGATGACTTAGGATCGTGCAGGTTGACTTTTTTTTAGTCAAAATTTAGTCAAACTTGAGACAAGCATCTCAGTTTGCATGCACATCCCTTCCAGTTGAATCTTATACCTTAGTTGTGTTGTTTTAGGAGGCCTTGAATGTAGAGTTGACTTTTTAGTGAAACATAGTCAAACCTTGGTTAAATGCCTTAGTTTGCATGCCCAAGTGTTTTTGGTTGTGTTTTGTATCCTTTTAGCTAATTTACATGTACTTCTATGCATAGTTGACCTTCAGTCAACTATCTTGATTTGCATGTCAATCAGATCTTGTAGCTTAGGGAACCCTTGTAGATTGTTTTGAGCTATTTGATGAAATTTAATGTTTAGTCAAACTTGGTCAACCTTCTATGGTTTGACCCTTGGGGTGTTACTAGACACTTCAATGTTGACAGTCATCAGTTTCCTCCTTGCACCATTTTGCGTGCACATAAGGATTTTGCCTATTAGTGTTTCACAACTTAGTTGTGTATGTTAGTATGTTGTAGTTAGTTAATAGGTTTTAGGAAAAAAATTTGTAGTTGTGTTTTGCTCAACTTTTGGGCATGACATTTTGGTATCAAAGCCTGGTTTAGTTAACTTTAGGAACCTAACTCGCTTCATAGTTGCTAAAATTTTGCATTCTTATGTGTGTAGGATGCCTCCACTCACCCGATTAGCTCATAGATGTAGATGTGGATGTAGGCATGTATCTTTATCTTGGGAAGAGGTACAACTAGATGTAGAGGTTCAAGAGGAGAACCAGGCTCCACCTCTCGAACCACCCCCCAGTACCAATGCAAAGTTACTTGAGGCCTTTCAGAACCTTGCAGGACTCATTATTGATCGTATGCCTCCAATTGTACCACAAAATGTACAATAAGGTATGAAAGGATGTGGGTCCTCAGCCAAGGAATGAAGTAGGAGTCCTCCTTCTAGATTTGGAGAGGCTTAGGCCGAGCCAAAGGTTGGTTCCATCAGGAGACCATAGCCTCCACCCAAAGATGAGGTACGCATATATGAGAGACCACCTCCTGATGTAGGTGATCAGATTAGAGAGTTGCTTCGACTCAACCCTCCACCTTTTGCGGGATTTATTGAGGGGACATAGGCTAAGTCTTGGCTTATAAGCCATGGAAGGTGTTTTGGATTGTGCCCTTATGGGAGTAATCTTAAGGCACGTATGGAAGTTCATCTGCTAAGAGGGACAACCTCCACATGGTGGAGACAGGAAAATTTCAAAGGCCACATTGTTATTGACAAACACACTTGGAAAACCTTCTTGAAAAGGTTTAGGGCTAGATATTTGTTAGAGTAGTTTTGACAGTGTCATATAGATGAATTTCATGATCTTCAGTAGTGAGGACTTATAGTGGCTCAATATGAGAGAAAATTCCTTGAGCTCCCCCCTTATGTAGAGTACATGAAAGATGAGAAACTTCAGGTTAATCACTTTATCAAGGGATTAAACCATGCCTTATATGGCATGGTATGCATGAAACCACCAAGAGACTTGCACTACACTGTTGAGAGGGCAGTCATAGCTGAGGAGATTAATAGAGGATCTCAAAACTGTAACTCCGTAAATCAGTCTTCTAGGTATCAAAAAACCCCTTACAAGAGTAATCGAAGGAACAATTCAGGGAGTTTCAAAGCCCCACAACCTCAATAGCAACAACAGTCCCACCAGAGTTAGGCACTGAAGCCACGATAGGGACAACATGGCTCAAAGCCCAAGTAGTGCAATTCTCAGTGTTCCAAGAAGGGACAAAAATCATAGGCCCTGTTGGTACTCAAAATGCAGTTTTGAGGTACCATGTAAAATTCTTGATTAGTGCTCATTTTTGGCCTTGTATTGGATGCTAGTATGGGTGTATTTGGGGTCAAATCTTGAGGTCTATATGTTCATTGCTTTTCATTCATCCTATCAAGTTTTTTTGAGTTCTTAGATGGCATTTTCAAATGGGTTGGCATCGTTTCATTTCTAGGAGGTCGTGAATGCAGAAATTGCTAAGTGTGAAGGTCACCGGGAAGGGGTACTTTGTCAGCTTGTAACATGCACCTTGGAGAGCGTCATGAAAATATGAGCTTATTGTCTTGTTGTACACATTTCATACTCTTTATGTGTCAGTTTTTAGGCCTCTGTGATAAGATTTGACCCCGTTTATTCATCCCCTTCTGGAGGTGTTTCCTTATTTTTGCACTTGTGCACTTGTTCAATTTTTCTCGGAGGCCCTATTTGTGGAGCTGTGTCTTTTTCCCTATGATTGATCATTGCATGCCAGTTGTGGCATCGTACTATAGGCATGGGAGTGAGTCATCTTGCTAATTTTTATCCCCCCATGCACCCGTTTGACCTATTTGCCAGTGCCATTCCATTTGCAATTTGTTAGAATTCTGTGTGCTTTGTTCAGAGTTCTAAGTAGCCTACTTTGAGGTCTTGTAGTTTGTGCCCTGTGTAAGGTCTGACATAATTGAAAGTTGTTTCATACTATAGACCTAGAAGACTACTTGTCTGTGGATTTTGAAGTCTCTACCAATCCATTTGACCATTTTCCCAGGCCAATTCCAAACCTAATTTCTATGATTTTGACTGTTTTAGATCTGAATATATCTAACAGGCTGACTTTGGTGATTAATTATAATCGGTTGTTTGATCTTTTTGGTGAGTTGGTTATGGATTCATGTTCCTTGTATGAGGGAGAACCAATGCTTGAGATTCTGATTACCGAAAGTTTCAATGGGTCAGTTTTAAAAGCCAGTTCTGAGGCCAGTTGATGTTACTTGATAACTTTGCAAAGGTTGAAAGGGTAAATGAATTTAAGGTTATCTACATGTTTTGATGCCAACCCATATCCTGATATCTCGTTTGATATGGTTGGAAGGAATGATGGTATCCATATGTCTTGAAAATGCTTCTAGTTTTCCTTAATGTTATTGCCCGACACAAATGCTCTAAGTTTGTTGACAAGTGTTTAAACATGAGTTAAAAATGGTGCATGAGCTTTGTTTCAGCATTCTAAGTCTTCAATGTATAAGAATATTAGAGAGTTTTTGTTGGAGGCAAATATTCAGGAGTTAATTCTCCATGATAGTTGCAGGAGTGATAAGAGATTTTCAAACTTGGTCATCTGATGCAATGGCAGAGGAGGGAGAACATGAATGTTACTTCTGTTGATACTATTGGGAGGCATTAGAGAAAATTTCACCCTTTCATGGAGAAGAGACCAGCATTAACAAAGTGAGGAAGACTCATATATCATGGTGCCAGCATGAATGCCATTTGTGTGCACATGGCTTGTTGTAGATGCCAACGTGAGAGGAGCTTTATGTGAGTAGCCCGCAATAAAATGGAGAGTGTGCTCACTATTTGTGAAAGGCCAAGGTGTATTGGGGACTTACACAGAAAACAATGGAGGCACATTTGTCACATGAGAATCTTACACAATGATATAAGAAATAGCCCATACAATGGATTTTGAAAACGCGGATTTGCAGAAAAGAAAAAGAAGTCATATTGCGGGGGACATAAATTTTTATTGAACCATTGGATCAAGCTCATTTTTGGATATGTTGTTGCAAACCTAGTTATCTTGATTCTCACCAGAGAGATTTTTAAAATTCTTTTTGGTTCGTGAGTTACAGTCACCTGAGTGCGGTACTGTCAAAACTGCCCATTAAAACTTCACGACCAATTATCCCACATTGGTTGGGTGAGGGTTCATTTTTGTGTTTATAAGCAAAGACACTTACAATGTAAAATAAGTAAAGAGGAAAGGCCTCTTGGTGGGCCCCTTGGCTGGAGGTCTCTATGCACAGTGGGCCCCACAAATTTTGAACGAAAATGTGAAGAAGGCTTTAAAACCCTCAGCAGAATTGTCCCACATTGATCCCGGATTGAGAAATTATAGTGTTTATAAGCAATGACCCACAGAAGATGAAATAAGAAGAAGTGTTGGAGGCTATGCATGCGACCCTCAGTGTTAGTGGCTCAGTTTCTGTGCCCGCACCCAGAAGGTCATTTTGCAGGAGTGTGACAAGGATGAAGTGGACACATGTCACCTTGTCGCATGATCGCAAGGGCCATTTCTGGCCCATGCGATCATGCGACAAGGTGACATGTGGCATTCTTGTGAGGTGGTAGTTTGGTTCAGTTTGGTTGCCCAGGTGGATATGCGAGCCAACCAAACAGCACCAAGTGGCAAAGGTCAAATGTGGCGTCCAACTAGATGGTGAGGTGGCAAGGAGGTGATTTGTTGGACCAATCTGAATGTGCCATGTGGCACATGTGGGACCCGCCCATTTTTAAAATCTATATGCAGAGATTTTTAAACAAATTCATAAAGTTCAAACTATGTCAAAAATTCGAAATTTAAATGTGACAATTGCTTGGGAGCTGAAATTTGAAAATGATGCTGAGGACTCAATTTTTGTCCAAAATATAAAGTGTTATATACCGTTGGAATCGGGAGAAGCTGAAGAATCCATTTTTTGGATTAGTTTGTTGAAAGAAGAATGTCAGGGAAAGCAGTAACAAGAAACAACAACTCAGATCAAATTTGGTTAAAGAAGTGAGAGGATCAAATCATATTTTTGGTTTGGAGAGAATCATTTCAGTTGAAGAGAGGATTGTAGTTCAAAGGCAATTGTAGAGGAAGGGGATATTTTGGGAAATTGACAGGTGTCTGTTCTTGGAAACTGGCTTTCCCCTTTCCTCCTATATCTTGTATTTTCTCTCATTTTGTAAAGGATGTTGGAATTAATGCTGCAGGGCAGCTCCCAGACTTGGATTTTTGTTTCCTGTGTTTCTTTGTTTTAGAAGTGTACAGTTCCAGATGATTTTAATAAAAATAAAGGAATCCTGATTTAGTTTATGTTTGATGTCTTTGTGTTCATAATTTGAATTCTTGTGTATTGATTTGTAAGGCATGTCGGTATACCAGTTATAAGGTACTTGCAGGTTTGAATTCGAGTGTCTTTCAAGGAGGGAGTAAGTCTCGGTTTCAAGTTCTGAGAATTCTAGATTTGTATACGAATTTGATGTCCAGGAACTGGAGTAAAAGAATGGTTTGTAAGGCATCCCATTCGGGTTTTTGAGTTGGAGTTATGGTTTTCTAGGAATGTATGTTTGTATGACTCTGTTGCCCAATGAACAAGGCACTGATCCTGGTTTGCTTTGCAATTTTCATCATCAGATCTTTAAATCATTTCCATCTTTAATTTCATGTTTCGGAAGCATTCATGTTTATGTCTTGTGTTCCCTGAATACAAGTATTGTTAGTGATTCTTTGAAGAAATGAATCCATGGGTTAACCTGCTTGAGTTCAAAGCTCGAAGAGAAGAAGGAGTTTATCCTTATTGTCACATTTGCCATTTTCCTAGTTCTTAGCGGATCATACAGGTGGGACCCTATATAAGACTGGTTGAGTTTAACTCCCATGTTTTATAAGTCTGAGAACTATCCACTGATTTTCACATCTGCATAAAGGGTCTTAGCTAGTAAGTTATATGTATGCAGATCTTATCATGTTTTAGGTGCACCCGCCTGAGTGTGTGGAACTTGAAGCAGAAGGAGGATCAAATCCTCATTAATTAGTTTTTTCTTGCCCCTTAGTTTGCATCAACAAGTAGATTTATGTTACTAGACAAAGATCCCCGGGTTTGGTTTTCATATTTCTCTTTTAGAGTTGAGGGATACAAGAAAAATCACTAACAGGCCCCTTATACACCCCTAGCATAGTCACATCAGCCCTATAAGGGGGGTTATAGTGGGTCTACTCAGATAGGAGGATCACAACAATCCAAGCCTCAGGCCATTCAGGTTCAGAATCAAGGATCGTGTTGTTAGAATAAATGAGAGGGGGGTGAATCAATTAATCACTATCCCAATGCAAAATATATAATCCAAAAAAAAAACCTTCAATTTCTGCTGCTCAGTAACTTAAAATAATTTTACTATCTGTGCATTTACCGATTATTAATCTAAAACTTATAGCAGTTACTGATCAAATTAAATATGCAATATGTAAATATGACATCCAAACAAACATCACAATCAACACATAACACAAGAGATTTAACGTGGAAACCCCATGAAGGGAAAAACCACTTAGGATGGGCAACCCAAAATATTCAATCTTCTCAAGTGAGGTCGGTGAAGACCCAACTCTATTAAAGGTTACAAACACCCTGTTAGGTGTGACCTTGTTAGAGGATTTAAGACCAACCGTTATTGTCCAACTAGCAATCACACTGGGGTTGACAGGATAATAATGCTCATTCTATGAATGATACATAATGAGACTTTCTTAGTCCACTTGGTTAAGAGATTTGACTATGTACAATGGTTAAATGTGTAACAGTAGGTGATCTGACTTAATACAACTTCAATTGCAAATTACAGATCAATGTTTAGCTCATACAAATTTTTCTAATCAATGTAACATTTTTGATTCAACAATATATCAACTTAATGTCCATCAATAATCACTCTATTTCACTTGGTAAATCTTTGGAGTAGGGTTCTTCTTAACCGGTATGATCAGAATGTATGAAAACTTGTTCATGTGATGATTCTTTAGTTTCCTTCTCTTCCAGCATCACACTCATTGTGAAATCTTCAGTCTCTTATATAGACATGTAAACCATTTTCTTCTGCTCCATCAAATTTTGTTGCTTAATCATATTCATTGATTTGGCCTCTTAAACATACCTTGGCACTTGTGTCAATAAGACATTTGATTCTCATCCTTTAGATCTCTCCTAAATTTTTTCAGTCCTCGATCTGTGTAACTCACATTATTTGTTACCTTGATATCATACACTTGTCAGCTCATCAATCTTATTGGCTAAAATAATCATTTAGTTCATTTTGTTCTTCTTGGTTAACAAAGAAATATGTCAGTGAACACAAGCTTCATTTATACTGTGCTCAGTATACACTACACTCTGTCAGTGTATACTGAAATGCTTCATCAACCGACAACACTACTTTGTGTCTTTCTCTTTTCCTCATCATAGATGAATGAAACATAATCAAGTCAATATCATAAGGTCATAGACTCATCAACAAGTTACTTAGTGTATTCTTTATTCTCATCTGTCATATCCATCTTCCTCATGTAGATATTTCTATTCTTCATCTCTTTCACTCCTTCTCTACAGATGTAGCGGTATAGTAACAATGACAACATAATACTAATTTAATCATATTACTTATGTAATCAATCTTCTCAGTGATCTCAAATCATAAATCCTTCAATCAAGTTCTAAATTAGTTGTAGTTCATCAATCTCTCCATTTGGCATTGATAGTAATTCAAGAAATATGAAATATACCATACACATACCAAACATGTATTCTACAACTCTGTGAACAAATGTTGTGAAAGCTCTCCCTAGCTTAATATGTTTAATCACTACATTACTTCAACAACATTACAACATACAACTTTGTCAATCTACAAATATGATATTTTCAGCTCTGATCTTCAGTTCTCTCCCTTTCTTTAATTTGTCTCTCCTTTAGATAGTTCTCATCAATGCATATTGTTTATCTCTCCCTTTGACAACAATGCCAAAGAAATAAATAAACAAACAACTCTTTAGTAGCCAAGTAACTCTTTATTGTCGAATGCATACTCTGTATCTCTATATACTGATATGCCAATCTATTCCAGTACCTTTCACAACCTTAGACATGATCCAAAGTGTGAACTATGCTGCATCAAAATGAATGATCTTCTGATAAGATTAGGCTGATGCAACATCTGAATCACATTAGTGACCAGTAGACAGGGGACAGACCCCAAGTCTAGTCCTCAAGTACTCAAATTTGTCTTTTGGTAGAGCTTTTGTAAATATATCTGCAAGTTGTTCTTTTGATGTAACAAACTCTAGCTTAACTTTCTTCTCCTGTACTTGTTCTCACAAGTAGTGATACTTAATTGATATATGCTTTGTTTTAGAATGCATCACTGGATTCTTTGAAATGTTTATTGCACTAGTGTTATCATAGTATATAATCACCAGCTCAGTGATTATCTCATTCATACCTTCCAGAACTTGTTTAATATGTGCAATGTTTGTATAGTTTATAGCAACAAAAACATACTCTGCTTTGGCTATAGACTTAGAAATGCAAGCCTACTTCTTACTTGTCTAGGTAAGAAGTCTTTCACCAAAGAAGAATGCTCCTTTGGTGGTGCTTTTTTTGTCATCCACATTTTCGCCCCAATCAGCATCGGTATAGACTTTGAGTTCAAACTTGTCTTCCTTAGGATACCATAATCCATAGTCCTCTATTTTCTTTAGGTATCTTAAGATTCTTTTAGTAGAAATCATGTGTGATTCTCTATGGTTGGCAAAAAATCTAGCAACTATTCCCACATGTTCTATGTTTGGTCTACTATGAACTACATACATTAACTTACCAATCATTGATCAGTACAGTGTCTAGTTTACCTCTGTAGTTTCATCTTCCTTAGTTAGTTTACATCCAGTAGCCATTGGTGTTCCTACATGTTTAGCATCTTCCATGCCAAATGTTTTCAATACTTCTTTTATGTATTTAGACTATGTGATGAATATCCCATCACTCTGCTGAATCACTTATAGTCCAAGAAAGAACTTAATCTCTCCAAACATAGACATTTCAAATTCTTTCCTCATATCATTAGAAAAGGCTTTACATATTTGATCTTGACCTCCAAATGTGATATCATCCACAAATATCTCAGCAATAAGAATTGTATCATCAGTATCTCCTTTCATATATAGATTATTGTTCTCACTTGTTCTTATAAATCTTATACTTAACAAATAAGTATGCAGCCTCTCATACCAAGTTCTCGGTGTTTCTTCAAACTATATAAAGCTTTATGTAGTCTACATACCATATCTTTCTTTTCTGGATCAATGAACCCTTTAGGTTGTTCTATGTAGACTTCTTCAAGTATTCCATTCAGAAATGTTGACTTGACATCCATTTGATATACTTTGAATTTTTTGTTTGTAGCATATGCAAGTATCATTTTAACTCCTTCCAATCTAGCAACAGGTGCAAATATTTCACCACAATCTATGCCTTCCTCCTGTGCATATCCTTTGCATACCAATCTAGCTTTATTTCTTGTCACTTCTCTATTCTCATTCTACTTGTTCTTGAATATCCACTTAGTACTAATAACATTCTTATCTTTAGGTTGGGGTACTAAGGTCCAAGTTTTATTATTTTATATGTTTTCTATTTCTTCCTTCATTACATTAACCCATTCATCATTCTCTAATGCAACTTTCACATTTTTTAGCTCATAATCACAAACTAGACATGTACCTTGTCTTGCTTTGCTCCTTGTTTGCATGCCAGCTAGTTTGTCTCCAATGATTTGTGATTCAGGATGGTGTCTTCTGACAAAAATAGCCAATATCCTATCTCTCCTTTCCTATTCATCCTATGCAGGTTCATTTTCTTGCTCGATATGGCCATCTTGCTTGTTGGTTTCTCTTTCCTATTGTTTGGTATTGTTTTCCTACTGATTGGTGATCACAGGCTATGGCTTTAGTAAATAATCCAGTTATTAAATGTAAGTGAATCTACCATAGTCTTTTGGTTCCTTTGTACTTTCCTTTGTGTTCTTTTCATCAAACTCATCAACTCAGATGTTAGTGCTTTCAATCATTTTATTAGTATTTTTATTCAGACACTTATATGCTTTTCTTTTACTAGAATATCCTAGAAATATCCCTTCATCACCTTTTGAGTCAAATTTTCCATTTCTCTCATCTTTCAGAATAAAACATTTTCTTCCAAAAATTATGAGATAACTTATAGTAGGTTTGTGTCCAAACCACAACTCATAGGCTGTCTTGTTGGTGTCCTTCTTCAATTGAACTCGGTTAAGCACATAAACTACTATACTGATAGCTTCCCTCTAGTATGTCTGAGCAACATTCTTTTGCAGCATCAATATCCTAGCACAGTCAACTATTGACCTATTCCTTCTTTCAGTGATCCCATTTTGTTGAGGTATCCTCAGTGTAGAGACCTATCTTTTAATACCATGCTCATTACAGAAATTAGTAAATTCATCAGAGATAAATTCACCCCCTCTATCAGATCTTAGGTATTTCAATTCCTTACCAGTCTCTTTTTCTACCTTAGCCTTATACCACTTACACATCTTAAATGCTTTAGATTTGTCTTTTAAGAACATAACAGTCATCAATCTAGTATAGTCATCAACAAAAAGATTAAAGTACCTATCACCATAATAACTCTGAGTTCTCGTAGGACCACATAGGTCAGTATGAACCAACTCAAGTATCTTCTTTGTTGAATAATCTTTACTTTTGAAACTAGATTTAGTCATTTTTCCTTTCTGACATTCATGACACATAACATGATTGGGTTTTGACAAGTTAGGCAGCCCTCTAACTCTTTTCCTTTTATTGATCTTAATCATGTTATCAAAGTTCACATGGCATAGCCTTTTATGCCACAACCAAGCATCTTCATTTTTCATCATCAATAAAGAAGACTTACTAGTATCAAGATAAAATAGATTACCTCTTGATTGTGCTCTAGTTCCAACTAGTCTTCCTCCATCATCAAAGATTTTTACTTTCTTTCTCTCAAAAGCAACTCGGTGACCTAAATTATTCAGCTGTGCCATACTTAACAAGTTATAGTTCAGTCCATCTACCCAATAAGCATTATCAAATTTTATCATATCATTTATCAATAAGGTTCCTTTACCTCTTACCATACAGGGTGTGCCATTACCTATCTTAACTGATCCTCCATTGTATTCTTCAAGTACATCAAACTTCTCCTCATCACTAGTCATGTGATGTGTATAGCCACTATTTATGATCCATGTATTATTTTTGTTAACTTTAGAGATCAATGTTGTTTCTTCATGTTTTTCTTCTTCTTCCTTCGAGTCATCTTTCATAGCAACAAATACAACTTCTACATCATCATTAGAATCAGATTCAAATTCATTATCCTTAGCTATGAAACATACCTTTTTCCCTTTTTCATTGTTGTCTTGGTTATCTTTGTTGTGTTGGTAGCCTCTGTTGAATCTTCTCCCATAGCTTCCTTCAAATCAGTCTTTGGTTATATCATCATCTTTCTTATGTGGACATCTAGCAATGATGTGGCCAACCTCTTTATAATTAAAGCATGCCAAAGGTAGCTTACCTCTATATCTTCCTTTACCTTTGGGTAATCTTATGGCCATAAGAGCTTCAAGTTCATCAAGCTCATCATTGGTATTACTGTCACTATCATTTTTATTATTCCTGCTCGACTTACTAATCTTCAGAGAAGACATGAAAGTGGATTCCATAGAAGGTACAACACTATTATCAAAGTTACTTAACTCAAAGATTGTAAGTTTGCCAATCAAATTGTCAAGTGTAAGTACATTAGCAGATGTAGACTTTGTGTCATGGATAGTAGATATTCTAATTGCGTAAATCAACAATAAGGTTCTGCGTACTTTTCTTACAACAGTCTCTTCACTAATGACTCCATCAGATGCTCTAATAGAATGTACTACCTCTTTCAGTCTATTTGTGTATTGCAAAATATTCTCACATTCTTTCATCTTCATATCATCGAATCTACCTCTTAAGCTTTCTGCTCTGGCTCTTTTAACATGCACATCTCCACTATAAACTTGAGAAAGTTTATCCCACATGGCTTTTGCAGTAGTGAAACTTTTGATATCTTCAAATTTAGCATCAGTGCAGGTAGCAGCAAGTTCCATCATAGTAACATTGTGTTCATGCTTGTCTTTCAGTTGATCAAGTGTCAGGGGACCTGATGTCAGTTCTATATAACCATTCTCCATCAATTCTAGTGTTGCATTCCCAATTCTAGATATGTGAAACTTCATCTGGCTCTGCCATACTGTGAAATTCTCTTTGTTTAGCTTTGGGACTTCCCTCTTATACATTTTGAGATCTTTTTAGTAAAGTCCTTAAAAATCTGTTCAAAGCAATCATTGCTCTGATACCAATTGTTAGAATAACAGAGAGGGGTGAATTAGTTAATCACTGTCCCAATACAAAATGTATAATCCAAAAAAAAAAACTTCAATTTCTAATGTTCGGTAACTTAAAATACTTTTACTATCTGTGCATTTACCGATTATCATTCTAAAACTTATAGCAGTTATCGATTAAATAAAATATGCAATATATAAATATGACATCAAAACAAACATCACAATCAACACATAACACAAGAGATTTAACATGGAAACCCTCTGAAGGGAAAAACCACCTAGGACTGGCAACCCAAAATATTCACTCTTCTAAAGTAAGGTCGGTGAAGACCCAACCCTATTAAAGGTTACAAACACACTGTTAGGTGTGACCTTGTTAGAGGATTTAAGACTAACTTTTATCGTCTAACCAGCAGTCACTCTGGGGTTGACGGGATAACAATGTTCATTCTATGAATGATATATAATAAGGCTTTCTTAGTCCACTTAGTTAAGAGATTTGACTATGTACAATGGTTAAATGTGTAACAGTAGGTGATCTGACTTAATACAACTTCAATTGTAAATTACAAATCAATGTTCAAATCATAAAAATCTTTCTAATCAATGTAACATTTTTTATTCAACAATATATCAACTTACTATCCATCGGTAATCACTCTTTGTTGCTCAATAATGCTCTGCAGTAGGGTTCTTCTTAACCAGTATGATCCAAATGCATGAAAACTTGTTCACGCAATGATTCTACAGTTTCCATCTCTTCTGGCATCACACTCATTGTGAAATCTTCAGTCTCTTATATAGACATGTAAACTATTTTCTTCTGCTCCATCAGATTTTTCCGCTTAATCATATTCATTGATTTTTCCTCTTAAACATACCTCAACACTTGTGTCAATAACATGTTTGATTCTCATCCTTTAGATCTTTCCTAAATTTTGTCAGTCATTGATATGTGTAACAAACATTATCTGTTACCTCGAAATCATACACTTGCCAGCTCATTAATCTTATCGGCTAAACTAATCATTTAGTTCATTTTGTTCTTCTCAATTAACAAAGAAATGTGTCGATGAACACAAGCTCAATTTATATTGTGCTCAGTATACACTACACTCTGTCGGTGTATACTGAAATGCTTCATCAACCGACAACATTGCTTTGTATCTTTCAGCTCTTTTCCTCATCATAGATGAATGAAACATAATCAAGTCAATATCATAAGGTCATAGACTCATCAACAAGTTACTTAGTGTATTCTTTATCCTCATCTATCATATCCATCTTCCTCATGTAGATATTTTTGTTCTTCATCTCTTTTACTCCTTCTCTATAGATGTATCAGTATAGTAACTTACAAGATAAGTGTTGTCAAACTTAGTTGACATCAGTGACAACATAATACTGATTTAATCATATTACATATCTAATCAATCTACTCAGTGATCTCAAATCACAGATCCTTTAATTAGTTTCTAAATCAGTTTTAGTTCATCACATGTGGTGCCATAGACCACATATCCATGGAATGTCCTCAGAAGGGAAATCAATGGACATCAATGTCTAAACATATAGTTGGGGACATGGGTCAGTCCCATAGAGTGTTTGTAGTAGTTGATAACTACCAAGCTAAGCATTAGGCTACAGTCATCAAGGCATCAGGTATGATCAAAGGTAGTGCAGTTTCTATCCTTTTTTATACTGGAGCTACTAACTCCTTTTTTTCTCCATTGGTTGTGGAGCATTGTGGGCTAGTGGTAGCTAGGAAGGATGTTAGGTGGGAAGTTGAGTTAGCTTCAAGAGCTAGAGTATCAGTTACCTTTTTGGTTAGGGAGTGTCTGATTCAGATTGGTGGTTTGACCACCTTGGTAGACCTCAGAATTACACCTCTTGGATCTTACAGACTAGTTCTTGGCATGGATTGGATTTATGCTCATAGGGCCAAGCTAGATTGTTGTAAGAAGTTGGTCAAATGTTTGGATGATGATGACAACACTACTATGATTTTTGGAATCCAGAGGCCTGTATACCTTTGTATGATCTCCACTATGTAGCTTAAGTGAAGCATGTGGAAGGGATGTCAGATGTTTTCTATCACCATCAGTGATAGGAAAGATGAGGTAGAATAGGAAACCCCATTGGATGACCATCCAATACTACAAGAGTATGAAAATGTGTTTCCCTTAGAGCTACCTAGTATGCCACCTCATAGGGCAGTTGATTTCCATATAAATCTGGTACTAGGAGCGGAACTAGTTTCTTGAGCACCTTACAGGATGACCACTAATGAGCTTAATGAGCTCAAGTCTCAACTTGAGAAACTTTTAGAGAAAGGACACATTTGTCCTAGTGTTTCTCCTTGGGGTGCACCTATGATCTTTGTGAAGAAGAAGGATGGATCTCTTAGGTTGTGTATAGATTTTTGATAGTTGAACAAGGTAAATCTGCTTCCTAGGATTGATGACCTATTTGTTCAGCTTCAAGATGATAGTGTGTTCTCTAAGATTGACCTTAAGTCAGGGTATCACTAGTTGAGGATAGTGGATAGTGATATCCACAAGACCACTTTCCACACCAGATATGGCCACTATGAGTTCAATGTGGTTACATTTGGTCTTATAAATGCTCCAGCTATATTCATGAGTCTTATGAATGGAGTATTTTGTACCTTCCTTGACAAGTTTGTGGTGGTGTTCTTTGATTAAATCTTGATCTATTCGAAGGACAAGAGAGAACACAAAGTGCACCTGAGACAATTTTTGTAATGCCTTAGAGATAATCAGCTTTATGGCTATATGTGATTGAATGTGACCTCTCAATCAGGCACAACACAATGTGGTCATTATTCCTATGATCAAATTATGGAAAAGAATATGAGTTATTCAATCCAAAATTCATGAGGAAGTGACCTGTTGCCTCCTATGTAGTCAGGGTGTTTAATTGCTCTTAGATTAGAGAGCCAACAACCATAAGACCGACACTACAATGGAGGATTTGAAAGCTATAATGAAGATATGCAAAGCTAAAATTAAACTAGAATGTGATGCAATTAATCTAAGATACTTGAAAGTAAAGATGAAATGCAATTTAATCTAAGAACTTGAAGAAAATATGATATTAATCTAGGAACAATTAAGGAAATTTACTCTAAGATGGTATGCAAGATTAAACTTAAAATGAGATATTAAGCTAATTAATGCAACAAAAAGCTTTGAAATAATTGAGGTGAAAATTCACTATAATAAGGATGCTCTCAAAATTGCCTCCCCTCATGAAGAAAAAAAGAGACCAAATAAATAGAAGAGTCAAGAGGAGGAGGAAGAGTTTCTTGATTTGAAACTCCTGACCCTTCATATCCCTTTTTGGGACAAATAAGCATGAATTAATTTATTAAAAGAATGGAAAATGCCACATGAGAACCTTTCGAATATCTCAAATTATTAATTCAAGAAAAGGTGTCCATTCAAATAACAAGCAATTAATTAATTCCTTTTTTATGTGTATTAACCAAAGGGGGTGGTTTGATTTAGTTTAATTTAAAGCACATAAGACTTTACAATTAAATTAATGTATCATAGAGATAATTTAGCTAATAAAGTCAAAGAGACTTAGGAATTAATTTTAGTGTTTGATTATTGCAAATTAGGGTTTTTGCAACTGACATTAAGTCAAGTAGCGCTAAGTAGGAGAGAAAATTGCCTAGTGAGATAGGACTTTGATGACATAGAAAATTGAAGAAATGCACCAAAATTGATGGAAATGATTAGGTGCCAATTTTGGGGTATTACAATGGCAGCTTGTCGAAATGTGCCTTCTTCAGATCAAAGGTCAAATATTTGGGCCATGTAATATCTAGCGATGGGATCTCTATAGACCCATTGAAGATTGAAGCCATTTTGAATTAGCCAGCACCTACCTCAGTAACTGAAGTGGGAAGCTTCATGGGTTTGGCTAGTTATTATAGATGGTTTGTTGAAGGGTTCTCTTGAGTGGCACATCCTATTACTTCTCTTTATCAAAAGGGAAAGAAGTTTGAGTGGACTGAGAAGTGTGATCGAGCTTTTCAGGAGTTCAAGAGAGCATTGACCTATGCACACATTCTTGTTGTGCCAGAGCCTTCATCAGAGTTTGTAGTTTGCATAGATGCTTCTTTAGATGGTTTAGGGGTAGTTCTTATGTAGGATGGATGAGCTATAGCCTATGAGTCTAGGAAACTGAAGACTCATGAGCTCAACTATCCTACCCGTGATCTCAAACTTGCAATAGTGGTGCATCCTTTAGTGAGATCGAGATACTTCCTTTTAGGACATTTCTTTGAACTTCATTCATACCATTAGAGTCTACAGTACATCTTCACTCAGGTAAACCTTAATGCTAGGCAAAGGAGATGGATGGAGTTCCTATGAGAATATGATTTTGATGTTCATTACATCAAGGGGAAAGAGAATGTTGTCATAGATGCTTTGTGATGAAGGGCCACACCACCCTTAGCAACTCATAACCAAAGACATAACAACATGAAGACAAAGAGAAGACAAAATGCTTTAAAAAGCATACATTAATACTTGAAAAATCATTACAACTTGAGAGATTTTACAACATGAGAGCTTCCTCCAAATATGAGATCTACAACATGAGAGATCTTACATCCTCCAAGCTTACATCCCAAGAGCTTCTTCCCAAATACAAGATCCTAAAACTTAAGAACTTACTTATGAATTCTCCTATGCCTTCTTTATATAGGCACTTCCCACCCAAGATATTACAACACAACCAATGTGGGATAAAATATATTTATAACTACCTTGATACAAATATTAAATACCCACCCAATTAATATTAAGCACCACCATATGGGCCAATTATAAAATTACATTGCCTTTGTGGGCCAATAAAAAAATAGAAAGGTGTAACTACCTAGCTACAAATATTAAATTCATGAACTTTCCACAAACTTCTAAAATGCCATCTACACACCTCGATAAATGAAATGATTTTTTTTTTTATAAATTCTATTTATCTTTCCCACCTATGCACCCTAGTAAATGAAATAACTATTTTTTTCTTTTCTTATTTTTTCCTTTTTCTTTTCTTTTTTTTTTTCATAAATATATATATATATATATATATATATATATATATATATAATGCCCCTTTTTATTTTGTGATGCAAGATGCTCCTGCATCAGACACCCAAGGTAGGAAAAATTTTGTGAATATGGATTCACAAAATGAAGTAGCCGCTCCTAATATTTTTTTTTCCTTCTCTTTCAACATCTTGCTGGAACAATTATCTGCTACCAATATATTTCATTTTTTCTTCTTTTCCAACACCTAGTTGGAACAAGTATCTGATGTTGACAATACTCCTTTGCAATCAACTTCATCCATCTGTAACTCTCATTCTCCTCCAAACTTCTAAGATCTAATGCAACTATAATAAACTCTTTAATGTCATAAAAATCTTCTATTGCATACCAAACATCACTTGTAAGGTCCTCATATAAACCATTATCATTATATTTCAAATCCATCTCAAAGTTAACATTTTATGATTCAGAAAAATTTACCCTTTTCATATCTTCATCTTTGTTCTTTTCTTTCATGTCTTCAACAAGACATGTAATGGCTTCTTTCCTTTGACCTCCAAGCAAGACATCCTACTTTTCCTCAACTGATGCAATCTTCATTAATAAACCATCTTCATCAACTTCAATTTCGTAAATATTTTCATGTTCATTCTCTTCCTCTTCTTTTGTATTGCATGCATGATACTCCACTATAACTTCCTTCTTTCCTTCATCCAAAGAATTGTCATCATCTCTTTGAATCACTCTTCTCTTTTTCAGCTCCACTTCTAATTTAACCACTTGCTTCCTCAAATCCATTATTGCAACTCTTCTCTCTTCTTGATATCTCTCTCTAATTTTCTCAAGTCTAGGAATTCTAAGGGTCCATCCAATCAAAAAATTCATCTTCTTTCTCTTCTCCATCCTCACATCGTCTTCAGGAAAATTTTACCCAATCCAAGGTCCTAGTGCAAATTGCCTCATGCTCGGTGATCTATCTACACACTCAGAAACTCCCACTCTGATACCACTGATGAAGGGCCACAACACCCTTACCAACTCATAACCAAAGACATAACAACATGAAGACAAAGAGAAGACAAATTTTTTTACAAAGCATACATTAATACTTGAAAAATCATTACAAGTTGAGAGATTTTACAACATGAGAGCTTCCTCCAAATATGAGATCTACAACATGAGAGATCTTAAATCCTCCAAGTTACAACCCAAGAGCTTCTTCCCAAATACAAGATCCTACAACTTGAAAACTTGCTTATGAATGCTCCTATGCCTTCTTTATATAGGCACTTCTCACCCAAAATATTACAACACAACCAATGTGAGATAAAATATATTTATAACTACCTTGATACAAATATTAAATACCCACCCAATTAATATTAAGCACCACCATGTGGGCCAATTACAAAATTGCATTGCCTTTGCGGGTCAATAAGAAAATAAAAAGGTATAACTACATAGCTACAAATATTAAATGTAAGAACTTTCCACAAATTTTTAAAATGTCACCTACACACCTTGATAAATGAAATTTTTATTTTTTTAATTCCATTTATCTTTCCCACCTATGCATACCTTAGTAAACGAAATAACTTTTTTTTTTCTCTTTTTTTTATTAATTTTTTTTTATTTTACATCACTTTGAGTAGGAGATCACACGAGATTTCTTCTATGTCTTTAGCCACATATTTGAGAGATCACATTCTTCATCACTTGTATGATGATGAGTTATATGTAGAAGTGAGTGAGTTGATTCAATCTCAAAGACCCCTTCAAGGGAATTAAGCAGATTATTCCTTGGACTCAGATGGACTCTTGCATCATAGAGGACACATTTACATACCTTCTTCTAGATGATTGCAAGAGTTTTTCATGTTGGAGGTCCATAGAGCCCCTTATGTAGCACATCCTAGAGTTAAGATACATGCCAATTTTAGATAGTTATATCATTGGCCAGGCATGAAGATGCAGATTACAGAGTTGGTTTCTAGGTACCTAGAATGCCAGAGGGTGAAGGCAAAACACCAACATCTAGGTGGTCTACTTTAGCCTAATGGGATATCAGTGTGGACGTGGGACACCATATCTATGGAATTCATTGTTGGCCTTCCTATGTCATCCCATCATCATGATGTCATCACAGTGATAGTTGACAAGTTGACCAAGGCAGCTCATTTTTCACCGATGCATACTACTTTTACTGCACCATCTGTGGCACAGGTGTTCTTGTGAGATATTGTTAGGCTACATGGCATACCTCATAAGATCATCTCTGATAGAGATTATCTCTTCACTTCATCTTTTTGGAGAGAATTGCAGGCAGTGTTGGGCACTAGGCTCAATTTCATTATAGCCTATCATCCTAAGACTCATGGATAGATTGAGAGGGTCAATTAGGTTCTAGAGAACATGCTTTGCATGTATGTTATGGACCATCAGAATTGGTGGGAGGAATACCTACACTTAGTGGAGTTTTCCTATAACAATGGGTGTCATACATCCTTGGGTATGCCTTTGTACCAGGCTCTTTATGGTAGACCTTGTAGGACACCACTTAGTTGTGATAGGATTGAGGACATATTTTCCACTCAGATGCTGAGATAAGAAGATGTGAGACATCGAGATGCCCCAAGAAATGAAAACTGATGATTCAGATAAGACTGATTCAAGAATTGATTTGACAAGATTCAATGATGTAATCATCCTACCCCCTCGGGAGCAAAATCAAAAGATGACACGTCAGAAGATGATTGACAGCAAGAGGTTGCAAATAAAGATAAGATCAAAGATCTAGAAGAATAAAGTAGATCAGAAGCATTTTGAAGTGATCCAAAGGTCCTACTGACCAAATTTGACTAGGTTGACCATGGTTGACTAAATTTGACTTGAGTTGACTTTGATGAAAAGAGAAAAGATCTCAAGAACATGATGTAAAGATGAGGATCTGGCAAGAAAATGATGCCAGAAGGTTGACTGCACAAGCATCCAATCCCAAAGGATCATAGAATTTAAAATGCAATTTCGAGCTATCTAGATATGTTAGATTTCAATTTTGATCCCGAAAATGGATTCAAAATAGTTGATTTAGCCAAGGGTGCAATTTTCACGCAAAATGAAGCACTTTTAAAAATTCAGTCAAAAGCTATATAAGCTTTGGAGGGGTCACTTTCAAATCATTATTCACCTTCGTCTTCTAGTGATTCTCAGCTCTGAGATAGAGAAATGGAGGGTCTTCTATTGCATACACATTGATTTGAGCATTCTCGATGACACACCCAGCCACCAGAGTATGACACACCTGTAAGTAGTCGATAAATATCCTTGCATTTCAATTTGTACAGCTTTAGAAGTCAGATTAAGATAATTGAGTCTAGTTTAGGAAAAAGTTTATGGAATTTGGCATGAGTAATTAGTTCTCTCACATGAGAAATCAGTTCTCTCATGTGGGGGTAGATTCCCTCTCACGCGAGATTGTCATTTCCTCGCGTAGGTTAGAGTGGACCTTGCCTAAAATCTCACGCGAGCTGAAACTTTGTTTTGCATGAACTTTCACCTTTTTTGTGTGACAAAGTAGTTTTCTCGCACGAACAAATAGTTTTTTCGTGCAAAAGACTGTTGCAGAATTTCACTTTGCCCAAATTTTGTCAAATTTGCATAAAATCAGCCAAGTAAAGTACTGTAGAGTCTTATCTTAGGATAGATGCTTTGTTGTAGTTGCTGTTGTAGTGTTGAAAACCATCATGATTGAGGTATTGACCCAGTGTCATCACTTGCTTTGCAAGTTGGCTTTCTAGATGTTGCATTTCAATCACACCACCCTGTCCTTACTATAATAGTTCAAAGACTTACAGATGCTGAGAGTTTGCTCACATTGACACTCTTGGCTTGGGATATTTGCATGATTTACCTGACATTCAGGTAAATCACGGCCTTCTTACTACACTAGTAGAGCATTTCCATTCGAAGACGAATAGATTTCACTTTTCTATGGGGGAGATGATAGTGACCACTGAGGATATATATAGGATCTTGCGGATACCCATTCATGGTACTCATGTTGAGTACAATACACAGCCATGGCAGGGTATAGTGGCCTTGAGGACTATCTTCAGGGATGATCTTATGATGGGCTGGGCCATCTCTTGGGAGGATCTGATGCATAAATATGGTGGTGCTCATCCATTCCAAGTTATTTTGGCGATGTTTCTGAGCTGCTATCTTATACCTGATCGAGGTCAGCATGGAATAGAGTGTGGCTGGGGTACCATGCTGCAGAGGATGTTAGATAGACCAGTTGTGAGATTTGGATGGGGAGAGTGTATGCTTGCACATATGTATCACGAGATGCATGAGATTATTTACCGAGGTGCAAGGTTGATGGTGGTAGGAGTCTTCATCTTGCAGATCTGGGCCTGGGAGCACCTCCCCATTTGTAGACCTATTTTCCATGATACTTAATAGGTGCTGGAGCCTTACATATATAGGTACTCAGGTGTGATGACCCAGCCCATGCTGGGTAAGATAGAGCAGTGGAGGGCACAGTTGGATGATATCACTACTATAGTTTGGAGACCCTAGGTAGCTACCGAGCCCTGGGATGATGCTCAGAGAGAGCTAGCTACCATGTTCATGTCGCATCCATTGATTGGATGTACCATTCTTACCATTGAGAGATTCCTTGTTACATGAGTCCTACGCCAGTTCGGCAGATAGCAGGATATTTCGCAGGAGTACTACCCCTACACTTGCTTCTTTGATGAGGAGAAGAAGGGGTGGTGTGCATGATTGGATCTAAGATGATGCGCTATAGAGGCACACATCCTTCCAGCATGATGGGACTACATGGTGGGTGTCACTCATGCGGGAGTGACACCTGCATACAGGGATCAGCTGATTGCATGACCTCATCCTAGATTTACAAATCCAGTTGGTGCAGGAGCACAACAACAGCTAACACATCAGTAGCAGGCATAGGATCAACAAGCATAGGTAGAGTAGCCTATACAGCAGCAGACTGCGCAGCAGTAGGCACCATAGTAGAGACCTAGATAGAGAGTTTTGAGGCCCTGATTAGGATAGGTGAGCATCCCAGCCAAGACCATGGGTTCAGATCTAGGGGCTCGGAGTAGTGGGACCTAGCAGTGATAGATGAGATAGCGGATAGAGGACACATCCCAACAAGTACCACAGGGGGATGATACTGATATGCCAAACATTACAGCTAGAGTAGATATTGTACAGTTATAGGAGGCTCTCAGGAAGAGCCGTGAGAGAGTACAATAGATGTAGCATGAGCGTGATGATTTTCACACATGTTTGATCTAAGTGGAGACCTAAGTAGCAGATAGGGATGCAGAGATCAGATAGCTACGAGCTGAGTTGGTACATTCAAGGTTAGAGATGAGATATGAGGCTGCCCAAGTAGCTTACTAGTATGCAGCATATTAGAGAGTTGTTCCAGATATATCAGAGCAGGTGCCTCCATTTACCGAGTATGTTGGAGCTCCACAGCCACCTCCTCTAGTACCTCCATAGGTTCCACCATAGGCTACTCTACAGGCTCCTCCACAGGTACCCATGCCACCACCACAGAGACCAATGCCACTGCCTCACAAACTGATGCCACCTCCTGAGGCCCTAGCACAGCAGGCTTCTGGACCTCCACCCCCTCCTAGTGGGAGTGGATCTTGATTGTATTATAGCTCATTTTTTATACTATGCTCGAGTAGCACCTCTCTTGTATATGACATTTAGATCGAGAGATATATGTATGAGATCGATGATTTTTTTTTGATATCATTGTACTTGTTGTAAATTGCTTGGATGTATGAATAGAAATGTATGCAATGTAGTGATAGATAGATAAATGTGAAATGTATGATTTATGCTTACAGTAGATGCACATGTTTATGCAAATGCAATGAGTTTATGGATGTAAATGGAAATGAAATACAATGGATATAATGTATATGGTACTAATCATCTCATGCAGGATTGTAGCGATATATAACAGGTACTAATCAAAAGATAGATATGTTTGAGGATCGACAACAAGGACCGGACACTTGTGCAACCAAGAAGAACCCGGGGCAATAGTTGAGAACCTTTGATGAAGACAATTAGGAGAGCAAATAAGACATCATCTTAAATTTAAGCTGAGAATGCAAATGCAAGCCTAGAAAATGCAAGCCTAAGCTAAAGATGCAAGCGTAAAATGAAAATGCAAACCCTAGGACTTGGTTGTTGGCCTCATCGTATTTATCATCATAGAGCCTTTCAAGTTCAGACAATCGCAAGATGTCATACAATCCTCACTAATATCGCTATCATGAGAATATGAATATGACATAAGTCTTAAGTTTGTCGGAATAAGATGTAAGCATTAAGGCACAAGAAGCCAGAATGACCTGAACACCTATTCCTTTTAATCTAGCAAGTTAACATAAGCATTAGAGCATAAATGCTAGAATGACCTGAATGTTACTTGCGATAGACACACCAAACATGCAGGAGTTCCTTCTTCTGCCAAAGATTGCTCGCAGTGACTCTTACGATCACTTAATAGGATGAGTGTTTACAATTTGACCAGTAGCAAAAAGAAGTCACTCAAAAGACAAGGAGAAGAACCAACCTCACCAAAGTGTTCATATAAAAGGAGTCAAGGTACGCATGGCCATCCAATACAAGATGGAGGCTCTTATAGATGAACACCCCTCTTATATAGATTCTTTGGATCATTAGAACTAAACCAACAAATAGAAAGCAAAAAAGCAAAGTAAACAAACAAGCACTCAAAGAAAACAAAGCTCAACATGCCTCAAAGGAACACACATTTAGTTTTAGTTTTAGTTTAAGTTTGTATTCAAGTGGATTGAAGTCGATTCAGAAAGATAACGTTTGAAGTCTCAACGAGATAACGATAGCAGGTAGATGCAGTGAGAATCACTGGTGACCATCGCAAGAGACAAAGTCTCAAAAAAATATCGGGAAGCTAACGAAGTAGTGGTAGGAAAACACAGTGAGAACCACTGGTGACCGATATGAGAGAGATTCTCAAAGTGAGAAATCTCATAGATACTAGTGAAACATCAGCAGGTAGACATAGTGAGAACCACTGGTGACTGATGTAAGGGAGAAATCCCAAAGAAGAGAGATCGAATGAAAGCTAGGTATTAGTAGGCAAGCACAGTGGGAACCACTAGCGACTAATACACAAGAGACTCTCAAGGAGAGAAATCTCAAAAGTAGCTAGGCATCAGCAGGCAGACACAGTGATAACCACTGGTGACCGATGCTCAAAAAGAGTTTCTGAAAGTGATAAGACAATGCCCCCTAGACCAAACAGATGCCCCCAAGTGTGAACCAGTTCCAATCTATGAAGAGTCGAGAAAAATCTTGAAGACATTGAAAGAAAAGGCATGAGCTAGCAAACTAAAGCTGGAAAGCAAACTAAAGCAAAAAACTAAGAGCCAAGCGATGCCGAGAGAAGATGCTACTTTAGGAAAACAAGAGGCACCTGTTTACCAGGTTTTCACCATCTTGGCAGAGATCATATTTTTGCTACCATGACGCCTGTTTACCAGGTTTTCATCAATGACACATTTTTTCTCTTTTCTAATTTTTTTGTACTTTTCTCTTTTTTTTTATTTTTTTGTATTTTTTACATTTTTTATTTTTTTTGTATTTTTCTCTTTTTTTTTTTCTTTTTTTTTTTTACATTTTTTATTTTTTTTTGTATTATCAAGGCGCTTGTTTACCAGGTTTTCACCAGGATAATAGATACATCAAAGCGCCTGTTTGCCAGGTTTTCACTAAGATGATCATTTTTTCAGGACATTTTGCAATTTTTAGGATTTTTTGCAATATATCAATTTTTAAGATTTTTTCAGGATCAATAAGTATGTACATGAGCATACTGAGAATGTCAGCTGTAGAACTTCTTCAAATGAAGAGGATTGATAGGCTTTTTGAGTTGCTCTCCTTCAGTGGTGGAGAGGCGGTAAGCACCAGATCCAAATGCTGCAGTAATAATGTATGGACCAAGCTAGTTTGGTTCAAACTTTCCTTTCTGGGCTCTCTACTACTAATTCTTGGGATTCTCCCTCAAGACAAGGTCACCCACTTGGAATTCCCTTTGTCTGACTTTCTTGTTATATGTTTTTGACATTCTCTTTTGATATGCTCAAAGATGATTGAACACCACCCTCCGACATTCATCTAATAGTTCAAGCTCTTGTAACCTAGATATTCTGGTATCTTCATCAGTGATGAGGCCCTTCAGAGAGATTCACAATGTCAGAATCTTGACCTCAATTTGCAATACTACTTCTGCCCCATAGACTAAGGCAAAAGGAGTGGCTCCCGTTGGTGTTCAGATACTTGTTATGTAAGCCCACAAAGCCAGATTAATTTGGAGATGCCAATCTCTACCAGATTTATGAACTATTCTGTGCAAAATTTTTAGGATTGTCTTATTAGAAGCTTCTGCTTGTCCATTACCCTAAGGATAATAAATAGATGACCAATGCTGAATGATCCTAAATTTAGTGCATAAGTCTATCAGATCCTTGTTCTTGAACTGTCCCCCATTGTCAATGATAATAGATGAAGGTACACCATATCTACAAATAATATAGTTCAAAATGAACCTAGCAATAGTCTTTCCATCAGCTACAGTCAGAGGGACTGCCTCGACCCATTTGGTAAAGTAATCTATAGCAGTGATTATGAATTTATGTCCTCTTGAAGAAGATAGATGTATCTGACCAACCAAGTCAAAAGCCCATTGTTGAAATGGCCAAAAACTAATGAGAGGACTGAGCTCTTTAGCAGGAGCATGGATCAGATTCCCATGATATTGACACTGCTTGCAAGTCTTGACATATTGGACAGCTTCTTTTTCCATATCCAGCCAGTAGTATCCAACTCTAATAAGTTTACGAGCTAATGTCAGACCACTCGAATGAGAGCCAAAAATACCTTTGTGTACCTTAGCTAACGCATGTTTGGAATCATCAGGTTCTAGACACCTAAGGAGAGTACCGTCTAGACCTCATGTATACAAGTCATTTTCTATGAGGACATACCGTGAAGTGGTATGAAGGAGGTGATGTTTCTCATTTCGGGTATAAGTGTCAGGGATAATTTGGTCCTGAAGATAAGAGTAAATATGGTGGTAGTGGGATGAGTCATGTCCAATGACTGAACAGATCATCTTGGATTCAGGATTGTCATAGGTAGGGTAGCATAATGTTTCCACTAGGAATTCGTGCGTGAAGTCATTTTTTGGCATTTGTAATATTGAGGCCAAAGTAGCCATATCATCAGCCGCCTTATTATCTGTTCTTGGAATTTGCTGGAAGGAAATATGTGCAAAGTATAACTTGAGATCATCCACCATTCTTTTGTAAGGTATTAGCTTGTCATCCTTTTTTTGATATACATTATTAACTTGATTAATGATCAATTGAGAATCTCTGAAGACCTTGAGCTCATCTATACACCATTCAAGGGCTAATTTCATACCATTGATAAGAGCCTCATATTCAGCTATGTTGTTGGTGCAAGGAAACATCATTTTGTAGGCTTTAGGCATTGAATAGCGTTGAGGTGTTATAAATAGAATACCGGCACCTGATCCTTGTTGAGTGAATGATCCATCAAAAAACATGTTCCAAGACTGATGTGTGAGATGCATAATGGAGTCATCTAAAAATTCAATGCTCAAAGGCTAGTGATCATGTAGAGGAGCCTCTGCCAACTGATTAGCGATCACTTGTCCCTTAATAGCTTTCCTTTCCACATATTCAATATCAAACTCACTGAGGATCATGACCCATTTAGCTAATCTACCCGTGAGGGCAGCCTTGCTTAATAAGTATTTTAGCGGGTCAATTTTTGCAATAAGCTTTGTAGTGTGAGCCAACATATAATGTTGTAGTTTCTATGATGCAAACACTACAGCTAGAAAATCTTTTTCAATAGTAGTGTAGTTCATTTCATAGGACACCAATGTTCTGCTGATGTAATAAATAGCCCTCTCTTTATTGTTCTGATCTTCTTGAGCTAAGAGAGCACCCAAAGATGTACTTGTGGCTGAAATATATAGTATAAGCGGCTTACCATGAATAGGAGGCATCAAAATTGGTGGATTGGCAAGATATTATTTTATTTGACTAAGTCCCTTGTCACATTCCTCGTTCCATTCATAGGTGACACCTTTATGTAGAGTTTTAGTGAACGGCTGTGACTTATCAACTAGCTGTGAAATGAAGCACCGAATGGATTGCAACCTTCCTTGTAGACCTCTCATCTGACTTATGTTCTTAGGAGGAGGCATGTCCATAATAGCTTGAACTTTTTCTGGATCAACTTCTATGCCTTTGGCTGAGATAATGTAACCCAAGAGTTTTCCAGAAGTGACTCCAAATGCACATTTCTTGGGATTAAGTCTAAGGCTAAACTGTTCCATGCGGTCAAGGATGGGACCCAAATCTTCAAGGTGAGTTATTTGCTGCATACTCTTGGCTAAAGTATCATCCACATAGTCCTCCATAGTTTTGTGCATCATATCATGGAAAATAGTAGTAACAACTCTCTGATATGTTGCTCCAGCGTTCTTAAGCCTAAAAGGCATAACATTCTAGCAGAAAGTGCCCCAAGCACATGTGAAGGCAATTTTTTCTTGATCTTCTGGCACAATTTTAATTTGATTATAGCCAAAGAAGCCATCCATCAAGGAGTACATCTCATATCCTACTGTCATGTCTACTATTATATCAATATTAGGCAGTGGGAAATCATCTTTTGGACATGCCTTATTGAGATCTCTGAAATCTGTACATAAACAAATGGATTTATCATGTTTAGTAACTGGAATAATGTTTGAAATCCATTCAGCATAATCAATTGCTCTTATGAAACCAGCTTTAAGAAGCTTTTCTAGTTTAGCTTTAACCAAAAGCACCACATGAGGATGCATCTTTTGAAGCTTCTTCTTAACAGGTTTGACACCTGGTGCAATGGACAAATGATGCATGATTAGATTGGAATCCAATCCAGGCATATCAGAATAACCCCATGCAAAGTTTATTTTCTTGCTTTGGAAGAATCTAGTGAACTCTTCTTTTTCTTCAGTAAACAATGACTATGCTAAATGTATAATCTGTGGAGTAGCTTCCATGCCCAAATTCACTGGCTATGTCGGCTCAATCAAAATTGATGATCTTTCTTGAAAATGGCTTGGTAGAGTATCAAGTATCTCATCCTTGGGTGCCTTAGAGAGGTTTTCACCCTCAAATATGACTTTTATTTTTACTATTTTTGGCTCTGATACTACCATAATGTGGTTTTCACCATCAAACCTCTTAGTTTTGTTTTTTTTAATTTTTTGACTAAGATACTTGATATCCCCCTCTATCATGCTGACACTATATTTGCTAGTGGAAGACATTACAGGTTCAATAACATGGAGGTAATAGGCTAGTTCATAATCATTCTGGAACATAAGGACTTCATTGGATGTGAGAGGGGAGTTCTAGTTTATGAGATCAGGATGGTGGAGTGAAAGGGAAGTAGTGGTTGGTTCAACTACGTTCATGGTATAACCCTCAAAAGTGCTAACAAGAAAGTCAAGACCTAGAGCGGTCTCATCCAAAGGAGTGTCTAAATCCCTATGAGATCCTATGTCAGAAGCGGAAGACAAGTCGACATCTACAACATCATATTTGTGTGTTCTAGTGCTAGACCCTTCACCTACTTTGAGGAGTCTTTCATACACATGAACAGTATCTATGTCTACATCATAAGTGGCATCAGACAAAGAGTCAAACTCATATTCATGTGAGTCCATACTTGATGTAGGAATTTCATTAGTAGCATCATTAGCCTCATTATTATCCCTTGTGTCATTGATAGCTTGCTGAAGTTGTTCTTGTTCATAGTATTTTTGAAAATATGGTGGCCTATATCACTCACTTGTAAAATTGGGATCATCATTTAGTGCTGCTTTCCATTCCTCATATGTAACTTGATGTAATAAAGAGGTTTTATCATAATCAGCCTTAGAACAAGTGTCAGTATCAGTCTCTACCATATGAATAGGTATGATAGGCTCATCAGGTTCAGCAAGGAGTGTCGTAATATCTAGAGGGATAGGATATGGAAATGTATCCTCATCAGAGCTGTTCTCTAGATTCACCTCTATAGTGATATCTTTAATTTCTTGTTCATGCTCAGGTTCAAGCTTGGAATCAAGCACAGGGGCCGACATAAATTTATTGGTCCCCAAATGAAAGGGAGTATTTTTAAAGCCTAAGCCAACAGTGTCCTTTGGGAAATGACCCATAGCTTCAATAGGCTTCAACAATCCATTATCATTTATCCCTATAGGACCACTCCCCTTGTATCCAAAGCGCTTCATGATTTTGAAACCTTCACTATAGGGTTCTTGTTCTAACTCTAGAGGAGTAGTTGTTTTAGATATCTCCTTTCCTTTATAGATCCAAGCTTTGATAGCTCTTTCCTCATCTTCATCTTCTAAAGGTGTGGAGGCTCGCACAAAAGTGCCATCATAGATTTTTTGAGGAGGATTATCAGAAAGTCTATGATTTTCAGAAGGTCTCCCATAAGAACATGGAGAGAGAGGTAAAGCTGCTAGAGATAGCACAGGTTCCATTTGATACTCTCTCATGCCTATATCTTTAATTTTCAAAGTTTGTTCCATTTCTCTAAGCTTAGTATCATACAACTCAATGGAGTCCCTATTTGCTGGAACAAAACTATCTGTAGTTTACATAAGAGTATTGCAAGAGAAGTTGGTGTTTGTAGGTACAGTGACTTCCACCCCATGAAATGGGAACTTGATGCATTGATGGTATGTGGATGGAACAACCTGTATCTCATGAATCCAAGGCCTACCCAACAAAATGTTGTATGCTAAAGGAATATCAAGCACTTGGAAAGTAACATCTCTCTCAACAGGACCTACGCGGATAGGTAGCATGACTAAACCCTAGGACTTGCCTTCTTCCTCATCATAAGCTTTTATGGTAATCTTCTTACGGGAGTCTATACAATCCTCATCATATCCTAGCTGAGTGAGAAATTTAGCAAAACAAATGTTAAGACCAGTGCCATTATCAATAAGCACATGATGGACATGTTTGGGACCTATCATAACCTCTATGTCTAAGGGAGCATTATGTGGGTGGCTCAAAGAATGATCATCTTCCTCAGAGAAGGACAAATAATGTGGAAAAGTTAAATGACCCAACATAGATTGGCACTGGTTAAGATCAAGATCCTTGGGAACGTTTGCTTCAGCAAGGGCTTTATCCAAAATCTGCCTATGAGCAGGCAAGATTTTTAACAACTCAAAAATAGTAATCTGAGCATTGGTTCACTGGAGTTGATCTAAGATACTATAACTAGCAACACCAGACGTGGGAGTCAATTTGGAATCTTTTTTGGTAGGACCAGTGGTAGTCTTATCCATCATTTGTTTCAGAGCAACCTTATCTGTGCTTTGTTTCAAAGTATCCTTGTCTACAGTTTTCTTCAAAGGATCAGGACCTTTCAAAACAACTCTTCCACGTGATTGAGTGACAACATTTTCACAATCTTGAGTTTGTTCAGATTTAGATGAACAAGATGTAGAACTATGCAAGATGAAAGGAATTCTAGGCTTGGGAGCATCACCACTCCCCTTAAAAGTGATCACATCACAATACTCAACTCCCATAGGTTCAATCATGTTAATGACATTATCAGTAGAAGTGTAAGTGTAATTCACCTTAGCATTATTGTTCTTAGTTGTAGAAGACTCTCCTTTCTCATGAGGAGGAAAAGGATCCTTAAATTCCTGATGATCAGAATTCTTATTATGACCATCCACAACAATGTCACCACTGTCAATCAAATCTTGGACTTTATGTCTCAACTGAAGACAAGTGGACATCTTATGGCCAATATTTTGATGATAGTCGCAATAATCATTGTCATTCCACCAATGAGGTCTTGGTTGTGGGTCATAAGTTCACTTTTCCAAAGGAGTAAGAATCTGATTTTGTATGAGAGTTTTAAAGACTACATCAAGAGGCTCTCCCAAAGAAGTGAAATCACGCTTGGGTCGAGGAGTCGAAGGTTTGTTCCTAGAAAATCTTGAACTTCATTGATTATCTATTGTAGTCTTTTCAACAGCCTTAGCCTCTTGTATGCTAGAAGTAAGATTAAAGACAGGCTTTGAAGGCTTTGCGGTGACATTATTGACCACTCCATCATTTGCCACCTCTCTATTCTTGTTTATAGACTTCCCTTTATCCTTGTTCATTGAGAATCCTTGTTTATTATCTTTATTCAAAGTTAATTCTCCCTTGTTAACCATAAAGGCTTATATCCTCACAGCCTATTTGATCATGTTGTCAAATGTCAAAGGACCCTATAGTTGTACTTGATATCCAAAGTTTGGGAGAAGATTTTCCAAAAAGATATCAAGTTTCTCAGATTCAAGTAATTTACGAGGATACTTTGTACAAAGTTGTCTCCACCTTTGGAGAAAAGACAAGAAAGGTTCTCCCTATCATTGTTTCAAATTACACAAGTCACGAATGTTAACAGGGTGTTGGATGTTGTGAGAATAATGCTAAAGAAAAATATTGGCAATCTCATCAAAAGTTTTAATACCAGGATGTAATCGACAAAACCATTCCATAGCTGGCCCACCCAAGCTATGGGGGAAGAGTCTCATAAGATACATTTGATCATGCATGAATTCCATAGATAGGGCACCAAACTCCCATAGATGATCTTGAGGATCAGTTGTACCCATGTACTTGTCATATTTGGGTAACTCTACTCCTCTTGGAAAAGGAGGCATGTGAACATTCTTATCAAAAGGAAAAGGACATATACTCTCCAATGTAAATTGTTGCATGGGCTTATCCTTTTCTTATGTTAGTTGAGTAATTTGATCTTGCATACTTTGAATAATCTTTTGTAGCTTAGCAGTTTTAGTTTCTTCTTCTTTAGCTGCAATAGTTTCCACTTGGAAATTCAGGGGTAGTTTGGGTCCTTGTTTAGCCAACTCAAGAAAATAATTTTCCTTATCTACCAAAAGAATGATTTCCATCATTTTAATGAGACTCTTGTTAGCCTTCACAGCATTTATATCATTCTGAGTAATTACATCATCCTCGTTACCAAGAATCTCATATATGCTTGGTATTTGGTCTTGTTGATCATCTTGATTTTGATCATAGGGAGGAGGGTGATAGTTATGTGCTGCTTGTTGATCATCTTGAGTTTTGTTGTGAGACTGATCATCATTATGAGACTAATTGTGATGAGTTTTATTTTGGTCATGAGAAGATTGACCATGGTATTGATTATGAGCTTGGCCATATTGGCTTGATTGAAGGTCAAATGGGTTCTTGGTTCCCATCTTATCAAGATGGATCTGTGTTGCAATCGAAGCTTTAGTAAAGTGAAGAGAACGATGTTGAAAAGGTGTATCCAATGTAACCTTTGGTGTGTGAATAGCTTTAGATGAATCACTATCTTCAGCGGGATCAATGGTTTCAATAATAGGTTCCATCCAAGGGAATGATCTCCCAAAGCCATAAAACAATGAATTGTTTTGAAAATAGGAGTTGTCTTGTTCTTGGAGAGACAAACTAGATTGTGATTCAAATAAAGGATTAAAGCACTCTTGGAAAGCCAGAGGAGATGTTTGAGAAAAATTATCTTATGGAGTGCTTAATGATGAATTTGAAGAACTCTCACAAAGTTCAGACTTTTCAACAAATCTGGAATGCCCTATGTCTTGATTACGAGGTTTACTTTGATCTTGATCAATGTTCTAAATGGGATAAGTCTTGCCACTTCGAGTTGTGATAGTCATAGACAAAGATGTGATGCGCAAAGATTCTGGATAATGCTAGACTCTATCTCTAAGATGACATAAAGGAGATAAGTAGCTAGAATAGCCAAGATGCGAGATGAACCAAGTATGAATTGTCAAAAGAGGAGTGGCTAGAATAGCCGAGATAAGACTATCGTAACACAAGGTACAAAAGGCATAAAGAGATAAGATGAATAAATGAGAGACAATGCCAGTCAAAGTGAAGATCGATTGATTCCTAACTTGAGACAACCAGTTTCTGATGGTAAACAACAGGGGAGCAGAAAAATAGACCACAGGCAAAAATGTAGATCAGATAAAAAGTCAAGTAGTCAACTGCAAATAGGTCTCTATTTTGGCAAACTATGTTAAAGGTTCGCGTGATAAAATGCCAGACCGCGTGAGAAAATAAAAAGTTGCATGAGAGAAAATAGATCTTCATGCAAGAGAACAAAGTCTCGCGTGAGGAAGTGCTCTGAAGCTAAAAGCTCGTGCAGGAAATAGGCAAAATTTGATAGTTTTGACACAATTTTTGAGGTTGAGTTTGAATTTTAAAGTACAATCTGAACTGATGTCTAACAGAAAATCCAATTTCTTGACAGGTTTGCAAAATTGTTTAATCAACAAACTCATTTTAGGATTCCAAGCATTTGTTTAAAGGCACAATGGTTTAGATCAAGAACTTGTGAAGCGAGAAGTAGTCGTTAACAGACCTATCAAGGACAAAGCAACTTGATAGCATCAGGGGAGTCTTTGTTTGATAGTGTATGGACAATGTTTAAGACTCAATAAGAGACACGTAGCCTAGTCCTACAAAGAAAATGGTGAGAAGCCAAAACCTTTGCCCCATTGCTTGAATGCATATGTTCACCTCACACAGCCATGTCACCCCCTAGAGGGTGCCCATGTTTTTGGTGTTTCCAAGGACTCAATAGTGTATGTTCAAAGCTTACCCTTGTAGCAGGGGCCAATGTTGCAACTACCTCCAAATGTCCAGGTGTATGCCTATGATGGGAATCTATGGGAGAGATTCTTCCCCCTCCCAACGCAAAGATTATGACTCCTTTCGAAGATGAACCAGGTAGGCCACTAGCTAAGGAAGGTTTTTAATAGGCTTCCATTCATGCTAACCTTTGGTGCCCCTAATACAGGGTTGAGGCCTCGGAGCCACACCAACACCTAAAAGTTGTACACCCCCACAAGCAGGGCTTGGAATGGCACCACTCAGTACAATAGATGGAGCCTTCTCAAGATCATAGTCAAAGTCTTGAGAAGGAAGCTAACATGGTTTTGGAGTCTTTAGACTCAACAAAAATTTCTTTATTATAGTGAGGTGGAATCACCGGTGATAGGTGTGTACTCACTTGGGTTGTTCTCAGAGGTTCAATACCGGCAGGCCCTCTAAAGGTGACGCTGGACTTGGTTTAGATTTAGGGGTCTGATTTTTTGATTCTCCCAAAGGGAGAAGAGCATACTTCTGATGGAATATGGATGAAGTGACTGAGAGGGGGGGGGTGAATCCGTCAACCATAAAAACACTTCACAATTAATTCTTTGCAGATCCTTTAAGATATCTTAACAATGTTGTCTGTTTTAGCACTCGGTAAATAGATTGCAGTAACTTTGAAGATGCAGAAAGCATTAGCAATATTATCTTTAGATATTCATCAGTGCATGTAAATGATTTGAGAAAGCAATTAAGAACACAAGAGACACAAGATTTAACATGGAAACCCAATATGGGAAAAACCACCAATGTATCTAGATACTGATTTTCACTTTTCTGAAGTGATGCCCGGTTAGAAGCCAACCCGGTAAAAGGTTACAAAACACACTGTTAGGTGTGACCTTGTTAGAGGATTTAAAAAAACCCTGCTAGGAGTGGCCTGGTAAGAGGTCTTGAAAACAATTCAATGGAATTGTCACCTTGTTAGAGGATTTATATTATGGCTGTTAAACCAACTCAGTTAAGAGATTTAGAATTCACTGTTACAATGATAAGAAGGTAACAATGAGAAAGTAACCTGTATAATAATGCAACTTTCTTGCTGATTACAGATCTCTGTTCTGCATAATTCTGATCCTTTCTGATCAAATAAATCTCTGCTGCTCCTCAAGCATATCTGAACATCCTTCACAAATTCGCATATACCTTTCCTTCTTTTCTTCTGTAAATCTTCTGCTGTGTTTTTTACTTTTCACATTTGACCTTTTATTTATATGATTTTGGATTAGTCAAATTGACATTATTTAGTATAACAGTCGGCTGAATTAAGTAAACTCTATTTGCAAAAATCCTTCAAGGGCCGACAGTGCTCGGTGACCATATCTTAATATAATTTTTCGGAGACCGAGGGAACTCGGTAAACACCAACAATCCTTTACCTTTGATAACCGACTGAACTCGGTAAACACTAAACTTTCTTCGGCAACCGAGTGAACTCGGTAAACACTACACTTTCTTCGGCAACCGAGTGAACTCGGTAAATACTACTTTTCTTCGATAACCAAGTGGACTCGGTAAGCATTAATATTCCTGTCTGGTAGACCGACTGAGCTCGGTAGAAGTAGATTTCTGCAGACTATGACATAGTGTGACATCAAAGACAATACATAATTGAGTAGCAATTTCCTTCAGACAATTGTTTCCAACAATCTCCCTCTTTGGCATTGATGGCAACACAATATGTCATAACATAAGAAATTTGAAAGAGTTAGCTCAGTTTAGATTCAAATCTCCCTCTGTCAGCAAACTTTCTGTATCCTGAAAATTCTTCCTTCTGACTATTTGAAAGTTTCTTGAAGTAATAGCAAAGACATAGCAAACACTCCCTCTTTGACAACACATGCCAAAGATAATTCACATATTTCCGGTGAAAATTAATGTACCTCAAGTACTGATTCATATGCAGTGATTCCTTTAATATACTGCATCAACAGGTTGATTTTCAATCATGTTCAGGTTGATGCATCACTAAAACTGTATTTAGTGAGCCTCAGATAGGGGAATGACCCCTAACTTACCTCTTAGATACACAAATGCATCCTTAGGTAATGGTTTGGTAAAAATATCTGCAATCTGTTCTTTTGTATGAATATATTCTAATCTGATTTCCTTGTCCTGCACCAATTCTCTGACAAAGTGATATTTAATAGCAATGTGCTTGGTTTTGGAATGCATCACTGGATTCTTAGAAATGTTTATTGCACTGGTATTGTCACAAAATATAACAACTGGTTCTTTGATTTCAACCTTCATACCTTCTAATAGCTGTTTAAACCAAACAATATTTGAACAGTTTACTGCAGCAGCAACATATTCTGCTTCAGCTGTGGATTGAGATGTGCAATTCTGCTTTTTACTAGTCCAGGATACCAGTCTTTTTCCAAGAAAAAATGCTCCACCACTTGTGCTTTTTCTGTCATCAATGTTTCCTGCCCAATCAGCATCAGTAAATACTTTCAAGTCTAGATTGCCTCCAAATTTATACCACAAACCATACTCTTCAGTTCCTTTTAAGTATCTTAAGATTCTTTTGATTGCCATCATGTGATTTTCCTTAGGTTTTGCTGAGAATCTAGCTACTATACCGACTGCTAAGGCAATATCAGGTCTTGTATGTACTACATACTACAATTTTCCAATCATAGATCGGTATAAGGTCTGATCAACTTCTTTTGAATCATCATTTTTGGTAAGTTTCAGTCCAGTACACATGGGTGTACCAACTGGTTTTGAATCTTCCATACCAAACTTCTTAAGTATCTCCTTAATGTATTTGGATTGAGTAATGTATATACCATTCTTGCTTTGCTGAATTTGAAGACCAACAAAGAATTTTATTAAGCCAAACATAGACATTTCAAATTCTCTGTTCATTTGTTCTGAAAATTCTTTGCACTGATCCTCATTCCCTGTAAATATAGTATCATCCACAAATATTTCTGCCAATACAATTTTGTCATCCGGTCCTTCTTTAATATACAGATTGCTGTTATCATTAGCTCTTTTGAAATTAATCTGAATCAAATAGTTATGGAGTCTTTCATACCATGCTCTAGGAGCTTGTTTTAAACCATACAATGCTTTGTGTAACCTGCAGACCATGTCCCTTTTATCTGGATCAACAAAACCTTCAGGTTGTTCAATGTAGACTTCTTCATCAAGAATTCCATTGAGAAATGCAGATTTTATATCCATCTGATATACCTTAAATCCTTTGTGTGCTGCATAAGCAAGTAGAGTTCTTACACCTTCTAATCTTGCAATAGGAGAAAAAGTTTCTCCATAATCTATACCTTCTTCTTGAGAATAACCTTTACATACCAGTCTAGCTTTGTTTCTAGATACTTGACCATCTTCATTCAGTTTATTTCTGAATACCCATTTTGTTCCAATTAGATTCTTATCTTTAGGTCTAGGTACAAGAGTCCAAGTTTTGTTCTTTTGTATTTGTTCTAATTCTTCATTCATTGCTTCAATCCAACTTTCATTCTCTAATGCATCTTTGATATTTCTAGGTTCAAAATCAGTAAGTAGACATGTACCTTTTAGCTTGCTTCTTGTCATAGTACCATCTGATTTGTTTCCAATGATTTGATCTGGTGTATGATGTCTTCTGACATATTTGGCTAGTATAGGTTCCTTGCCTTTTGAATGATTCATGCTGTTGTCTTCTAGGATCTCTTCTTCAGGTTGCTCGGGCTCGGTAGATATTTGCTCGGTAACTTCAGGCTGAGACTCGGTCTGAATTTCTTCCTGTGACTCGGTTTGAACTTCTTCCTGTGACTCGGTAACTGTGCTCGGCTCGGTAGATATAGCTTCCTTATTGATAGTTGTGTCTGTCAATGCTTCAGGTTCAATGTAAACGAATCTTCTGTAGTTCTCAGGTTCCCTTTTGCTTTCTTCCTTAGTCTTTTCTGCAAACTCATCAAATTTTACATGTATACTTTCTATGACTTTGTAAGTAGATAAGTTCAGACATTTGTATGCCTTGCTTTTGCTAGAATATCCTAGGAATATTCCTTCATCACTTTTCACATCAAATTTATTTCTTCTGGATTCTTTTAAGATATAACACTTGCTACCAAATATTTTCATGTAACTTACATTAGGTTTATAGCCATACCATAATTCATAAGGAGTTTTGAATGTGTCTTTCTTCAGTTGTACTCGGTTCAAGGTATGAACTGTAGTGTTGATAGCTTCCTTCCAGTACTTTATAGCAATGTTCTTTTCTATCATTAGAGTCCTTGCACAATCCATAATAGATCTATTTCTTCTTTCTACTATTCCATTCTGCTCAGGAGTTCTAGGAGCTGATACCTGTCTTTTGATTCCTCTTTCAATGCAGAAGTTGTTAAAATCATGGGAGATGAATTCACCACCTCTATCTGATCTTAAGCATTTCAATCTTTTCCCTGTTTCTTTTTCTACTCTTGCTAAGTACCATTTGAACTTTTCAAATGCCTCTGATTTTTCTCTTAAATACATAACAGTCATCATTCTAGAATAATCATCAACGAAAAGAATAAAGAATTTATCTCCAGTATAGCTTTGTATTCCAATAGGTCCACATAAATCAGTATGCACAATTTCCAAAATTTCTTTAGACTGATAGTTCTTACTTTTGAAACTAGTTTTACTCATTTTGCCAATCTGACAATTCTTACATAGAACAGTGTCAGGTTTCTTCAAAGTAGGAATGCCTCTAACCTTCTTGAATTTGCTTATTTTTATCATGTTATCAAAGTTCACATGACATAACCTTTTGTGCCATAGCCAACTTTCTTCTATTTGAGCAATAAGGCATGAATATTCATTGAGATCAAGATAAAATAAGTTACCTTTTGTTTGTTTGCCTGATCCAATGAGTTTTCCTTTTCCATCCAACAGTCTTGCTTGACCATTCATGAATTCAACCTTGAAACCAGTGTTGATTAGCTGTGCTACACTTAGAAGATTATGTTTTAGTCCTTCAACCCAGTAAGCATTATCACATATGAGTTCTTTGGTTAATGAGATTCTTCCTTTTCCTTTTATACAACAAGGTTCATTGTTTCCAAATCTTACATTACCATTATCACAGTCTTCTAGATATTCAAATTTTGTCTTGTCACCAGTCATGTGGTGTGAACATCCGCTGTCTATTATCCATATATCATCTTTGCTTATATGAGAAATAATTGCTATCTTATCTTCATCATCATCAGATTCATCTTTTATAGCAATAAAGACAATTTCTTCTTCACTATCATCAGAATCTTTAGCCATAAAACATGATTTCTTACCTTTATCCTTGTATGATTTGAAATTCTTTTTGCCATAGTACTTGTGACTTTTCTTTTCTTCCTTGACTTGCTTGTTTGGGCACCTAGCTGCAATATGTCCAATTTCTTCACATGAAAAATAGATTAAAGGAGTTTTACCTTTATATTTACCTTTCCCTCTAGAGTACTTCTTTGCAAGTAATGCTTCTACAATTTCAAGATCACTGTCAGAACTTTCTTCTGATTCTTCTTCACTGTCTGTCTGAACTTCTTTAATTTTCTTGTTTTTCTTTAGTGAAACCTTGGCCTCAAATGCTGATTCAATATTTTTGGAACTAGGAACATAGTTGTCATAGTTGTCTAATTCAAAAGCTGTCAATCTTCCAACTAGAGCATCCAAGGTTATACTGTGGTTTGTTTCACATCTTCTTTCTTGAATAGCTGATACTCTTATTGCATAGATAGGGAGTAGTGTTCTGAGTACCTTACTTATAACAGTCTCATCTGAGATTGTTCCTCCAGAAGCTCTAATTGCACTTACACTTGCTTTGATTCTTTCAACATATTTTGCAATGTTTTCATCTTCCTTCATATTCATCTTGTCAAACTGTCCTCTTAGGCTTTCTGCTTTGGCTCTCTTCACATTTGCATCACCACCATATATTTTCTTCAGTGCCACCCACATTTCATATGCAGTAGTGCAGTCTTTAATATCATCAAATTCTTCATAGCTGAGAGCAGATGCAATGTCTATCATCATGGTGTTGTGAGTCTTTTTATCTGCAATGTCTTCAACAGTTAATGCGCCATTGGGAATTGTATACTCTTCATCAATGTATTTGCATCTTGAATCACCAATGGAAGCCAGATGAAGTCGCATGAGACCTTGCCATGCTGAAAAGTTATCTCTGTTAAGCTTTGGAATTTCCCTCTTGTAAGACATCCTGATCTTTAGCTTAGGTCCTTGAAACCCTTCCTGCAAGCACCAAAAGCTCTGATACCAATTGATGGAATATGGATGAAGTGACTGAGAGGGGGGGGGTGAATCAGTCAACCATAAAAACACTTCACAATTAATTCTTTGCAGATCCTTTAAGATATCTTAACAATGTTGTCTGTTTTAGCACTCGGTAAATAGATTGCAGTAACTTTGAAGATGCAGACAGCATTAGCAATATTATCTTTAGATATTCATCAGTGCATGTAAATGATTTGAGAAAGCAATTAAGAACACAAGAGACACAAGATTTAACGTGGAAACCCAATATGGGAAAAACCACCAATGTATCTAGATACTGATTTTCACTTTTCTGAAGTGATGCCCGGTTAGAAGCCAACCCGGTAAAAGGTTACAAAACACACTGTTAGGTGTGACCTTGTTAGAGGATTTAAAAACACCCTGCTAGGAGTGGCCTGGTAAGAGGTCTTGAAAACAATTCAATGGAATTGTCACCTTGTTAGAGGATTTATATTATGGCTGTTAAACCAACTCGGTTAAGAGATTTAGAATTCACTGTTACAATGATAAGAAGGTAACAATGAGAAAGTAACCTATATAATAATGCAATTGTCTTGCTGATTACAGATCTCTGTTCTGCATAATTCTGATCCTTTCTGATCAAATAAATCTCTGCTGCTCCTCAAGGATATCTGAACATCCTTCACAAATTCGCATATACCTTTCCTTCTTTTCTTCTGTAAATCTTCTGCTGTTTTTTTTACTTTTCACATTTGACCTTTTATTTATATGATTTTGGATTAGTCAAATTGACAGTATTTAGTATAACAGTCGGCTGAATTAAGTAAACTCTATTTGCAAAAATCCTTCAAGGGTCGACAGTGCTCGGTGACCATATCTTAATATAATTTTTCGGAGACCGAGGGAACTCGGTAAACACCAACAATCCTTTACCTTTGATAACCGACTGAACTCGGTAAACACTAAACTTTCTTCGGCAACCGAGTGAACTCGGTAAACACTACACTTTCTTCGGCAACCGAGTGAACTCGGTAAATACTACTTTTCTTCGATGACCGAGTGGACTCGGTAAGCATTAATATTCCTGTCTGGTAGACCGACTGAGCTCGGTAGAAGTAGATTTCTGCAGACTATGACATAGTGTGACATCAAAGACAATACATAATTGAGTAGCAATTTCCTTCAGACAATTGTTTCCAACAACTTCTCTATCCTGTTTCCTCACCCAAACACATCAAGAAAGTTCATCACTGAGTTAGTTTCACCTCACCAAATCTATATGCTTTTGGGTTTCTGGTTCTCTCTCAAGGAGAGAAGAGCATAATCCCCTGATGAATATAAATACTAAAGATTCACTAAATTTCTCCGCTTCCCCAAGAATTCATCATATTAGTAAGATCATTAGAATTCCGGATTCATTCATGGTCATCACCTCCATGTAATGAAGAGCCAAAATTCCTACTCACTATCAAAATCCTCAAGAAATTTTAATGAAGCCCTATTTATACTATGTGAATAAAAGTAGGAAAAAGACACAACGTTTTAGCAATCTTTGACTATTCGTCCTACAATCAAACCATTAGTATGTTTTCAAACTCTTTGACAAGCATCCTGCAGAAATTGTTATGTTGTAAAATATCAGAGAAATAAACAACAACAGTTATCAGAAATTATCAGAAACCAGAAACAGGAAAGAGAGAAACTGCAAATTTAACAGCACTGAGACCAGGTCTTGCGCAAGAAAGTACCAGGCCACGGGAGAAAATATACTATGCGGGGTGAGATAACTGAAATATCGCGTGATATATTACATGGACCAAGGTGAGATAACTAAAATCTCGTGTGAGATAGTACCACAGGGGTACAACTTCACATGGCTTGCTTGGTATTCTCACGTGAAGATATATACATAGATAGTACGGATGCATGGCAGAGCAGAGTTTACTTCCCAGAAAAGATTAAAAATAAATAAAAAAATGAGGCCAAAAATCAGATTTTCTGCCCCACGGTGGGTGCCAAAATGTATGTGACTGAATGTGACCTCTAAATCAAGCACAACACAACATGGTCATTATTTCTATGATCAAATTAAAGAAAAGAATATGAGTTATTCAATCTGAAATTTGTGAGGAAGAGACCCGTTGCCTCCTATGTAGTCGGGGTGTTTAATTGCTCTCAGATTAGAGAGCCAACAACCATAAGACCGACACTACAATGGAGGATTTGAAAGCTATAATGAAGATATGCAAAGCTGAAATTAAACTAGAATGTGATGTAATTAATCTAAGATACTTGAAAGTAAAGATGAAATGCAATTTAATCTAAGAACTTGAAGCAAATATGATATTAATCTAAGAACAATTAAGGAAATTTACTCTAACATGGTATGCAAGATTAAACTTAAAATGAGATATTAAGCTAATTAATGCAACAAAAATCTTTGAAATGATTGAGGTGAAAATTCACTATAATAAGGATGCTCTCAAAATTGCCTCCCCTCATGAAGAAAAAAAGAGCCCAAATAAATAGAAGAGTCAAGAGGAGGAGGAAGAGTTTCTTGATTTGAAACTCCTGACCCTTCATATCCCTTTTTGGGACAAATAAGCATGAATTACTTTATTAAAAAAATGGAAAATGCCACATAAGGACCTTTCGAATATCTCAAATTATTAATTCAAGAAAAAGTGTCCATTCAAATAACAAGCAATTAATTAATTCCTTTTTTATGTGTATTAACCAAAGGGGGTGGTTTGATTTAGTTTAATTTAAAGCACATAAGACTTTACAATTAAATTAATGTATCATAGAGATAATTTAGCTAATAAAGTCAAAGAGACTTAGGAATTAATTTTAGTGTTTGATTATTGCAAATTAGGGTTTTTGCAACTGACATCAAGTCAAGTAGAGCTAAGTAGGAGAGAAAATTGCCTAGTGAGATAGGACTTTGATGACATAGAAAATTGAAGAAATGCACCAAAATTGATGGAAATGATTAGGTGCCAATTTTGGGGTATTATAATGGTAGCTTGTCAAAATGTGCCTTCTTCAGATCAGAGGTCAAATATTTGGGCCATGTAATATCTGGCGATGGGATCTCTAGAGACCCATCGAAGATTGAAGCCATTTTGAATTAGCCAGCACCTACCTCAGTAACTGAAGTGGGAAGCTTCATGGGTTTGGCCAGTTATTACAAATGGTTTTTTGAAGGGTTCTCTCGAGTGGCCCATCCTATTACTTCTCTTTATCAAAAGGGAAAGAAGTTTGAGTGGACTGAGAAGAGTGATCGAGCTTTTTAGGAGTTCAAGAGAGCATTGACCTATGCACCCATTCTTGTTGTGCCAGAGCCTTCATCAGAGTTTGTAGTTTGCACAGATGCTTCTTTAGATGGTTTAGGGGCAGTTCTTATGCAAGATGGATGAGCTATAGCATATGAGTCTAGGAAACTGAAGAATCATGAGCTCAACTATCCTACCCATGATCTCGAACTTGCAACAGTGGTGCATCCTTTAGTGAGATCGAGACACTTCCTTTTAGGACATTTCTTTGAACTTCATTCACACCATCAGAGTCTACAGTACATCTTCACTCAGCTAAACCTTAATGCTAGGCAAAGGAGATGGATGGAGTTCCTATGCGAATATGATTTTGATGTTCATTACATCAAGGGGAAAGAGAATGTTGTCATAGATTCTTTGTGATGAAGGACAACACCACCCTTAACAACTCATAACCAAAGACATAACAACATGAAGACAAAGAGAAGACAAAATGCTTTACAAAGCATACATTAATACTTTGAAAAATCATTACAAATTGAGAGATTTTACAACATGAGAGCTTCTTCCAAATATGAGATCTACAACATGAGAGATCTTACATCCTCCAAGCTTACATCCCAAGAGCTTCTTCCCAAATACAAGATCCTAAAACTTGAAAACTTGCTTATGAATTCTTCTATGCCTTCTTTATATAGGCACTTCCCACCAAAGATATTACAACACAACCAATGTGGGATAAAATATATTTATAACTACCTTGATACAAATATTAAATACCCACCCAATTAATATTAAGCACCACCATGTGGGCTAATTATAAAATTACATTGCCTTTGTGGGCCAATAAAAAAATAGAAAGGTGTAACTACCTAGCTACAAATATTAAATGCATGAACTTTCCACAAACTTCTAAAATGCCATCTACACACCTCGATAAATGAAATGATTTTTTTTTTTTTATAAATTCTATTTATCTTTCCCACCTATGCACCTTGGTAAATGAAATAACTATTTTTTTCTTCTTTTTTTTCTTTTCTTTTTTCTTTTCTTATTTTTTCCTTATTTTTTTCTTTTTTTTTTCATATATATATATATATATATATATATATATATATATATATATATATATATATATATATATATATATATATATATATATATCATTTCCCTTTTTATTTTGTGATGCAAGATGCTCCTGCATCAGACACCCAAGGTAGGAAAAATTTTGTGAATATGGATTCACAAAATGAAGTAGCCGCTGCTAATATTTTTTTTTCCTTCTCTTCCAACATCTTGCTGAAACAATTATCTGCTACCAATATATTTCATTTTTTCTTCTTTTCCAACACCTAGTTGGGACAATTATCTGATGTTGACAATATTCCTTTGCAATCAACTTCATCCATCTGTAAGTCTCATTCTCCTCCAAACTTCTAAGATCTAATGCAACTGTAATAAATTCTATAATGTCATACAAATCTTCTATTGCATACCAAATATCACTTGTAAGGTCCTCATATAAACCATTATCATTATATTTCAAATCCATCTCAAAGTTAACATTCCATAATTCAGAAAAATTTACCTTTTTCATATCTTCATCTTTGTTCTCTTCTTTCATGTCTTCAACAAGGCATGTAATGGCTTCTTTCCTTTGACCTCCAAGCAAGACATTTTACATTTCCTCAACTGATGCAATCTTCATTAATAAACCATCTTCATCAACTTCAAGTTCGTAAAAATTTCCATGTTCATGCTCTTCCTCTTCTTTTGTATCGCATGCATGATACTCCACTATAACTTCCTTCTTTCCTTCATCCAAAGAATTGTCATCATCTCTTTGAATCACTCTTCTCTTTTTAAGCTCCACTTCTAATTCAACCACTTTCTTCCTCAAATCCATTATTGCAACTCTTCTCTCTTCTTGATATCTCTCTCTAATTTTCTCAAGTCTAGGAATTCTAAGGGTCCATCCAATCACAAAATTCATCTTCTTTCTCTTCTCCATACTCACATCATCTTTAGGAAAATTTTACCCAATCCAAGGTCCTGGTGCAAACTACCTCATGCTCGGTGATCTATCTACACACTCAGGAACTCCCACTCTGATACCACTGATGAAGGGCCACAACACCCTTACCAACTCATAACCAAAGACATAACAACATGGAGACAAAGAGAAGACAAATATTTTTACAAAGCATACATTAATAATTGAAAAATCATTACAACTTGAAAGATTTTACAACATGAGAGCTTCCTCCAAATATGAGATCTACAACATGAGAGATCTTACATCCTCCAAGCTTACAACCCAAGAGCTTCTTCCCAAATACAAGATCCTACAACTTGAAAACTTGCTTATGAATGCTCCTATGCCTTCTTTATATAGGCACTTCCCACCCAAAATATTACAACACAACCAATGTGAGATAAAATATATTTATAACTACCTTGATACAAATATTAAATACCCACCCAATTAATATTAGTCACCACCATTTGGGCCAATTACAAAATTACATTGCCTTTGTAGGTCAATAAGAAAATAGAAAGGTGTAACTACCTAGCTACAAATATTAAATGTAAGAACTTTCCACAAATTTTTAAAATGTCACCTACACACCTTGATAAATGAAATTTTATTTTTTTAATTCTATTTATCTTTCCCACCTATGCATACCTTGGTAAACGAAATAACTTTTTTTTTCCTCTTTTTTTTCTTTTTTTTTTCTACATCACTTTGAGTAGGAGATGACATGAGCTTTCTTCTATGTCTTCAGCCACATATTTGAGAGATCACATTCTTCATCACTTGTATGATGATGAGTTATATGTAGAAGTGAGTGAGTTGACTTAGTCTCAAAGACCCCTTCAAGGGAATTAAGCAGATTATTCCTTGGACTCAGATGAACTCTTGCATCATAGAGGACACATTTACATACCTTCTTCTAGATGATTGCGAGAGTTTTTCATGTTGGAGGCCCATAGAGCCCCTTATGTAGCACATCCTAGAGTGAAGATGCATGCCAATTTTAGATAGTTATATCATTGGCTAGGCATGAAGATGCAGATTACAGAGTTGGTTTCTAGGTGCCTAGAATGCCAGAGGGTGAAGGCAGAACACAGACATCCAAGTGGTCTACTTTAGCCTAATGTGATACCAATGTGGACATGGGACACCATATCTATGGAATTCATTGTTGGCCCTCCTATGTCATCCCATCATCATGATGCCATCAGAGTGACAGTTGACAAGTTAACCAAGGCGGCTCATTTTTCACTGATGCATACTACTTTTACTGCACCATCTGTGGCACAGGTGTTCTTGCAAGATATTGTTAGGCTACATGGCATACCTCATAAGATCATCTCTGATAGAGATTATCTCTTCACTTCATCTTTTTGGAGAGAATTGCAGGCAGTGTTGGGCACTAGGCTCAATTTCAGTATAGCCTATCATCCTAAGACTCATGGATAGATCGAGAGGGTCAATTAGGTTCTAGAGGACATGCTTTGCATGTATGTTATGGACCATCAGAATTGGTGGGAGGAATACCTACACTTAGTGGAGTTTTCCTATAACAATGGGTGTCATACATCTTTGGGTATGTCTTTGTACCAGGCTCTTTATGGTAGACCTTGTAGGACACCACTCAGTTGTGATAAGATTGAGGACATATTTTCCATTGGTCTCAAATTAGTCAGAGATATGGAGCAACAAGTGACCTTGATTAGGCAATGTCTCAGAGAGGTTCAGGATGGATAGAAGAAGTATGTCGATGTGAAGAGGATGGATCGAGCTTACTTAGTGGGGGACAGGTTCTTTTTGAGAGTGAAATAGCATAAGAGTCCAATCTGTTTCGGAAAGGGCTCTAAGATAGCACCTCATTTTGATGGACCTTTTGAGATACTTGATAGGATAGGACCACTTGCTTACTATTTAGCTTTACCACCTAGCCTATCATGCATCCATAATGTGTTTCATGTTTCAATTTTGCAAAAGTATGTTTATGATGAGTCTCATGTGATATATTGGGATGCCCTTGAAGTAGAGTCAGATGGACAGCTGGCATTGGAGCCCATACATATTTTATCCCGATGGACCCTGGCATTTTGAGGCAAGGCGCTAGACCAGGTCAGGGTCTAGTGGGAATGTTATGAGGAGGTCACAACCTCATGGGAGAATACAAAATAGATGAGATCACAGTACCCTTATCTCTTTGATGAATTCTAGGAGGAGGTTCATACCTAGAGGGGGTGGATGTGAGACCTATCAGACAGTCATATTTATACTATTTTATTTTCCATTCTTTCAGTACTTATTTCACATACATATTTGACTATTTGAGGCACTTATGTTTTTAAGGAACTGTTGAATCCTATGCTATATGATTAGTACCTAATTATTTAATCAGGGTACACTCGAGATACTAAATGTTTTGATTCAGTTTCAGTTATGATTATGTTACATATGATGTTATATGATGTTTTAAAACTATTGCAATGAAAAGTTGGTTTAGGAAACCAAAGTTATGCTTAAATGATTGATTTATAGACATAGATTTTAAACCATGCAGTATTGATGATGTATCATATTTTATATCATGTTGATTGGACCTACTGATGTGTGCAATGAATGTTCAAAATAAGTTGACTATGGATCTAAATGCGAGGATCCAGTATTGGAACCTATGTTTATATCGTGCATTCCAAGGTCCTCTTTGTAAAAGAAATGTGGACCTCATTGTAATAGTCTTTTATTCATAAATGTGGTTTGCATGAGTGTAATTTATTTAGTTAATGTCTATGTGAATTAGCCATGTCATTTGTTTTATTAAATGTGCCAAATTTGGAAAATTGTGGCTTAAGTGTTGGCATGGTTGTTATTTAGTAATTGATTGGGTCAAGAGCTTGACTAGGGTGTAGCCTTAGGGTAGGATCAACTAACCTTGGGTTTGGAAGTTTCTGGAAGTCAACCAAGACCATAATCCATGTGTAAACTTTAAGTGGAGTTTACAAGGGCCATTTGGGTTTCCAAAGGTTAACTAGGTTCAATTTTAGCTACATAGGTTGATACCTTAGGGGTTAGAGGTATTTTTCAGCCCATTAAGAGCATTAAAACTCATTTATGACTCTCCTAAAGTCAAGGTTTTCATTTTGGTCGAAATTGAAGAGTTGTGAGGTTTTGGTTAACCGCTCTCTTCTTCCCAAACTTGCATTCAAATTCATTTATGGTGAAGGAATGTGAGTGTGAAGAAGGTAATGGAAGTTTCTTTCCCTCTTGTGATTAGCTCCTAGAGTTTAGGAGGTTTGCCTATTTAGGAGAAGCTTGGAGTAAGGTTTAGTTGATCACCCACTCTCTAGATTTGGAGACCACTCTTTTGGAAAAAGCTTAGGAAAGAGGTAAGTTGGAAGGAGATTCAAGGTTTTCATAATTTCAACCTTTGTTTGGATCAAGGTAGGCCTTGTGCTAATTTTGTTAGTTCTTGCATATGTTTGAGCTTGGAGATCCATTAATGGAGTCCATGGCTTTTTAAGGTTTTGAGTTTGAAAATTTAAGTTTTTGTAAATGTTGTTTTAAATTCGTGAATATTTTTGGGATGGGATTCTTCAAGGTATACTCACCTTAGAGAGGGTGGAGTAACCTTGAAATGGGTAGAAGGAAGTAGACCCAGGTTGTGTAGAGTCTACCATGTGTGGAGGGAAATACATGGGATTCCATGATACCCATGATGCCTAGCATGGCCTATGGGCACCTGGGGGCATAAGGAGAGTTAGACCGAATCTTATTGAAGATGGTCTTCCCAAGTCCATGTGTGGCTTGGGAATTTTGCACTTGTACTATAAATTCTCCATCTGGTAGTCCACCTCTACCCCATTTTCAGGAAGGTCTCTTGGAGGCCTTCCTTTTGTAAAGCCCTATTGGGAATATCATTTTAATGTCTTGTGACTTGTCTATGTTCTTCATGCTTGAGTGTCTGATTGTTTCCCATTCCAAAATGGATCCCTTAGCTTGGGGGTGGCCATGAAATGGCCTAGGTTTGGAGGTGAGCCTTTGTGGTCAACCTTATTCCATCAGGTGTATAGCTAGAAGCTTGGAGCTATTAGTTTTGATAGTTAAAATTTTTACTTGAGTACCCCATAGTTAAAATTGTTATTCTATACATTTCCAATGTAAGGTTGGAATCATGTTTCTTGTAAACCCTCTTTCGAATGTAAATCCTATTTTATGTTTATTGGAACTAAGGAATTATAGATTCGATATTCAACTTTGACTATGTTTGAAATGTGGTTTATGATGTAATTTTAGTCTTCTAAATTCAATTTATTAATTTTTTTATTTTATGAAGGAACTAATAGTTGAAGAAGTTTATACATTTTGCATTAAATATGCAATTTGTTAAATTTCTTAGCAATCATGAAAATTCTAATTTGCAATGAATAAATTAAAAATTGACATTTAGAGGATTAAAGTTATTAAAGTACTTTGTAGAAATCTAGATGTTTCTAAACTCAAATTTATCTTTCTCGAATGGAAAGGCATTAATTTAATTTAAATTTATAATAGAGATTTAAATGTGAAATATATTCTTTTTCTACACTTAGAATATTTTTGTTGAAAATTTTTACAAAAAAAATTAAATGCCTAAACTAAATTTTTGTTTTCTACAAGTTATTCATATACTAATATAAGTTACAAATATGTAATTTTTAATATAAAAAAATTTCTCTTTATGCATGTTGTTTTAATATTCAGGAAATAAAAATATGTATCAGTAAATGTTAAAAAAAAAAGTTTATTTTATATGTTTATTTGTTCCTTTACGGTATTAGTTTATTTAACATATATTATCATATGTTAATCTAAAACTTTAAATTCTTTAAAAAAAAAAAATTATATCAAAATATTTTTCAAAGCGCAAAGTGTTGTATAAATTTTTAAAAAAAAATTTAATGGAGGTCGGAGATGGACCGAAGCCCTAACCCCCAAACCCTCCCTCCGAGCAGGGCAGCAGCGGAGGCCAACCCCCTGTGTGCCACCACGGAGTGGTGGGCGGGAGCGGCCTTGACATTGTAGTGACCTTCCCCCACTCGCCAGACCTCTTCCCTCCAAACCGCCATCGTGCCTCTGCGCGCGTGAGTGTTGGCTCACCACCGGCCCCGCTCTTCTATGTTTCCACTGCCACCATGAGCGGTGCGCGTGCCCTCCTCTCCTACACCACCATCTTCTTCTGCTGCCCTACCACCACCCTTCCCCCTTCGCAGCCGCTGCTCCCTCCTCCGCTTCCCCCACCCACTTCCTCCTCTCCTTCTGACTGTGTGCTCGGCCCTGTGCGCGAGCGGCCATAGGGGCATGAGATGTAAAAAGGAAGTTTGTTGCAAGGGGTGAATAAAATAGAATTTCATTTTGTATAAGTTTACTTTATATATATATAATATTTTCTTCAATTTTTATAGTAATCTAGTTTTTATCAAGTCTTATATATCAAGTTAGTGATGTATTAGATGTATATAGTATTAGTCTTAAATTAATTTTTTCCTAATAGTTTATGGTTTACACTATTTTAGATTAAGCTTAATTTATTTTAGATTGAGATGATCATATGTAAAATGTTATTTAGAGAAGCTATTTAAATTTATTTAATAAAAAGAGAATTGTGGATTTAGATCATTGTTACTCTTTTATAGATCGTAATTAATTTATAATGGAAATTGGATTTAAAATTCATATGTAAAAGATTTACAATTATCATGATCACTTTGGAATAAATTTAGTTACATTAGAATGTATTATTGTTGAAATTAGATTTGTTAAATCTAAGTATGGTTGGTTGTTTAATTTAGATATTGGAACGTTTAGACAATAAAGGCATTTGTGTATCTACCTTTACTTTTTTGTGTTAGCCCCTTTCAACCTTTTTGTCTATCGTTACTGCATTGGGGGTCTTATCATCATTATATGGTCATGTCTAGGGTCCTTGTGACCTTAATTGACTTGATGACTTAGGATCGTGCATGTTGACTTTTTTTTAGTCAAACTTTAGTTAAACCTGAGACAAGCATCTCATTTTGCATGCACATCCCTTCCAGTTGACTCTTAGACCTTAGTTGTGTTTTTAGGAGGCCTTTAATGCATAGTTGACTTTTTAGTCAAACATAGTCAAACCTTGGTCAAATGCCTCAATTTGCACGACCAAGTGTTTTTGGTTGTGTTTTGTATCCTTTTAGCTCATTTACATGTACTTCTATGCATAGTTGACCTTTGGTCAACTATCTCAATTTGTGTGTCGGTCGGATCTTGCAGCTTAGGGAACCCTTGTAGCTTGTTTTGAGCTATTTGATGAAGTTTGACGTTTGGTCAAACTTGGTCAACCTTCTATGGTTTGACCCTTGGGGTGTTGCTAGACACTTTAGTGTTGACAATCATTAGTTTCCTCCTTGCACCGTTTTGCATGCAAATAAGGACTTTGCGTGTTAGTGTTTCACAACTTAGTTGTGTATGTTGGTATGTTGTAGTTAGTTAGTAGGTTTTAGGAAAAAAATTTGTAGTTGTGTTTTGCTCAACTTTTGGGCATGACAACAAGTAAGTTTCTTTCTTAACCATGTCACTAGTCTTTCTCCTAAAAAGAAATCTCCACCACTAGTGCTCTTTTTTCCATCAATATTTATAGCCCAATTTGCATCAGTATATACCTTAAGATCAAAATCTCCTCCTTTTGTATATAATAGACTAAAATCTTCAGTGCTTTTCAAATATCTGAATATTCTCTTTACTATAGACAAATGTGTCTACTTTGGGTTTGCAGAAAACCTTGCAACTATACGAACTGAATGTACAATATCAGGTTTACTGTGTAGAACATATTGTAGCTTACCAATCATAGATTGGTAAAGTGTCTCATTCACTTCCTTTGTGTCATCTTCCTTTGAGAATTTACAACTAATAGTCATTACTGTTCCAACCAGTTTTGAGTCTTCCATATTGGATATTTTCAGGATCTCCTTCATATACTTATATTGAGCTTTGTAGATCCCATCATTTACTGATTGAATATTAAGTCCAATAAATAATTTAATCTCTCCAATCATAGACATCTCAAATTACTTTCTCATTTCCTTAGCAAATGATTTGGACATTATCTTATTACCATAAAATATAATGTCATCAAGAAATATCTTAGCAATCATAATTTCATCAGAACTATCACATTTCAAGTTTAAATTGTTGTTATCACTAGTCCTTTCAAATCCAATCTTAATTAAGTAAGATTGTAGCCTTTCATACCATTCTTTGGTTGTGTACGTCAATCCATATAAATCTTTATTCAGTTTTAATACCATATCCTTATTTCTTTTTTCAAAAAATCCATCAGGTTGTTTAATGTAAACTTCTTCAATAATACCATTTAGAAATGAAGACTTAACATCCATTTGATAAAATTTGAATCCTTTGTAGGTAGAATATGCAAGCAAGATTCTTACACCTAATCTAGCAACATGAGAAAATGTTTCACCATAGTAAATACCTTCTTGTGCATACCTTGGAAGAGGACAAGCTTCACAAAGTCATAAAATCTCTAAAAGACCTATCACACAAAGTAGGGAAAATTTAAAGACCTCAATTTCATAGAAATGACATTCCAAGGTTACATGACATGCCTTACAAAAAAAATTGGAGGGATGTGAAATCAAAAGGATAGAATCAAAGGGAGTAACTACCAAAGATATTTAAAACATGTAGAATAAAACTACCAACCTAACATCTATAACTAGACCTCCGCATAATATGGAGAGATCTATAGGCCACATTGGAATCCATGCCAACATGCCATATTAGAATTCATGTCAACATGTCATTTTAGAAGTTGCGAAAACATATTTGTAGATTAGAACAATTCAAAAGAACAGTAGCACTAGATGACATGGTCTTTGGAACACCTAATTTTTTTTCCTAATCACCAAATAATGCCACAACCAAGACCAAACATGAATCCATATGTATGAGTAGAAACACAACTTCAGCCCTAATTTTTATAATATAAATTTATAACTACTGTACAATGCAATACCACTCCAATTGAACAATAGCCATCTATACCATATAGACTTATAGATAAAATAATATAACATAGAGATATTATAACACTCTATCTTCATATGATCACAAGAAACATACCTTTCTTCCACCATATAGTCACAGGATGCATACATGTCTTCTACTACACTATAGGTACATCAAATAAATCCATATCACCAAGAATAAAAATCGTATAGACCAAAAACCTTCAATGAACACAAACTCAATTTGCTCTAAAAATTTATGTTTAACATTAATGAAAATAGACAACAATCATATATTTATAACAATATCTCTCTTTCTCATTGATTGTAAATAGCTACAAACAATATCAACTGTCCCTTACTTTAGTAATAATTTTCTTTATATATTTCTCCCCTTTTCTATCAAGGACAAAGGATAAGAACTGATCTACCACTACAACTTTGATAACCTAAGATTAGCATCATTCCAAAATTAAAATAACTTACAAATCTCCCCATAAATAGATGCATCATCTTGATACACTAAGATAAACATATAAAGGGGAAACAACCCCAAGTATTTCTCAAGAAACTCAATTATTTCTTTTGATTTTATGATGAATTATATCTCCAACAAGTTCAATCACTAGAGAAAAATGACTCTCTAAACACTTTCTTTTCATAATATTGTCCTTATCCAATTTTTTCTCTAGATATATCACATCTTTATTCCTTGTAACATCAAATACAATTATCAAAACAACTTTAGCCTTAATCATTTTTCTATAGAAGTGAATATTATTCTTCTTTAACCAATCATTAATTTTAGTAGAGAACTAGCCCAACAGACTTATTAATTAATCAAGAGGAATTTTATAATTTATATCACTTTCATTCAAACGTTGCTTAATTTTTTGTTTAATAGACTTATCATATTTCTATTCCATACTTGATAATATCTTAGAAAGAATAAATTTTGACACCATCAACATAAAAACACATTTCTATACCACAAAGCACAAATATTATCTTTAGAGAAGCATCCATACCTTATTGCCATGTTGATAAGATACCCAACATCTTGTCTCAAGGGGGGAAAATAGATGAAGACTCTTCCTTAGACCATATAATTTGAGTCATTTAATAGCGGAAACAACATCTATAATGGATGTCAAACCACTATTGGAAACACCCTCTGATCTTCAACATTATGGAAGAAATTAGAAATATTTTCTTTCATCTTACATCTATAGAAAACCAAATCATCCTTGCATAGCTTTTCAATATGTCATGTCTTATTACATTTATCAAAAATCAAACCATCCCTTTTTATTTTAACAGTTTCATTATTCCTAGCATTTATATTTATATTGCATTTCACATTTTTGTGTCCATATGCATTGTAACCATAGAAATATCCATTTAAGTTCTTAACATATTTGTTCACATTCATTCTACTATAATTCACTCTACTTCTACACTAATCTATCTCATGCACTAACTTATTGCAATGATAGCATGTTCCATTGAAAATGTAATATCTTCTCATACTTCTACACTCATTAACTTTATGTCCTATACTTTTACAATAATAATAGATACCATCACGAGAAGAGTATCTAGAAATAATAGAATGAGATCTCTCATTTGTCATCCTCTTTTTGTCCTTTGCATGTACTCAAATTTTTTTTCTTCTTCTACTTATGGTCTACTAGTTTATTATCTTCCAATGGCTTCTAATTAACCAAGTTCTTTTTTTCTTTAGACTACTTCTAATTTACCATATCCTTCTTATATTTTTGCATGTCCTTTTTGTTTTCTTCTTGCTTCTAGTCAATAATGTCCTTACTATCTTCCTATTGCTTCTGATATACTGTAATTTGGTTAGCTGCCTTTTTTTACTTTCTACTTATGATTCACTATATTATTCTAGTCGACCATGTCCTTATTATTTTCTTCTACCAGAATCCATTAAAACTCCACCAAAACTTTTGATTCATCCTTTCTATCCTCATTGTCTTTCGATAGAGAAAATTTTACTTTGTCTGAAATAGTTTCTATTTCTACATCATCTCACCATCTACCATTGTATTGAGTTTAAAAAATAAAACATAGATTCACACATTTGTGTTCAATGTAATAGATGTTACCAATAGTCCCGAAACCTAGACTGCAAGCATTTTACTAGTCTATTTCTTTGTAATTGTACAACCATCAGTTTTGAAAATAGCTTCATAACCCTTTTTTGCACATTTTACTAACACTTGACAAGTTATGTTTCAAACCTTCAACATACTAAATATCATGATTTCTATTCTTACCACCAATTGAAATGGTTCCTATGCCTTTGATTTGAACACTTTCTTCTCCTACAAAATTTGATTACTCCACCATCATAATCTTCAAACTTTATAGGTATTATTTTGTCTATAGTCATATGATTTGAACATCTAGAATCTATGATCCATCCATATAAAACAACTTTACCATGAAAATAAATCAACTCCCTTTTTTAATAAATAGATTAAAAAAAAGATTCTTCAAGTATTTCATTAGTATCTTCATCTTCAAAAAAATATTATTCCATTCTACATAAGCTATTTTTACCTCTTCCTTTTAAATTAAATTTCTTTTTGTAATCACCATTCTTTTGATTTCCTTTTCTATATTCATCTTCTAAATCACTATGATAATCCTTATAATTCCACCCATTATAAAAATTTCATATCCTCCTACCACTAGAACACTTAAGATTTTAATGCAAATTTATTTATGGATTTGATTGTGTATGATTTTTTAGCATCAAAATTTAAGATCAAACTCTGTGAGCCATCATCAGGATGAGAGAGCAAGATTTGTGAGTTAAGAGGTAAATTAACTTTGTGTCTACTAGTAAATCACTTGAATCTTCTTGAAATATATTCTTTATCATCCCCCAATGTCTTCCATGTCTCCATTTTAGCATCTTCAACAAATGTAAGTGTGTTATTTCTCTTTTCTCTTTCAACTTTTTCAAGCTCAAATATAAAAAGTGACCCAATGAACTAATCAATGAAATATTCATTGAAATTATTGTCCTACCTTATTGAACATACCATTGGTATAATCTCCTTTGTTAGGGTTAATAATATCCTAAGAATAATATTAACATCTTATAGATGTCCACTAAAAATGTTGATTCCATCAACAACATCAATAATCCTTTAGATGTAGTTCTCAACACTCTCATCTTCTTCTTTTATAAAAAGTTCATCCTTTTATTTGATATTTATCAATATTAATTATTTTGTCTTAAAATATCTTTCATACACTAGAACCATCTTATCCTATATCTCTTTTGTTCCTTTCAAACCTTTACCTTTACCTTTTCCAAAAATTTTCTCACATAGACTACAAAAAATAATTTCTCTTGCTTTCACATTTCTTCCTTTTGTTTTTTTTCAATAGTCAAAGATCTTTGAAAAGGAGGATAAAGTAAATTTTGAATTCCTCCCAAATACCATCATGTAATATTTCAAGATATGCTTCCATCTTATCCTTTCAAAAATGAAAGTATATGCCATCAAATACTGGTGCCAAAAAGTGTAGATTCTACACCATTTCTGATCTACCTCAAGTAGTTAATCTTCTTCTAGAGGAACATTTCCTTGATACCAAAATTGATAAACATATTCAAGATGATGAGAGGGCAGGGGGTAAATAATCATGAAACAAAACACAAACAACTAACTTTATTAGTCATCACATCAAATAATATGCAAGTAAATAACAATGCTAGCAACACAAGAACACCAAAATTGATATGTCGAAAACCTAAACTAGGAAAGACCATGGTGAGAAATTTCCCATAGAGATAATTCATTGAATTATATAATCTAATTATAAAATATTGGCATCTCACTGCTTTAGACTGTAAACATGATAGAGCATTAGAGATTACAAAAATTTTGACCAACTCAAAGATATTACAAATAAGTTTCATGTCAACCAAGGAAATAAAAATTAAAAAAAAAAGTATTTTGCAAAAAATATCTTAACTGAGGACCCAAATGGATATGATAAATATTAATACATATGTCCTATATAGTATGAATCTATCGAGATAAGAGATAAGAATTAAGTATAAGGCCCCAACCTAAATATTACGCTTCGAAAATTAATAAATATAACACCTATACCTAAATATAAAAGAATGATCTATCCTAGGAGAAAGATGAAATAAAAAAATGATACACATATCAAAATATCATATATGTTGGAGATTTCTTATATATACTCCATATATGTGCTGACATTGATCTCAACATATTTTCTTATTTTGGACAAGTGCTCCTGTTGTGTTCAGTAAAGTGTTTGGATTAGTTTGGCTACTGTATTGAGGATAAAATGTTGCACAGTTTCTAATACATTGTGTAACATCTATACTTGATCTTTTTCTAGTTTAATAGGTTTGCATTGTGTTTTAAGTGAGTTTCGGATGATTTATCAAAGGTTTTTTTATATTTGTTTAGGGTGTGTTGTTATAGTGTTTGGATTGATGAAGATCTATTATGCAATATTTTTGGTTTCTAACCTAGTGGTGAGTTTAGGACATTGATGTGTATCCTTAGATCAATGGTACATGATTTGGATGCTGGAAAAATATTTTTCTTGAATGATAGAGGATGATGTTTAGTGTTCTTGTTGAGTAGTGTAGAGACAATTATGCATTATGAGATAGAGTTACTAATGTTGTTAATGAGGTAATTCATATTATTTTATGATGTTTCTAGATCGTATCCTTTACATGTTTCGGGGTCACATTGGGTGATGTGATAAAATTTAGTGATTTTTCTATGATGTCTTGTTTTTCTTGGATGACTTGGTGATTCATTAATCTAAAGCGTGTTCATGGATGGAGCTCTCGGCCCTAGATATATCTTTGAAAATATGTCTTGGATCATATTGATGTTTCTATTATATTTACTATAATACCTTGTAAATAGGTCCCTAGTCAGCCTTATGTGAATAATTTGATGCAATGTATTTAAAGATGTAATCAATTGTATATGTGGAGAGAGAGAGAGAGAGAGAGGTGGATGTGCCAATAGGTATGAGTGGAATCTATAATTCAGACAAATATTTGTAGTTTATCGGAGTTGTATTGAGATAGATATTTGTAACAATTGATTCATAACCTCTCCCAGTTGTGTGTACTTCCTTTTTTCTAAAAATCTGTGTTAGAGTTGATTCCTCCTTTTGAATCTTGATTTCTTGAAGTGATATAGGATGGAATTCTTTAAGAAGGAAAGTCTGAGATTTAAAGGAAAAAATTATGCTCTATCGAAGGGTCAGATAATCAAATATTTGAGGTGTGTTGGAGAAGATTATTGGGTAGACACAAAGAAAAAATGCACACCTCCTACAGATCTATCTACTGCTACCACTGATGAGAAGAAGTAATTTGCTCATATAATATGAGAGTAAAAGAAGCTTTGTTGAGCACCTTATTAGATGTTGAATATAAAAATGTTATGGAGTTAGAGATAACACATGAGGTATGGACAAAATTGGAAGCCTTACATGAAGGAGAAACCTTTGTGAAGAAATAAAAGCTATAGACCTTGAAAGGAAAGTTAGAATCTTTGAGGATGAGTGAGAATGAAAATATTCAAGCCTATGTTTAGAAGGTGACCAAACTTGGTTGCAAAAGCAAAAGTGTTGGTAGAAAGATGGATAAAGATGAAATTATTTCTAAGATCCTGAGATCCTTGCCCCCTTCTTATGATAAAAAATTTGTTACTATTGAAGAAATCAAGAGCTTAACTATTGTAACAAGGGATACATTGGTCGGTAAGTTATCTAATTTTGAAATGACTATATTTGGTGATATTCTTTCTAAAGTTGAATCTATATTTAAAGCCATTATTTCTAAAGATAAGAAAAAGTATGAATCTGGCGAAATTATTTCTAAGTATGGATCTAGATATGCAAAGGAATGGGAAGAAATTGAAGAAGAAGAGAGAAATATGGAAGAGGTAGAAGCCCTAATTGTAAAGATATTTCCTAATGCAGAAGGTAATTATGAAGGGAAAATACCTTTGAAATATTTTTTGTGTAATAAGATTGGTCATTTTTCCTCTAGATGTCCTGAAAGAATACTAAAGTATAATACTAGGAAGTTTTAGCCTAAATATCATAAGAAGTGTTATCTAGCTACTGCTAGAGGTGTCACTGATCATGAATTTGAAAAGAGTGAATATTAGATTATGTTCATTAATATTAGAGAAGAGAATCTTACTTTCTTGAATGAGGAAAAGGGCCTAGTTGCACATGATGAAGTAAAATATGAATGAGTAATAGATAGTGGTTGTTCACATCACATGACTTGAGATAAGAACTAATTTATGAAAATAGAAAGGTATGATGGTTGTGTTTTTAGATTTGGTGTCAATACTCCATTTTTTTTGAGAGGAAGAGGTTTGATTACACTTTATGCTAAGAACAATATTGATGATGTCTTATATGTTGAAGGATTGAAGCATAATCTTTAGAGTGTTGGACAACTGGTTGAGAAAGGTTACAACTTACAATTCAAGGATGGAAAATTCATAATCTTGGGAAGTTTTGGAAATGATATTGTATTAGGTACCATGACTAGAGCTAATCTATAGAATAGATGTTTGATTTCTAAAATGGATGACAGTTCATTGTGGCACAAAAGCTTTTTTCATGTAAACTTTTATAATATTGTGAAGATAAACACCACAAATGATGTGAGATATTTTCCTATATTATTGAATACTTCTAATGCAATGTGTAAGGAATGTCATTTGGGTAAGTGTTATACACTGAATTTGTGCCTTTGATCTCAAGCTCTCATAGTCTTGATAATCCAGTATAACATGGGAATCATCTCAAGGTTGTGGGACCTTTGCTAACCGAGATGAGACCTCCAGATTCTAGGCTAGTTCCTCTTGGATAATCACCTTGATTTTATTTTTAACATGAAAAGTAAACTTTTGAGGGAAAGGGATAGAAGGAGTGCATAAAAGGGAAATGACTGAAAGCAAATCTACCTACTAGGTGATGCACCGAAACTAGGGTTTGGATCTCAGTATAGAGAGATGAAACCAGTGATAGAATTAGGTCTAGGAGATTACAAATTACTGAATAGGCTTGCATAAGTGTTTCATGGAAGGGTCTGCAAACAAAAGAGGATGTTCAGGGAAAGAGAAAGATTCTTTCACAACAACAAGGCTCTCAGGATTAGACATCAATCCATGACCTGCAAATAGACATTCACTCCTATAGCTCGGTGCAGGATTGAGACAAGACTGTCAGGGGCTGAAATATACCCACAAAACATCTAAATCAGATCAAACACAATAACACACACAGCTACAGAAAGTAAGAGGAATTAGGGAACCTAAGATATCACTGAAAGCATTCATAAACTTTGATTAAATAAGAGATAATCCAGACATGAAGGCATGAGGACAACAAAAATGTCACAAAATGCTTTTCCATATTTGTATTATCAATGAGAACTTACATGATGTGAAAAAACCAGAGAGCAGGAAGAAATGCTACAGATAGTTCTCCAAGGAAAGACTTTTCCTTTTTACAAAAATGTCAATTCTGAGCACTACTAGCTCTAAAAAATGTTATATACACCTCTACTGCACGCAGGCAGGAGTCAAACTCTTAGGGCTACATAGGTATGCATAAAAATAATCTGGCCCTAAAATAGTCACTTCTGATCATAAATGAAAATGTGCAAATATCTCAACCAATCTGATATTTCCCCTTGCATGTCCACCTCTATACTGATCCTGCCTACAGACAAAAACCTCATCCATCTACCTCTCTACAAGCTCACTGAGCCATGAATGCTCAAAATCCGATCCCATACTGGAAAGGACTCAAAATGGCACCCTAAAAATCTCTGCACATTCTTTAACTGCAACCACCGATCTTCACTGATCATCAATCTCTTCAGCTACCCACATTTGCAAATGTCTTCAAAAGAAAGCCCATAAAAAATAGGCCGCTCCGCTTAAAAATATCATCGGTCGCATGATCGCATGAGCCAAAAAGGCTTCATGCGATCATGCGACAACCCCTTTGAAACTGCCACTTAGCCATGCAAGACACCTCGACCTACAAGGAAAGCCACCTCAGCATCCCTATGAAAAGGTCATCGATCGCATGATCGCATGAGCCAAAAGGCTTCATGCAATCATGCGACAAGTCTTTTATAATCTGCCTCCGCTTGCCACAAATGTTCGGGTCCAAGATGCACTACAAACTTAACCCCTGTTTCACCTTGGGTCACCTTCTCCTATAGTCACCAAGTCGCATTATCTTTTCTTAACCTTGAGCTCCTCTTAGAGACCATGTGAAAACTGTTGATCCTTGCTTTATCCGACGGCAGTTGCTGAGTCTTGTAAGACTTTTGGCATATTCCCTTTCGACAGGAGATTACCCGACTAAAGGAAGTCTTGTAATCACCAGATAGAAAGAATATTCTTCTTTTCATTGTGAGATTACCTGACCGAACCTAGAACTGGGCCCACCTCCAACTGTGGAACCGCCCAAAGCTTGCCAACCCCGAGCCCAGAACCACCACGTGTCACTCCCCTATTCATCCCAGCCGCTACATTAGCAAACATCTCAGCACTTTCCTGACATGGACCCACCACCCACTGAGATGTCCATCAAACGGTTGTCACATTATCGCATGGGATCGGAAGATCCCATGAGATCATACAACCATCGTTGATCTTCATCACACTTGTGCCAATGCAGAAACCTCAGGCCCCACTGACCGCTTGTCGCATGATGTGAATTGATGACTGCAAACTACCACCACCAAAACTATTGATGGTTTGTCGCATGGTCACATGGGCTTGAAAGAGCCCATGCAATCATGCAACCAACTGTGTGATGCTAACTGATGACCGCTTACCACTTGTCTTGACTGCCGATCTTTGCTGACACCGCATCAACGATTGTCATATGATCTCATGGGATCGGAAGATCCCATGTGATCATGCGATAGCCATCGGATCTTCCCTATGCTGGCACGGTCTTAGGCACCGGGACCCACGTGTCAGAGTTGTGCGCTTAGGGTCAAAAACATAGAAGGTGTTGAAAACATAGAGGGTTTTTGAGTGAAGGTCAAAAACACACCGAATTTTCAGAGCGAAGAGGTCAAAAGCACACTCAACTTTCAGACCAAAAGGCAGAAACATCCCGAGCTTACAGAGAGGAGGTCGAAAACACATTGGGTTTTTGACACTTGAGCATTTCACTTGGAAAAAAGTGTTGTGGCCAAAAATGAATGAAGGGGAAATTTGGGCAACATTTTGGCAACCTCTGCGGGATGTTAGCCTGCTAGACATTGGACCAGTTTCCTTGAAAAAATCCATTGGGCATGGGGTCATCTCTCCTTCACAAAAAACTTTTTGACAGGGAGAGGGACAAAAACTGAACTGGGAAGACAAACCTATGCACGGGCACTTCTTGGAAAATAGGAAAACTAAGCTAGAAAGCTAGAAGAAAATAGGAAAAACCTATCTAAGCTAACCACTTACAAAAAACCTGGTCAAAAAAATCCATTCACTGGCATGTTGAAGTAGCTACCTTTCCTTCTTAGGATATTTTGCATTGGACTCATGAGGATAGCTACAAAGATAAGAGGCATACAAAGATTTGGCAAATGAGGATGCACTGCCTTTGCAAAAACAAGATCAAGTTCACTCACCTCAAATGGATCAAATGGAGGTGTCCCAGTGAACTCCTTCTGGGCCAAGTATCTGATGGGGTAGCCTCTTGAAAATCTGAAGGTAGGACTTTCATTGCTGGTTTCTCCTTTATCTTCATGGTTGCCCTCCATCATAGATAGCCACAATAACTCCTCATCCACAGCCAAGGGACTGTCATCTTCCTCTTTTAAACTAGCCAAGAGCTCATTACAATTAGGCTCCATATACAAGCCATCCATGATGCTTCCCAAATAATCCTTGCCAAGGCTCTGGTTATCTTCTGTACATTGGGAAGCCTCCTCCTCAAAAATGAGATCAAGCTCATGAATTAACATATCTTCAGGATCAACCTCTTCTAGCTGCTACAATTTTACAGAGGTGGCTATGATCACATCTTCCTCATCCTGCTCAACAAAACCAGGCAGCTCATCTAACAAGCACAAGGCATCCATTATAGAATCAACCTCCTGTTGATGATAGACCTTTTTTTTTGATTGACCTTCAGCCATAGGTAATGGCATGGTCTCTTCTACATCATCAAAAAAAGGAGGGATTTCATCATACAAATCAGCCAAGAGCTTAGGCTGAGCATCAATGTCCACCTCCACACCTTGCTACTCATTTTCACCACAGTCATCACTCTGCACTGATACCTTAGATTTCTTCTCCTCTTCAAATGGAAGTTCATTTTCTACCAGTCCTTGCTCAGACACCAGGCTAGTGTCCTTGCAAAGGCTTGGCATCAGATAGCCAGGAGGAAGAGTCCATTGGGGTATCCATATTACTTCATCATCCTAAGAAACTAGAGGGTCCTCTTGGGATGAAAATCTTTCTTGAACGGGCTGCTCTTGCAAGGTGGACTGAACCTCAAGCACAGGCTCTTGAACAAAGTTTTTTGCCTTAAAACTTGGGATGTGAAACTGAGGGAGAGAGGGGGAAGACAAATAAGGCATAGTAGCTTTAAAGCTTGGAAATGAATGCTTAGCAGGCTCCTCATGTGTAGGTTCTTGAGACAAATGGGCCCTCCAGCTTGGAATTTGGGGCCTAGGAGCCTCTTGTTGAGCGATCAGTGATCTTAACCTTGCTGTCTCCATGTTAGCTTGGCATCTAATCTCTTCTTGAAATTATCTTGCTTGCTGCCCATCAACAAGAACCTCTATCATTTGGTAAGGAGCTGCCCCTTGCTCATAATTTTGAGCCTCCTGCTCTCTCTGCTCCCTGAGCTCAGATACTTGTTTGACTAAATCAAGCAATAGACTCTTTGCCTCCTGCATCTCCTTGAAGTTTGAGCTCAAAGTCTGCATCTGCTGCTGAATAGGCTAAGAAGGGGAGGGTGGGTGGTAAGCATGATGGGGAAGCTAGCCTTGCATCTATTGTTGTGCCTCGTGTGCCCATGATCCATCTTGCCTGAGAGCTCTCTCATAACTTTGCACAAGGGAAAACTCATTTCGGGCATACTGGATATATTGATACCCTTGAGAAGTATAATAGCTTGGGGTAAAAGGAGGCTTTGGGTCACTTTGGTAAGGTTGAAAACTAGCTGGTTGAGCATTATTCTCATGATAGGATCGTGAGTAACCTGACTGTCCATAGTAACTTGACATGTCTACTCATGCAATCAGCTGGAACTTGAATATGAAGATTGAAAACATACCAGCACTTGACTTCTTTGAAACTAGTAGACTTTCTAGAGTCGTCAGATATGCAGCAAAGTGACCTCTTCTAGGCCTATAGCATGCTACTAGCATATCAGAGATAGCATACCTTAAACATGAATCTGAACTTCAATCCCACCAGGCGTGCCAAAAATGTTATACACTGAATTTGTGCCTCTGATCTAAAGCTCTTGTAGTCTTGATAATCCAGTATAACATGGGAATCATCTCAAGGTTGTGGGACCTTTGCTAACCGAGATGAGACCTCCAAATTCTAGGCTGGTTCCTCTTGGATAATCACCTTGATTTTCTTTTTAACATGAAAAGTAAACTTTTGAGGGAAAGGGATAGAAGGAGTGCATAAAAGGGAAATGACTAAAAGCAAATCTACCTACTAGGTGATGCACCGAAACTAGGGTTTGGATCTCAATATAGAGGGATGAAACCAGTGACAGAATTAGGTCTAGGAGATTACAACTTACTGAATAGGCTTACATAAGTGTTTCATGGAAGGGTCTGCAAACAAAAGAGGATGTTCAGGGAAAGAAAAAGATTCTTTAACAACAACAAGGCTCTCAGGATTAGACATCAATCCATGACCTACAAATAGACATTCACTCCTATAGCTCTTTGTAGGATTGAGACAAGACTGTTAGGGGTTGAAATACACCCACAAAACATCTAAATCAGATCAAACACAATAACACACACAGCTACAGAAAGTAAGAGGAATCAGGGAACCTAAGATATCATTGAAAGCATTCATAAACTTTGATTCAATAAGAGATAATCCAGACATGAAGGAATGAGGACAAAAAAAATATCACAGAATGCTTTGCAATATTTGTATTATCAATCAGAACTTACAGGATGTGAAAAAACCAGAGAGCAGGAAGAAATGCTATAGATAGTTCTCCAAGGAAAGACTTTTCCTTTTTACAAAAATGTCAATTCTGAGCACTACTGGCTCTAAAAAATGTTATATACACCTCTACTACATGCAGGCAGGAGTCAAACTCTTAGCGCTACATAGGTATGCATAAAAATAATCTAGCCCTAAAATAGTCACTTCTGATCATAAATGAAAATGTGCAAATATCTCAACCGATCTGATATTTCCCCTTGCGTGTCCACCTCTATACTGATCCTACCTGTAGACAAAAACCTCATCCATCTACCTCTTTGCAAGCCCACTGAGCCATGAATGCTCAAAATGTGATCCCATACTAGATAGGACTCAAAATGGCACCCTAAAAATCTCTGTACATTCTTTAACTGCAACCGCCAATCTTCACTAATCATCAATCTCTTCAACTACCCACACTTGCAAATGTCTTCAGAAGAAAGCCCATAAAACATAGGCCACTCCGCTTAAAAATATCATCGGTCGCATGATCGCATGAGCCAAAAAGGCTTCATGCGATCATGCAACAACCCCTTTGAAACTGCCACTTAGCCATGCAAGACACCTGGACCTACAAGGAAAGCCACCTCAGCATCCCTATGAAAAGGTCATCGATTGCATGATCGCATGAGACAAAAGGCTTCATGCGATCATGCGACAAGTCTTTTATAATCTACCTCCGCTTGCCACAAATGTTCAGGTCCAAGATGCACTGCAAACTTAACCCTTGTTTCACCCCGGGTCACCTTCTCCTCTAGTCGCCAAGTCGTGTTATCTTTTCTTAACCTTGGGCTCCTCTTAGCGACCATGCAAAAACTGTTGATCCTTGCTTTATCCGACGGTAGTCGCTGAGTCTTGTAAGACTTTTGGCATAGTCCCTTCTGTTAGGAGATTACCTGACTAAAGGAAGTCTCATAATTGCCAGATAGAAAGGATATTATTCTCTTCATTGTGAGATTACCCGACCAAACCTAGAACCGGGCCCACCTCCACTTGCGCAACCGCACAAAGCTTGCCAACCCTGAGCCTAGAACCACCATGTGTCACTCCCCTATTCATGCCGGCCACTTCATTAGGAAACATCTCAGCACTTTCCTGACACAGACCCACCACCCACTGAGATGTCCATCGAACGGTTGTCGCATGATTGCATGGGATCGGAAGATCCCATGAGATCATACGACCACCGTTGATCTTTATCGCACTTGTGCCAATGCAGAAACCTCAGGCCCCACTGACCGCTTGTCACATGATGTTAACCGATGACTGCAAACCGCCACCACCAGAACCGTTGATGGTTTGTCGCATGGTCGCATGGGCTCAAAAGAGCCCATGTGATCATGCGACCAACTATGTGATGCTAACTGATGACCACTTACCGCTTGTCTTGATTGTCGATCTTTGCTGACATCGCATCGTATGATCTCATGGGATCGAAAGATCCTATGCGATCATGCGACAGCTGTCAGATCTTCTCTGCATTGGCACAGTCTTAGGCACCAGGACCCGCCTATCAGAGTTGTGTGCTTAGGGTAAAAAACACAGAAGGTGCCGAAAACACAGAGGGTTTTTGAGTGAAGGTCGAAAACACACTAAATTTTCAGAGCGGAGAGGTCGAAAACACACCGCACTTTCGGACCAAAAGGCAGAAACATCCCGAGCCTGCAGAGAGGAGCTAAAAAACACACTGGGTTTTTGACACTTGAGCATTGCTCTTGGAAAATAGGGTTGTGGCCGAAAATGAATGAGAGGGAAATTTGGGCAATAGTAAGATAACTAAATATTCTTTTAAAAGTAAGTCATATTCTTCAAGTGGATTGTTAGATTTGGTGCATACATATTTATGTGGTCCCACTAGGACTAGGATTTATTATGGAGATAAATATTTCATATTGTTCAATGATGATTACTCAAGAGTGATGTGGGTTACATTTATGAATGATCAATATGAAGCATTTGATAAATTTAAGATCTTTCAAGCTATGGTTGAGGCTGAGATAGGAATGAAGTTGAGATTCCTGAGATCGGAAAAAGGTGGAGAATTTACTTCAAGAGAGTTTAATGCATACTATGAGGAGCATGGAATAAAAAGATAGATTTCATCTATGCAAACACCAAACCGAAATGGAATTGGAGAGTGAAGGAAAAAAAAATATTCTTTGTAGAATTTTGCAGCTAGTGCTACATAGATCTAGCTAAGGAAAAGAGAAAATAAAGCAACCTCTACAAAAAAAAATAGGGCATATCATTATTAATCAATGAGAGATTGGTATTCTGAGAAAACAACCCAAAGCTCCCAAGAACACCTAAATGAAAACACCTATCATAGAAAGAGAGAGAAGAAGAAAGAATCTATGGAGGCCTGAACACATTGATCCATGAGAGAGGAGAAATCATTCTTGATGTGCAAAAACAAAAGTTTCAATTCAATAAAATGAATGTTTCTCAATCTCTTATAAAAAAAGGAGATCAATCCTTATAAAAGGAGATCTGAAAACCTAGGTTGCACAATAATAATTAATTATAATATGCCTAAAGTTTAGCTTAAGTAGAAAGAGATAATAAGTGACTTAATAATTAAATCAAACATAATTTAATTAATTAGTAAACACTTTATTACTCTAACATTCTTAACACTACAAGGACCATAATGATGGAAGGAAATGTATCATAGATCTATTGGAGAGAAGTGATGAGTACTACAGTCTACACATTGAGCCAAGTTTAGATAAAGAAAGGAACTAGTAAGACACCCTATGAAATTTTGTATGGTCATGTCCCTATAGTGAAGTACTTTCTATTTTTGGGAAGCAAATGCTATATCAAGGGAGATGAAGACTTTGGTAAATTTTATACTAGATGTGATCAAGGTATCTTTTTTGGTTATTCTACTAATAGAAAATCTTACAAGTGTTATAATAATAGGTTGTGAAAGATAGTTGAAAGTACTAATGTTAAAGTGGATGAAATTTAAATTAGAAATAGGCTAGATCTTGGAATTATGACTTAGTTGATAATGAAGAAAATCTATTTGTGAAAACACAGAATTAGAATCAAAATCAAGTGGATTAGTAGAATAGGATGAAGATGTTGAAAATGAGGAAGAAGTGAAAATACAAGAGTCTTCTAAAAAAGAAAATGTGATGAATCCAAGGTATGTAAGGATGAATCATTTAGAAAATCATATTATTGGTGATAGGAGTCAAGATTTTCTTAGTATAGGAAGATATAATAGAAATAGAGATTAAAAAAATAAAAATTATAAAGTTGAACCTACGGATGTTGATGAAGAATGCAAAGATGAAAAGTTGGGTTAAGGCAATGGAAGAAGAATTAGAACAAATAGAAAAGAACAAGACAAGGATTTTAGCTCCTAGACCTAAGAATAAAAATGTGATTGGAAACAAGTGGGTATTTAGGAACAAACTAAATGAAGATGGTGAAGTAATAAAGAATAAAGATAGCCTTTTCTACAAAGAATATTCATAGATGGAAGCTATTGACTTTGAGGATCTACCCTTGCCCCTGTTGCTAAAATTGAAGATGTTATAATTTTTCTTGCATATGCTACTTACAAAAATTTTAAGGTATATCAGATGGATGTTAAGTCTACATTCCTAAATGAAGAATTGGAAGAGGAATTTTATATCGAGCATCCTGATGGTTTTCCTTTAACTAATTAGGGTTATATGGTTTTTTGATAGGATAAACCATTGTATAGAATGAAACAAGCAACAAGATCTTGGTATGAAAGGTTAGAAAAATATTTGTTGAGATTTGGTTTTATTAAAGGTATTATTGGTAGTAACTTATATTTCAAAATTGATCATGATAATATCTTGATTGTTGAATTATTTGTGGATGATATCATTTTTTGTGGTAATAATGAGTTGGTCAAGGAATTTACTAATCAAATGTTAAAATAATTTGAGATGTCGATGATAGGTAAGATGAAATTATTTCTTGATTTAAAAATTACTCAATCTAAAAAGGGGATTTTTATATCACATTCTATGTATGTGAGAGAACTATTGAAGAAACTTAGCATGGATGATTCAAAACTGGTTGGTATCCCTATGGTTACTAGTTGCAAGTTGACAAAGAATGATGATTCTCCTAATGAAAATAAAATAAGGTATAGAGCAATAATTGGTGGATTGTTATACTTGACAAATAATAGACCTAATTTAAGAAATGAAATTTGTATAATTATGAGATTTAATCACACTAAAGAAATCACATGTTGTTTTTAAGAGGATATTCAAATATTTGAAATGAATAATTGACTATGGTGTATGGTATGGAAAGAATGATGATTTTATACTAAGTTTTTTTATTGATGAAAATTGGGAAGGTAATGTGGATGGTAGAAAGATTACAAGTGGTGAAGCATTCTTCTTGGGAAAAAGGTTAGTCTTTTGGTCTAGTAAAAAGAAAAGTTGTATATCACAATCTACTACTGAGGTTGAGTATGTTGTTTCTTTTGTTAATTGTACACAAGTTGGTTGGATGAAGAAAATGTAAAAGATATCAAAGTGAGCATTGAGAATCCTATTACAATTAATTGTGACAACCCAAGTGCTATCAATATTTAAAATAATCATATATTGCATTCTAAAATAAAGAATATATCTATCAAGTATCATTTCTTAAAAGACAAGGTGAGTTAAAGAGAAGTCAGATTAGAATATGTGCCCACCAAAGAGAAGATTAAAGATATATTCACAAACCCCTTTCCAAAGGATACTTTTGAGTATCTCCATGGTAAAATTAGGGTAATGGCCCCTCCTAATCAGAGCTAGAGATGCATTAATTTGCATCAATTCAATACTTTCAAGGAGATTATCATTAGCCTAGATTGGTGTTTTGGTGGCTACTACTCAGTGGGAGAAGTTAGTCCTATGAGGTATGTTGTTCATTTTTTGAGGTCTTTAGTTTCTTTTGACCTCTATCACTTAGTGCATATATGTGTATTTGTAATTCATGTCAAAGGGGGAGAGATAGCTATGTGAAAAATAAGTGTCAAACTTAGATGAAGAGATTGATGTGTTTTGGATTAAGGAAAAAATAGGTTTTGAGGGAAATCTTGAAACCTCTTACAAAAGATTAAAAAATATTTTCAACATAAACCACCAAAACAAGAACATTGCTAAAAAAGAAAAAGCCAACATGAAACACCCAAAACCCAAACAAAGAAACCAATCCCCAGAAAAGAACATACAAAGAAACAAACTACAAAAAGGAGCTAAACTAGATCCAAGTAAGAGTAGCAACTACTTCCTCCTCAATGACAGTAACCTTTGTATCACTGTGGTCCATGGGAGTCTTGGGAGTCAAAGACTTCTTTCTCAGACTGGCTTGAGTACACCTCCCAGGGCCTTCAACATAGATCACACTCTTACCAATGTCTAGAATAGGCTGATCAATTTCCTTTTTTTTTGGCCATTTCCTCCATCTTTCTGCATAAAAACTGAAGTCTATGAATGGCCACCTCCATTTTATCATTTCACCCCTAGAGGATATTCTCTAGGCTTTCTTCAAGTTTCTTCCGCGCCTGTGATTCCTTATCATGCTGCTCCCACATCCTGTCCAACATCTCGTATATGTTGTTAATTTCCATCCTCACCCAGTTTTCCATGGATTATGAAATATTAGGTTTGAGTTTAGCCTTATGGAAATTGAAGTGTTGAGAAAGAGGTATATCATGGATATTATTAGTAATAAGGCTCCTTTTTTCGTTGATTTCATTTTTCACATCATATGTTGTCATCAATTCCAAAGGGGGAGATTGTTGGAGATTGCAGAGATATATTGCATGTATGTGCTAACATTGATGTTTTTTCATTGATGTCAACATATTTCCTTATTTTTGATAGTATTCCTAGTGTGTTCAATAAAGTGTTTGGATCATTTTAGCTAGTGTATTAAGGATCATATGTTGCACAATTTTAGATATTTTGTGGAATTTTTACTTTATCTTGTTCGAGTTTCATAGGTTCACATTGTGTTTTGAGTGAGTTTCAGGTGATTTATGAAAGACTTTGTTCTTGGTTTTTCAAGAAATGACAGTGTTGCAGTTTTTGGATCGGTAAGGATCAGTTATGCAATATTTTTGGTTGTCAACCTAGTTGTGAGTTTAGGACATGGATGTGTGTCCTCATCTCAAATGGTTCATGATTTGGATGTGGGAAAGTTATATTTCCTAAATGATAGAGGATAATGTTTATTGTTATTGTTGAGTAGTGCAGACGAAGTTATGAATTTTGAGATAGAGTTTTTTATGTTTTTAATATGGCATTTCACATTACATTTTGATGTTTCTAGTTGATTTCCTATTCATGTTGTTGGATCACATTGGGTTATGTGATAAGATTAAGTGATTTTCCTGTTATGTGTTGTTATTTTTGGCCAACTTGGTGAGGTAGCATGTTACAAAGGATCATGACACAATTCATGGATCTGAAACATTTTCTTGGATGGAGATTTGGGTGGACTATCTATGTTATTTTTGACATGTCTTGGATCACATTGATGTTTTTATTGTATTCATTGTAATATCTTGTAAATAGGTCCCTAACTAACCTTGTGTGAATAAGTTGATGTAATGTATTTAAATATGTAATCAATTTTATGTATGAACACAAAGAGTGGGAGAGATGTATGGAAATGGATGTGTTAAGAGGTATAAGTGGAATTTGTAATTAATATAGAGATTTTTTTTCACTTCATCAAAGCTATACTAGCATACCAGAGATGGTATCAGTCAGTTCATAAATTAGTGGATTTATGTCCATAGTGGATTGTAGTCTATTTTGGGGTTGTATTCATTGTTGTAATCTTAGGGTCATTTCCCTCTATTTTATTTGAGTAGTGAGCCTCAATGCATGTTCATTCTCATGTGTACATTTAATAGGGTTGTCATGCCCCGCAAGGGAACCAGGGAAGAGAACAAAGATTCTCTTTGTTAAAGAAAACCTAAGTAATAATTTATGAAAAATTTTGAACTTTTAAAAGAATTATGTGAACCAAACTTAAACTTAGATTCCTCCCAAGGTTCCCTTTTCATTTAAATGCATGATTCATTCAAATCCATTAAATAAACTAACAACAAGATTTATTTCTCAAAGCAAACTGCATCATATCTTTAAGAAATACAAAATATTTTCATTTCAACTTTCCATTTAAAAAAATCATCTATATTCCTAAGTATCCTTTATGAACAATATAACTTTAAAAATTTATCCAACTCATTTGATACATTAAAAATATACTACATTTGATTTTTCAATATCTTCACTTAAACAAAAAGTAATGAAAGCATGTTACATAATTTGGAATGTTACAAAATCCTTTTCTTTTCCAACATACATCTTAAACATAAAGTTCACATCTCCCTTTCCCTTTTTTCCTAAATCTTCCCATTCCAAATACATCATTTTGAATTACATCAATGATTACATTCAACTCCTCATGGGAGATAACAATAATTTTACATCAAGAGATATAATTACAAAGCCTTCATCCTTCAAACTGGTACATAAGCAAACATGAATCTTCAAACACTGCATCCGCAAGAGATACCTCGATAAAATATTTACCACCCTACCACATGGATACCTAAAAGGCCCACTCCCCCATGCTAGGAGACAAACACCAAGGTCCACAAAGAAGGAATAGCTAGGCCAAACCTAGGGTTGGGTAACCTTTCCCAAATAGAAAATAAAAGATGATCAAAGTATAAATCTTTCCCCAAAAGACTCTAAGGCTCAATAGAAACTCTAAGCAACAACCTAAGTGAGTGTCATTGCATAGCCCTCACTCCTTGGGTTGTCCTGGTACTAGCCACTTCAGGCCCCGGCCCCCAAGTAGGCACATGCAGGATCGAATGCCTTTCATATAGACAAGCGCCATTCGATCGTACCTATGCATAGGTACCTTCTCCCACTCTCATCCATAGCCTTTACTAGCACTAATGGCATGGGTGAGGCACATTTAATCTTTTAAATGTTTTAACCCATTCCCATAAGTTTAATTTAAGTTTTCACTTCTTAAATAACTCTTCAGCCGGTTATCCTGGTTCTAGCCACTTAGGGCCCCGGCCCCACACTGAGAGCCACTCACTAGGTGTCGTTAGGTTTTCTACCCTTAACCCACATATCATAATTACATCATACATGTAGTAAAAACACTTCATATAATTCCAACACAACAAGAAATGAACATATTTATAGTTTACACAAAGTTTCATATGCCAAAACACAATATAAAACTTCCCACATGCATTGAAACAACATTCCATAGCTTATTCCAAAAATCTAGGAAAACGTCTCCTGTGCCTGAAATTTGACTAAGTCTGAATTTTAAGAAATCTCAAAATTATAATTTGCATCTTAACTCCTATGAACCTGAAACCTATCCCAAACATCTCAGAAGGTACCTAAACCATTTATACAAGTATAACTTAAAGTATAAGAAATTAAATTAATTAAAGTACATAAACTTATACTTATAATTGTATAAAGTCTAAATCCTATTTTCCTCGGTTTATACTAGCTTTGTCGGATTATACTGGACTGGTCGGTTGACATAGTATTGCTCAGTTGACACACTACTGACCTAGCTCGGTTAACACTAAACCGACCTGGCTTGGTTAGCACACTACCGACCTAGCTCGATTAACACACTACCGACCTAGCTCAGTTGACACATTATCGACCTAGCTCGGTTGACACATTACCAACCTAGCTCGGTTAACACACTACTGACCTAGCTCGGTTAACACACTACCGACCTAGCTCGGTTAACACACTGAACCGATAGGAACTGCAGAGAACTACTGTCAACTTTGTCTTGCGGGTAAAACTGGGCATTATGGGGACTAAGGTTGTCTAATATGAGCATGACCCATTTGAGATCTCCCAATTTCCCTTCAAAAATGGCCCATCAATCCTCCCTATCTATCTAACAAATGTATTCTAGATCTGGGAAAAGAAAGGTGGCACATAAATAGACATGAAACGGTAAGGTTGCAACAGAAGTTCTAAAATTTGGAAGCATTCATAATACATCCAATGACAGTAAAATACACTATCCTACAAGATCAAAACCACTTCTACCCTCCCAGGGAGGTTTCACCACAGTGAACATACAAGCATTCATAAAATAACTTTCCACAAACACATTTCAATTACACAAAAAATAAAACATATATATATATATATATATATATATATATATATATATATATATATATATATATATATATATATATATATATATATATATATATATATATATATATATATATATATATATATATATATATATAGTTCCCGATTCTAAACAGAAAGGTAAACAATCATAATCTCATCGAGTAATAAATCATTGATATACACAATCATAGTCATGGGAAGAATGGAGATTCTTCCCAGGTTAGACCCTACTTGGGGTCCTACAGAGAATCGTCTATCCCTTGGTTGGAGACTCTCAGCAAAATTTCCAGCAAATATCCTCCTAGAAAATACTCCTCTGGCAATCAACTCCAGGCTCTTCTTCAAATTCCTCCTGTAGGTAAGCTCCAAATCCTTTCACCTCTTCTCAGAGAAATCAATAGTCTCTCTTCTCTAAACTATAGAAATATCCTATTAAAATTTAAGCCTCTCCTCAAATAAAATTTCCTCTCCAAAAACCCCCCAACTCCCTTCACACAGGAAATCTTTCCTATATATAGAATGGAGGAGGTGGTTGCACGGGTAATCCAACTGGTGCAACCATCCCAACCATCCATCCGTTAATTGTTAAGCTTAAATAATATTATTAAAGCCTTTTCTAGAAAAGATATAACTATACCTATCTATTACCGTAATCAAATTTATGTTTCCTTTACTTTAGGGAAGGTAATAGTAATTATTATTTATAGCACATTTACTGTACCATTAACTTTATCTAATTATTTATTAATGTAACACCATAATTACTTACTCACCAATTATATAAATATATGTGTGCATATGCATATGTGTGCACCCATATGCCTATGTGTACATATATTATTTTTATTACAAATATTACTGCAAACATAATATTATTATTATAAAACGTATTATTTTCTAATCCATATTCTTTACAAAATATAATAGCGATATATAATATGAAACATACCATTATTATTAAAACTTTTATTACTATAGACCTTTTGTCATTATGAGTATTATAAAATAATACCATAAAATTATTCATTGTTATAGATATTAGAATCACATGATTTAATCGCATGCCAACTCGATCCTAACTAGATATGCTAATACATAAGTAGCTAATAATAAAGATTACTAAATCATATCCTCAAATGAACAATAATTCACTTCCATAATCTACTAATAAAATTGAACATACTATAAAGACAACTAGAACTACTATACTCAAAAATTCATTCTCAATGAATACAAAAGACAAGAAGCTAACTAAAAGATCCACAAAACCAATAAACTGAGAGATCACCTAATACATCCACACAAGGGACTAACTCGGTACTTCCCACCTAAGAATAAAAGGATCAAAGGTGAAGTTTCTTCCTGTGGAACCTGGTGATATCTCCATACAACAACAACGATCAAGGATTTTGAGGGATCGCTTAGACCTATGAAGCCAAGTGGAGATGATACCCGGTACCTGCAATCCTACATCACCAAGAAGAGATACATATACATATGGATATACAAATTAGATATATGCAAGCAGATGACCAGGATCGATACATCGTGTGGACCTCAACTAAGTGAGTAACTATGACTTCGTCCTGAGTCATGAAAACACATTAGACACATGTCCATGAAACATAAAACATCATGATAATGGTTAGATTCAAATCCTTGGGTTAGATCCATGAAACATATATAAAATAGATGGTTTTCTAATCTCATAAGCATATAAATAATAACCATAAATGAGCATATCCATCATATCATCATCCACAAAATATAAATACAAATGTATAGTCCTGACCATAATAAAATGTCCAAATCAGAAAAGTCCAAGTATCACCATAGGAGAGATATTACAAGGGTTATTGTGCTAGTACATCATCTTGTGTGTTTGATTCCCACCATGGGTTTTCCCTTAACTAAGTTTCCACACAAAAATTATGGTGTTATGTGTTCTTATGCTTTGTGGTTAAGTTGTTTAATGCTTATCATTCTAATCTAATTTTTATGATTAAGTGTTCGGTGAATTTTTTAAATTAATTGACAAAAATGATTCACCTTCCCCCTCTTTATCAGTTGTGTGTGCTACCTATTTTCTAACAATATCCATAATAAATAAATAACTGCTAAAGATAATTCAAACATGTAAGAACAAACTTTCATCTTGTCAGTTGTAACCAAACCTCCACATGCTATGGATATATCCACATGTCTCATTAGAAGCCATGTCAACATGTCATGTTATAAGTCATGTCAACATGCAATGTTAGAAGTTTCCACAAGATATTTTCATATTAGAAGAACAACTAAAAAGAACACTAACACCAATTGACATAGTCTTCAGAACACTAGAAGCACATCTTGATTACCAAAGAATGCAACAACTAAGACCAAAACCTGAATATATCTGTATGAGTAGAATCACAAGCTCAACCCTGATTTGTGGAATAGAAACATTCCAAAATGTAGAAATAATTACAACTATAAAAGTACTAACTACCTTGCAACACAATAGACATCTAAACCATACAGATTTCGGATATAAGAATATAAAATATAACACATGTGCATTGTAATACTCCATCTTCACATGATCACAAGATACATACCTATCTTCCACTATTTTGAAATCATATAGTCATAGGATACATGCATGTCTTCAAATTTTATAAATCCAGAAAAGATACATACATGTCTTCCACTATTTTGAAACCACACGTATCTTCTACTGCACTATAGGTTCAATACAAAAACCCACATCATAAATTATTGAAAAATACAAACTCAAACTCCTATTAAACACTATGTTTGACATCAATGACAATAGACAACAATCCTATATTTCTAACAAAATATTGAATGTATCGAACTGGATGTACAATAATAAGAATAATAAATTAAATTTATATAAGAATATATTACCAAATTGATAAAATATATTAAAATACCTATAAATAAATTATTAATAGTATACAAATTGAATCCAACCTTAAATGAAATAAATTCTTATAAATATGTAATTACTCTAAAATACTTTTTTAAAAATAACACAAAAAAGTTAAAGTTAATTTGAATATATAAATTTCACCAATATAACAATGTAATTCCGGATTTGTTATTATGAGTATGGATATTTTGTTGTGGATATACTTTTTAATTTTTCAAATATGACCTTATTATAAAGAGCCTTTTGACTAAAAACAAAATGCTTATTATCCCCTTCAATATAATAAAAATAATACAATTCTACGAAATTTCAAGAAAATAAAATAATTCAATTTTTTAATATAAAATACCTAATAAATTCTAACCACTACATGTGTGGTACATCAATTTATGTGTTGAGCTACCAACTAAATTGTTTATTAGAAAATAGGTAATACCTGGACCTTAACCCTAAATTGCACATGCTATGCAAATTGGACGGTCTGTATGTAGCAATGTTACCCCACATCGTTTGTCATTCTATGATATACGCTATCAATACTTACATTTCCCAAACCTTCAGGGAATGATGTTTCTACAAAAAACTATATAGCTGGATAAGCAACTGTGAGAAGTTCAAAATGGCGAAATATGAGTGGGAGAAATCATATAAAATATAAACAAAGCTTTGATATTCTCATTGGCTCATAGACAAGACTGTACATCTCTGTGTGAGAGTTTGTAAGTTTTTGACTGCTTTCGCTTTGTTTTGTATCACTTATCTGTAAGCATGTTGTCATAAACACTAGAATATATAATACTAAAGTTTACTTCAACATTAAAAACAGTCGCAGGTGCAGTTTGAAGGTAAATGATCTGAGGAGAATATTTTGAGTACATAGTATTCCTTTTAATGTTATACACAACCGATTTATCAATCCATTAAAAAAATCAAAGTTTAGTTTAAACAATAAAAGTGTAGTGGGGTCAGGACTCACGAGAAGGCTGCACTGTTTGAGACTGGGCCAGCTCCTTCTGACGTTAATTTTTGGCGTCATGTATTTACAATCTTCTCTTGGAAACCTAAAAATCACAAAGATCGCATCAGAATGTTTTTTTTCGTACAACTAAATTTACTAAAGTAATTGGAAAAATCTGAGCGTATATATGTCTTAAACATTATTTTTCAGACGTTGATCTGTATGTTTATTTAATGTAGATTCAGAGACTAGGGTTTCACAATGATTATGCATTGGAAAGGCTAACCGATTGAATTTCTAGGGTTTAAATTTGACTCGAATTTTAATAAAAGCTAATTAATAGAAAGAGCTTTTGTTCTTCTAACAAAATAAGTATACTCGTGGACAAAGCTGTAAGCTGCAATTGTCTTATATAGGCTGTTGCTTTGCTAGATACATTATTTTAGCAATGCTTTAAAAATTTAACCACCCTATTTCTTATTGTGCGTCTGGCCTAAACATTCAGTTTGGTAATTTTCATGTAGAATTAATTGTTTATTTGGCAGAAAGTGTGTTCATATATTAATATATTCATAGATGGTTTGATTTTATGTGGAGTGGGGCTTCTCCTTTTACATTTATACAAATCCTTTTGTAGGCATGTCCTCAATTATATATGGATGCACGCACTTCAATATATTCATTATATTTATATATATTAATTGTTCCTATCTACACACTTATCCTTATGCATAAATCAGCTCACTTGATTCTATTTGTTTTTCTAGTATTGGTCAATTCATAGATCTGAATCAGTCTACTGGTGAAATTTTAACCCTATTTTAGTCATTCAATCTCATTCTCTTTCATCTATGAGTACAACTTTGCATCATTGGATGTTATATGTTGCTATTTGTAGGCAACGTCAAGATTAACTTCACATTTTTAGATATTATTATATTTTCTATCATTTTTAATTTTTTTTTTTTTTTTTTTTTTTAAATTATTTTTTAGATTATTGAGGCCAACTCAAAATAAATTTTCATTCATATATACTTTTTGAAGCTAAGATATCTACACAATAATATACATTTTGCAGTTGTTTGAAGTTTAGCTTAGTTTTCATCTGATTGCAATTTAATGGCCTCTATTGCTAGAGTGTTGTCATTTTGATCCCTTTAAATACATTTTATCCCCTAGCGGTCCTAATTTTCTTTAGCATGTCATTTTCAAGTTCACTTTTACACTTCCATACTTAACTGGCATTCACTTTAAATTTATCTTGGATTTGGAGAAAGATAAGTTTATCTTGCCCCATAAATAAGAGGATGTCAATATTGAGATGTTGATTTTAATAACCACAATATAAAACATATGTACTAGTTTTTAGTGAGGATGAGATGTAAAAATTTAAAATGACTATTTAATCATTGAACTAAATGAATTTTATGTATCGATTTTATTTTTTTATTTGAAGGAATTAAAAATTTGCACTTGTATCAAGAAAATAAAACTTAGTTTTGAACAATTATGCATGTACTATGATTGAAGAAATATTTCTTCAATCATTTATACATATGTCAATAGCTTTTCCTTGGAAAACATGTCCCTCTATGGTATAACCCTTTTATGATATTCTTAAAAGGCACATGTCATAAATAGTTGAATGGGTGGAAATAGAGTTGTATTTGACAAAACAGAAAGAAAAATTGAAATTAAGATTAGGTCATTTTTATAGACACGTGATATTTTCACAATTGTGATTTTAACTCAAATTTACAAACTCAACTATCAAAATTGAAAACATGACATTTTATTATAACAAGAAATATTATAGAAATCAACCTTTTAGTTCAACTATTAAGTTATATTAGTTTCTATGTTACTTTATTAAGCTAGAGTAGAGTCCTAGTCTCTTAAAAAAGGTTCATTAAAACATTCAAAGATAAAAATAAAGGAAAGACCATTGTAGACACCACTTAAAAATGGATACTCAACACACCCATAATGAACAAAAGAAACACAAGAAAAAATGAAACAAAAGCAAGAATAAAGTATCATAAGCCCAAGCTCTAAATCTCATTCCTAGCCACCTAGTTTTCTCAATTTGAACTCAATGAGCTCATTTTTTTCATCATCATCATTGTCATCTTTTCCATTTTTTATTCATTTTCCTCACTTTTTTATTTTTTTAATTCTTTCCACAAGGTTGTTATGCTATAGATATTGACAACATTTTCTTCAAAAAATTAGTAATCACTTTCATTAAGTTAATCTTCGAGATATACAAATTTCAATGTTAGTTTAAAATTTAATTAGTTTTTAATTATTCAACTTTAAATATTATCCCTTTTGTATTTAATTTTTTATTTAGTACTAGTTGTTTGTTCATGAATAAAGCATATATTATTAGTTAAAAGGATAATGTGGCAAAAAATCACAAAAAAATTGTTGGTATAAGTGGAAATAGTCCACACCATTGGAGTCCAAATAGAACTATAGCAAGGTGACTAGAAGGTGGGTCATGGTCGTTCTATCATAAAAGGCTTTAGATTGCATTTAAGAGGATCCAACCATCATTACCATCTTTATCATTGTCATTTTATTTATAATTAATAACAACACAAAATAAGAGAAATAGTAAGAACAAACCAAGAAAAAGTGCCAAAGACTGACCATTCAACAATTTTACCACCAAATGCTAATAAAGAAACAAAACAATAATTGAAAGGTTATAGAAATCTTTGTTCAACATATCTCATTTAGGTCAGACAGATCTAGAAGTGAAAATGCTCATTACCATGAAAAGAAAGATTGTATTCAGACAACCCATTGACCCAAAGATCAACCTTAACTAAGGTGAGAGTTGAAGAGACCCTTCCAACACATAGAACATTGTTACAATGATCCAGTATCACTTAGAAAGAGAGCAACGCCAAGTATAACTTATCCTGTTAAATTTTGAATATGCACACCTAACTAAACTTACTTTTCTTATATAAATAAATCTTTCTTAGTTTTAGAATATCTTTGTCCAATGCAATTTTTAAGAAACATTTGGGAACAGTATAAGCGTGTGTCCCATTAAAATAAACATTTCTTGAAATAACACGTTCAATCAAAACTTATTTGACTGCCATGAGTGAATGCCAAAATTAAAGCCTAGATGGAAGCAATAATGGCCTGCCCTAATAAAGTATCGAGTGTATTTGAAACATACGATCCAATCACATCAAATTTACAGCTAGAAATAATTAACAATTGATAATGTCATTCAATGATGAAGTCCGACTCAAAGCGCTTCTCCACGATTACCCAGAATCAAAACACTAATTATCTTCTAAACCCATACAATTATTACGCATTACGTTAATACTGACGTGAGCAATGTATGTAGATCAGATTAATAATATATGATTAAATATTCATGATGATGAGCACCTGAAACTGAAAATAGTTTACATTAGACAGAACTATAAAGTACAAACCACAGTATCTATGCAACAATTTAACAAAGGTTAAGCATAATCTACAGTCTGTATGTTGACAGAGATGGGAAACGACAGCCACCAACACAAGCAGAGAAACAGAATAAGTGGCAATATATAAACAGGTGTTATCGTTTTCGCACTTGATGATTGATTGTATTGCAAACTTAGTAATGATAATATTTAGACAGAAAACTAACCACAGGCAGGCAAAAGGATCGATATAAATTCCCCTTTCCCTCATGATAAGAGAATCATTAAAAAGATTAAAGATGTCTCCAACTTTTTCTTTTTTGAGTTTGTACCAATCTAATAAGGTACTATTATATTCGGTCGAAAAAATATTCAAGTTATCCTTCCAAATTATTATTATTATTTTTTAAAATTGTCTTATTAGTATGTTTATAGATTGAACATTATTTAACTCTTTTTTTCAAAAGTAAATAATTAAGTTTGGTAGATAAAATGTAATTTGAGTATTTCAATTATTATTATAATATTTTATTGGGATAATGAAGAGATTGTATGATAACCTTATTTTATCCCATGTTGTTGAAAGTGCCTTAAAGGATATTTATGTACAATAAGGAAGCATGTGGAAGTCATCGGAACTAGTAAACAAAATGTCTTAATGAGTTATTATCTTAAGAATTGGCATCATACCAAGATATGCACAAGTTGGTTTCTATGAAAGAAAAAATGGTCACCTTTTCAAGCAGTCTGGAAAAGGAAAAAGTGGCAGATGGGCAAATCTATCCTTGAAAATCCCTATGTTTAACATTATGGAAAATGTTATCCTATTAGGGGTTGGAAGCATAGGTGGTAACAAATGGCTTCATTGACACAATTATTGTAAAGGGCATAGGGCGAAGAAGCTAGATCTTGCAAGGAATGGGAGGATTCAAAACTAGAAAATTGGAAACAATGGGGATAGAAAACAAAGTTCACCATGTTGTTAAGGAGAAAATATTTTGCCATACATTCAAAATTTCTATCTCCAACAATGGACCAACTCAAGGAATGAGTTCATTTTTCCAAAAGGTGCAATAGAGGATGCCCTAGGAGGCAAATCCTAGATTGGTGGATCCACAACTTTAATGGAATTGTAAGCACTAGATCCTTTCAAAAGATTTTTTTCTAGATGAATACATAGATAATGAATTAAAAAATGATATTTTTCATGGTAGTGCCCTTTTTTCAATGGTTTCAATTTCTATTGCCTAGATTAGGAACACAAATTTGATACAACTAAGTAGCACATTAGAAAAGCACCAATGTGGTTAATAATGGTTTTGATTAAGGGAAAAAGTAGGTTTTGGAAGGGCTCTAAAACCCTTGATAGAAAGTTACAAGAGATAACCATTAGAGTCCATAAAAAAAAAACACTACTAGAAACAACCCAAACCAGGAACCAACACTAACTCAAGACCAGACAAAAAAACAATAGGTCAGAACAAAAACTAGACATAGACACAAAGGTAGAAAGAAAAGATAGGGAACAAAAATCAAGTTGAGGCAAGCTCCTTTAGAGTAACTGCAACCACTTCTTCCATAACGGTAATGTTCTCCATTGTGTCCCTGAGGTTTTGAATTTCCTTTAGCATGGAGGTATCCTTCTTCCTGAGACTCACATGGGTACATTTTCTCAAACCTTTAGTGCAACTAGCATCCAAATCATGCTCAATCCACATAGTAGCTTTTGCTTGGTAAGTCTTCTCCATTGCAGTGGCGAGATCCTTCAAATTTTTAATAGAAACTTTCATGCTATCATGATTTCTGTGAAGAATTTTCTTGAGGGTTTCCTCAAAGTTTTTATTCTCCATGTTCATATTCTCAAACCTCTTTTCGAGAGCCATACTAGCATCGCTCTCTTCCTCGAGTTTCTCCAATAAACATATATTTTCCTCCAGCACCCAAATGTCAACTTTTTTGTCAATAACATCTTTCATGATTGTAAAGTTTTTAGATAGGGTCTTGTTCTTTATTTTAAGGTTATTCATATCGGTTAGGACCCATTTGTCCATTTTGTAAGAACTAATAGCCCAATATTTGGCCTTTTGTAGAGAATCTAGAGTAGGCATAGTCTTCCCATGAAGATTGTCTATATTTAGATGACTAGACTCCCCTTTCCAAATAGAATCATCTTATTGAGACACATTGGCATGTTTAGACTCAGAACCAGGCACAATAGATAGAGAACTAGGGTAACCAAAAAGATTAACCTCATAATTCTTACCTTTCTCTTCTAGATTATTCTTAATAGAGGTGGCACCAGTCTCTAAGCCCATAGTAGTACGACCTAAATCCTTCTTGGAGATACCCTTATTATCCTTCACTAGATCATCATCTTCTTCCTTAGAAGCTCTCTTGCGGGGTGACCGCACAATAGTGGGTTACATTTTTTAGACATCCTAATTTTTGCTGAAATAACACATTTTTAATAAAATATGATTAGCCTTGATATGTTCCATTTGAAGGAATTAATTACAAATGATTAGCTCAAAGCCTCTTAGATTTAAAAAAACATTGATATAACATCTATACTCCTCATTCATGTACTTGTAATGGAGTCTCCTTCACACCTATTAAAATGCTAACAAAAAATCACTTTGACTTTATCTTTTGGGAGATCAAATGAATCCATTTGAAAAACCTATCTATGCAGTAAGGTACTACTAAGAAAAATCTTTCCAATGATTATAATGTTAGTATATATTAGATTATTATGACTTTGTATTTTTAGTTTAAATAAACATAGATATTTGACCCTATGTCTACCTTTATGTTTCACGCTTATGAAAAAATAGTAAATGAGAGAAAAAAATTCTAAAAAATATGTATGCCCTAGGTATTTAAGTTCTCTTTCTATAAAAAAAATAAAAATGAAATTGGACTAATACATGACAAGTTATAAGCAATGTAGTCAAGGTATGTCAAAATTATGGTTTAGTCAACTTCAAATGTTAATAAAATATGAAATAATCATGATAATGTCATAAAACCAATTACATGCCCTCTGTATGGATGTTAAAAAACTAATTTTGAAAGAATCACATTGATATCTATTTTAGAAAAAAAATTATTCTCTATGAAAATAATGTAACTCTTTGAAAATGACATTTTCAACAACATACTAGTTTTCGTGGGAGAACGAAAAAAACATTCAAATCAATTTGAAAATAAAAATAAAAATTATATTTAGAATCTAGACAGAAAATCCTAAAAGACTCTAATTTACTTCATCTTCTGATTTCAAATGGTTTAACAATAATATGCATCTAAATCTGTAAGTTTCTTTCAAAATGTAGAGTTTAGTGTCCATTCAGGCAAAAAAGTGTAACCCACTATTGTGGGTTAACCCTGGCATGATTTTTCAAAGACAAACCCTCATGCCCCTTTTTCTTCCCATTGTCATTAGATGAATCCCCATCCTCTTCTGTCTCCATCCCCTAATCATCATCAAGGTGTTTTCTGTCGATGGAGTTCCCTATAGCTTTCTTCGTCGATTCCTTAGCCAACTTCACACATGAATTATCTTTGCCATCCTTGGTTTCCATACCTTTGATTTTATCAAATTTCTTCTTGAAGCTCAAAGGGGACTTGAGATTTTTTCCCTTCAAGATTTTAATCATTTTCTCAAAGCTCTCGTTGTCACTATCCTCCATTCTTCTTTTGCCTTTGTTTTCCTTTATGGAAGCTTTAGGAGTCATCTCCTTGAAGTAGTCATAAATCAAAAGAATAAGCCCCTCATGAAGGACAATCTTTGTGGGCTTCTTAATGTGGTGCTTAATAATTTGAGTGAGAGAGCAATAAAATTAGGGGAATGAAATGAGGTCCTTGTACCTAAAATGGTTCAGGAAAATAAAGTGATACTGTGCACCCTCGTATACCTCCCATCCAATGTAATGTACTCCATAACACATGTCAAAAAATTCTACCAAATAGGTTTAATCTTCTCTATCCCATAATAATCCCCAAATTTAATAAGAATTTCACCCTCTTCTTCTGATTCAGGGAATTTAATGGACAACAACTTCAAAATTTTTATGATCTTTGAAAATTTCCATCCTAGTACAAGTTAATCTTGAAACCTCTTAGCTAAGATCAACACTATTCTTAATGTTCTTACCATTTAAGATAAAAAAATTACCCTTCCACAAAGAAATTGGTTATCTTTCTATCCTAGCCATGGATTCATTCTAGGAAGGAGTAATCCCACCCTTTCAATGCTATTTCTAGAATTTTTCCTCACATCTCCAATATTTAGAAATCACAGGCTCCAATCTTTACAACTCTCCACACATCTTTCTACAACTAGTCGCAATATCCGCTGTTAAAATCTTACTCAAATTTCAAATGAGGAAAATGATAGTCACCATCCAGATAATAGTCCACAAAATGTGCCACAAGGAGAAAATTATTATTTCTACGTACTTCTCTTGATTAATGCTCATGCACGATCTCCTTTTCCGATGTTCAAATTAGTCATTTCCATTATATATAAAAAAGTTACCCATAATTTTGTGATTCTTATCATAATTAAAGAGGTACTTAACATATTTATCATTCCTTAGTTCACCATGCCAAGTAATTATTTTCTTACACCTCGACCTTATATTCACAATGTGATCTGCCATAGTGTTCACTTCACAGTAAGTGTGGGAAATATTTACCTTATTAAAAAATTTCATGATCACATAAACTTCCTTAATGATACCTTCAATAGACCATGACACTTTATAATATCCATTCAAAAAACTAATAATATTATATAAATCACCTTCTAACAATACATTATGATAGTTTAATTATTTGGCAATTTTAAGAATTTGGAGGGCTCCCATAGCCTCATCTAAATTACTAGAATGGTTTTCCAATAGATAGAAAATAGCACCAATATAATTTTTATAAGTGTCTCTAACCACCCCACCGTAGCTAGTTCACTCGGGGTTTCCTTTGGCAATTGGCAGATCTGCTTTAGCAATTGGTTTATCTAGAAACCAACAATCCTCCAAAAATCTAATTTTGGTACCTTTTCCTAACTTCCATTTATTTCCTTTAGAATCCACATTTTTAACATTCTATACACTATTCTAGATGAAAGATCCATTGAAAACATAATAACTCTTCAATAGTCAGAGTATTGTATAAATATTTCCTATTTTAGACTATATTCCACTCCCTCTCATCCTCATACACTCTCCAAATCTGTTTGGCCATAAGGGCCTTATTTAAGTGACAAATAGGCAAAATTATCAAGCCTCCCATTATTTTAGGTTTCGAGATGGATTCCCATACCACAAGAGATATTCTATTTTTCTCCTCAGTGCTAGTCCAAGGAAATTTCTTCTGGATTTTCTCTATTATGTAAGTTGTATTTAGCGGCAATCTTAAAGAGGCTAAGAGCATACACCGGAAGATTTTGGAGGAAAATTTTGAATAATTGAACCTTTCAATCCTAACAAAGTAAACCTCCCTCCCACCCACCCAACTTACTGTTAAATCTTTTAATAAGAGAGACCCAAAAATAATCAAGAGGTTTAGACCCTAAAGGTCCCTAGGTAGGAATCGGGAAGGAAAGAGATTGAGCACCCCAAAATCCTTGATATCTTCAATTGTCTTTCTTGAGGAGTGTTGATAAGAAACAAAGGCCTTCTATCTCATTTCATTAGTTGACTAGTAGCATTGGAATAAGTGTTCAAAGATGACTTCATGCTTCTAGCTTCTTTGATGGAAGCCACTCCAATTAAAATAGTATCATCCACAAATTGTTCATGAGAACAAGTATGAGGATAGGATGAAGGCCTAAGGTCATGAATAACTCCTAAAGCATTAATTTTATGGAAGAACTTCCCTAAGAATTTTTCCATGATAGAAAAGAGGATATGAAAAACCATGTATCCTCTCCTTATCCCTCTAGATGACTTGAAGAAATGAGAAGAAACCCTATTCACCATAACAAAAGATGAGGAAGTAGAGATAAGTTGGGAGATCAGTTGAGAAACGTTCTTCCTGAATCCAAAGGCTAAAAGGACTTCATGTAGGAAAGCCCATTCAACTCTATTGTAGGCTTTAGAGAGGTCCACTTTCATAAGAAAACCCTAGTTGGAAGAAGACTAAAGAGAATGAATATTTTCGTGAATAATAATAATAGAGTCTAAAATTTTCCTATGAGGAACAAAATAATTTTTCTAGGGGGAGATAATAGTTGGAAGCAAGCTCAAAATTATGGTTTTCAGCACCTTAGAGATAATTTAATGGAAGGAATTACAAATTTTGATGTGTTTAAAGGAATCCACTAAATCTGCTCTAGGTTTCTTAGGAATTGGCACATGAAAGGTGGAATTGATTTCCTTAAGATCCTTTCAGCCCAAAAAGTCTCTTTGACATCATTAGATATATTTTTTTTCTGATAATAGACCGAAAGATTTGGAAAATAAACATATGGAACCCATCTGGGCGTGAAGCCTTATCACCTTTAAAGGAGAAGATCACATCCTCTACCTCCCTAGAAGAGTGTATAGCACTAAGATCTTTATTATAGTCATCATTGATGATTGAAGGAATAGAGGATAATAACTCCTTTTGATTCTCTTTATTAAGAGATTCCTCAATAGTAAGGAGAGATGAAAAAAATCAGCCATCTCATTCCTAATAACTTCCTCCTTTCTCAAGATGCCATTGTTAGTATTTAGATAAGAAATGTGATTGATAGCTCTATCCTTTAGAGTAGTCAAATGGAATAATTTGGAGTTCTTATCACCTTCCTTAAGCCAAAGGGAGCTTGATATTTTCTTCCAAAACATTTCCTCCTTGGAAATAATATCATGGTATTTCACAATAATCTCATTCTCCTTATCCAAGATAGATTACGAATATCCCTCCTTTTGGTTCTTGTCTTGAATCTTGTTTAGATCAATCTGAATACTATACTTAGTGGAAAAGATATCCCCAAACAATTATTTATTCCATCTTTTCATATAATATTTATTATACCTAAGTTTTTTGGCCACTCTAAACATGGTAGTCCCAACAACCTTAATATGAACCACCAATCTTTGAGACACTCCTCAAATTGAGCATGACATAGCCACATCTTCTCAAATCTAAAAGGATAGTTCATCTCACTTGTGATGGGCTCAGCCATAAAAATAATTGGAAAATAATTAGATCTAATTTTGGAAAAGGAGGTAAGAAAGCATAAATACTTGATTAACTAGTCATTAGATATAGGATCCCTATCCAACCAGACTTGAATCAACTCATCCCCCACCCTTTTGTTTCACCAGATGAATTTAAATCCTTTGAGGTCTACGTCCATCAAATCCTATTGGTTGATAAAATATATAAGGTCCAGCCTACCATCCATTTGACTTTGTACTCCTCACTTCTCACTATCCCAGAGAGGGGTATTGAAGTCACCCATAACCAACCAACTAAGATCTAGAAATATATTTCTACTGGTATAAATTTTGGTCTATAATTTAGCTCTACAAGTTTTGGTATTCAAAGCATAAATGTTAGAAATAATCCAAGTAAAGTCATCTCTAACTTATGATGAAGTTGCATAGAAACAAAGTTATCCTCAACAAGGAAAACTACACCTTGAATAAATTCCTAACTCCAAAAAAACACAATCCCTCTCGAAGCACCTTTAGAACTACTATCCGCAAAACCACAATTCTTTAACATCCTAATTTTATCAACCTTTTCCTTAGAAATATAGGTTTCTTGCATAATAAAAAAATCTAGTTTGTGATCCCTAACCATTTTTTTTCAAAATATCTTGTTTGTGGGGAATATTCAGAACCCTTATGTTCCAAGATACAATCTTCATTTCTTAATAGGGGTGCAATCCTAGATGGTCAACTATTTTCCATCCACAATGTTCTATTTGATTTCCTACTCCCTAATATGTTTGTTTGATCTCCTCCCGATTTGTTTCTTTGAAGTGCCTACATCATCTTGCATTCTGCCTCTAGTTGTAACCCCACTTTAGGTTGAAGATGAATAAAAGTTGTCTTCGGTCTTTTTTCCTCTTCTCCTACCATTCTTTTGAATGGAAACCTTAGTTTCTCCTTTACTTCTCTATGTATACATTGGATATTAATTCCCCTTATTGTTATAGTTAAAGTCATTGAGAAAAGAAGTGTTCACAAATTCCTGGTCATCAAAAATAGAGTACCCTCTCAAAATATTACATATTTGTGTATCTTCAAAATATGTCCCCTTTTGATATTCTTGGTCTCATTAGTTAGAATATTCAACCCTTGAAGGAACATTGAATACATCAGTTGCTGACCCAATACTTTCATTTATCTCCCAGTCCCCTTCTTCCAAGTTCAATTCCTAAGATTTATTATTTTCAACAACTTTTCCCAAATCCTATCAGATAGGGTTTTTTGGACAACCATCATTTATCCTGACCTCCCTTTCCTTTTGGTATTTCTCATTTTCCTTAGCCTGTTTAGCCATGACACCCTCTTGTTTCTAGTCACTTCTCATAACAAGATGCAGAGAACCCTCTTTGGAAGGGTAGTCTTCCTTCCCATTTTTTACCTTTGGTTCATCTTCATTTCGGTTCTCTATAATATCATTTGTTCCTACCTCCTCTATATTTTTACCATTTAAATATTTTTGTTCTGGGTTCTTTCCTTTCCACACCTTTCTGGGTTCCTGCTTATTGATTGTTTTCTTAACTTTCTAAGGACAGTTCTTTTCCTAGTGTCCTTTTTTTTTTTGCAAACAAAATAAGAAAAAGGTAGAGATTCAAAATCTACCTCCCAAATCCACTTCCCAAGTTTTGAACAAATCTCAATAGTGGAAGGAAGGTTAGAGAATTGATGAACATTGACATAGACCATGGCATAAACCAATCTTAATCTAGAAATGGAAATTGGATCAATAGTCAGGATTTATCCAAAAAGATGAGGCAAGACCTTTCAGAAAATCCTCATTCCAATACTCTAGAGGGAGGCTTGGAAACCTAACCCAAACTGGAGAAGATACAAAAAAGTATCATTTAAATCTAGCTTCAATCCCTATTTTTGAGGTGCAAGTGCATTTTTCTGCAAACATCCAAGGGAGACCACACAAAACTTATTCCATATTGTCCAAGCTGGAAAATTCAAAATATAAGAATCCCTTGAGCATGGCAGCAATATCCACCTTCCCTTTCAGCTTCCATTTCCTTTTCATAAATGATCTAATAATATCAATATTTGGCCTAGGCCCAATAAACTTCTCCACCAAGGTCAAACCTATTGCAAATAAGGAATGATCTATCATAAAATCTGAAAAAAAATAAATAACTCACCTTTCTATGGGTTAGATCGGTAACTGACTTTAGGGAAAACTGACTTTCGAGTAGGTCTGACTCCAAACAATGAAGGCCATTGTTTCCTAGGGCCCTCAAAAGCCTTGAACCACCTGAACACTAACTAGATTACTCTTCAAAAGTATGGTTAATAATTGTTATTTTCCCTCTAAGTAATTGAATATAGAGGCTTTGAGGAAGATAGGAAAAGCTTCGGGCTCCTTTCTAGGAGTCGACAAAGAATTCTTCAATAAAAAATTATTCTTGAAAGTGAAGATTTATGTAGAGATTTATTAGGATGATGGGTTTTTGTGACATCTAGGTTTCATTATGGAAAATTTTAATTATTTTAAAATATATAAATAGAAAAATTTTGAATCAGGGATCGTTTTGGTTCAAGAATACCTAATAAATGCTCTTCAATAGTGGATATGATAGGGATGGAGGTAGATTTGACCCTAGAAATGGAAAAATCTAAGAAAGGTTTCCTGATTACAAAAAAAGGGTGTAGAGGTTGATGAGAGTGCAAATAAGGGAAAATATTTTACTCAAGATGAATATTTGGAGGAAATTTTAGAGAAACATAAACCATCCCCAATCCTAGAGCCTTCAAAGGGAATTTATCACTCTTGTTCAAGTGAAGATCAATATGCATTCACCTTCGGCTAGATCAATATATTTCTACATAGCCCTCCTAATTTTGGCAATTAATTCACATCCAAATCTTGCCCCAAATAAGATTGTTGAGAATAATGACTCTTCAGTCCTCCACCAAGACATCAATTCTCATTTCATGTATTTAACATGTAATCTAATAGACATGAACCATAATTAAAGGTAAGGGCCTTATAATGGGTATTCTAATATGGATCAAATTTCTAATCATTCGCATTTTTATAAAATAAATTATAGAAGAAGATGAATTTTTAGACGAAGATATTTTTTTGTTATTTGGGTAAACTTGACATTTAGAGACAAATAAAAACTTGGTGGAGAACATTGAAAAATAGGTCTTCTTTGATAAAATAGCGAACTTCAACTCAAGATTATTTTTATAAATACCTAGTGGTAGGAAACCTTTTGAAGAAAAGAGTGTGTAGGATAGGGATTTATAATATCAAGCCAAATTCAATATGATGCTAAGATCGGGGAAGGGAATCGCCCTTCCTAAGGACTAATGAGACTCTTATCCACAAAAATTTTGAATTCTTAAATTTCCCCAACAAGAAGCACTTGGTTAAGTGTAGAATGGAGCTCTCAAAAGAAGTCAGTCTCTCTAATTTAATAATCCAAGACGACCAACACTAATTTGGAACTTTTTACAATATAAAACTTAGAACTTGGTAAGAGATGAATGTTTAGACTACTAGGACCTCAAGGGACCTTGATACCATCTAGAATCCACAATCAATGTACGTATATTATTTTGAAGAGGGATCCAATTAGATGGTATGAAAGATCAAAAGTATTTTTTGAAATCCTAATTATTTATGGTGAATATGTATGGTGTAAATTCAAGAATTAGGCAAAGAGAATTTTGAGAAAAATTAGAAACATTCTTTGGCTCTCATCTCAATAAATTTCACCTAATTGAGGGTGGGATCAATGCTATTCTCTTTCAAAATCAAAAAATAGGGGGAATTAGATGAAAGAATCAATCTCTAATGGTTTCATGGATTCGGTGGACATATAGAAATCACTTGCTATAAATATTCCTTTTAAATGGTACATACACATGGACCAATAGGAGATGAGGATTTAGTTACATTGACATATTTCTATTCTCTAATGACAAATTTTATTTTCCTTGAACATTTGAGTGTTTTATCTTTCCATATTCTATGCTAGATCATTATCTAGTTCAAATGGATATTCTTGGGATAATAGGATAACAAGGCACCCCTTCAACTTCAAGGATATGTGATTGAAAGAATCATTTTTTTTTCATTCTTGTGGAAGGATTATGGAACAAGAAACATCAAAATGGTTCCAAAATTATTTTCTTCATCATCAAAGTGAAAATATTGAAACAAAAATTAAAGAATCAAATGTTACCCGCTTCAAGAATATTTTTAAAACTAAGAGTTCAATTGAAGAGGATTTTCAAATATTAGGAAAAGAGGTGGTCAACAATATAATGGAGCAAGAATATTTCCCGAATTAAAAAGAAGAAATTCTTTCTTATAAATGAGTTATACCAAATAGGAAATCTTATAGAAACATAAAGACTAGAATACTTGGATAAATGATGGTGACAAACACACCAATTATTTCCACAATGTAAACAAACATAGAAGAGTTCTGAGTAGAATCTCTTTAATCAAACTACCTAATTGAAGATGAATTGAAGATCTAGGGGACATAACAATAGATACTATAAAAGAATTTACAAGCTTTGTAAACAATATGGATGGATCCAATCACTAGGCACAATATCACATGATTCAAAATATACCTCTTTTGGTCATAGAAGTTCAAAAAAATTGAATGCAAGATTCAACATGTCATAGATCAAGGAGGGATTTTTTTTCCTACAATTAGGAAAATCTCCTGGGGTAGGTGGCTCTCCAACAAGATTCTTTTAGAATTTTTAAAATATAGGGGGAAATTATTTTTTTGGAGACTATTTAAGAATCATGAAACTTGGTAAATATTCTTAAAGAGGTCAATAATACACTCATTTCCCTCATCTCAAAGAAGGAAACTTCTTTCTATTTTTATTAGTTTCCCTATGAAATATCATATACATAGTCATGACCAAAGTAAACACAAACACATTGAAGAAAGTTTCAATTGATATCATTTGTAATCAAGAGAGTTGATCCTTGATTGTGTTTGATAAATAAAAATCCTATAACAAGTGTTCTCTAGAAGGTAATAGAGGTATTGGATTTTAGAAAAATATGGTTGAATTAGATCTAAATAGCTACATATTAATGCATTTTTTTCATCATTTCTTCTTACTTAATCTGCAAGTGTTTCTTAAATGTTTCAAGAGGCCTTCACCAAGGGTACCCATTATCCCTATTTTTTTCCATCATAATGGCATGTCTCATGTAGGGATTTTATAGATGAGTGGTGCAGGAGCATCCAAGGTAAAAACATGGAGAAAGAAGATTTTTGAAGACCATGAAGGAGATATTTAAGGCATGAGGGTAAATTGGGACCTTTTGAATAAAATCATGGCATTTAGAAATGAAATATGTAATGCAAAAAATTGAATGTCCTAAGGGTCCTCATAAGAACCCTAGGACCAAATTCAATGTAATTAGAGCCAATAGTGCTCCAAAGTGGTTAAACTAGATTAAATAGGTCATGAATAATGTAAATGGATTGTGGAGGGATTTATTTTCAAATTTTGATAAGTATAAGTCATTTAAATAAAGTTACAAATTCAAATATTTGAATTGTAATGGCTAGTTATAATTAGGAGGGAAAACATGTTTTGGGTTTATTTAGAGGTTTAATGATCTCCAACTGATCCAAATCATTTTGGTAAGGTACACTAAGAATTTTATAATGCTGATCAAGGTGTGGAATGGTACAGTGTGGAAGATTTGGATTCAAACTGTACGGGCTGCTCATAAAACAAGCACTAAAAGAAATTTTTCTTGCAAATTTTAATGACCATTAGAATATAGTGTTAGATATTAGTGTGTAAATGATTTTAGAAAATATTTTTCTAACCCTTTAAGTTTATATACGATAGTTTGAAATTTTTGAATCAATTTCACCAATTTTGTGCTGATGCGTGTAAGGGAAATTAAGTTTTCTTAACATAGTTTTTATTTCTTAATTGGTAACTTGGTCCATTTTATGAATTATGGACTAGTTATCATGGATTGAACCATAAATAACATTTATCTTTATGATTCTAACATAATATATACAATAATACTGAAGGTTGCAGAGATATCTTGTGGATTTGGTGAAGGAAAGAGCATAGATTTGATGGTTACCTTATTGCAGAAAAAGATATTCCTTAACAAGGTAGTATTTTGATGATTTGAATAGTCTTATATGACCAAGGATAATGTGTAGTATCAATAATTTTATCACTGAAGTGTTTTGAGGGCATCCAATTAGAAATCCCTAGGTTTTAGAGTAATTTGGTGAGGGTTTTTGGGATTTTATAGTAAATGAGAATATAGATTCAAATTTACTTGATAAATATATAATTAGGAACATATTATCACTCTGTACAAAGACACAATGTCTGTGTATAAGTGTTAAGGATACTTTCTTTTTAAAAGTGGGTCATTTTACCCCTAAAAATAGTTCCAGGTGTGAGCACAAAAGGGTATGGTCTATAACAATAGTAAATAAACATTGTATATGTTGTAATTATCTGAAAATGATATCCAAAAATTAGATTTTCTTTTCCAAGTTTTTTGGAAGGTTTTGGAGAAAATGGCCAAAAGCTACAAATTGAGGCCTAATTAGGCTATTAGGCCTAGAAGGAGGAACTTGGGGTTTGTATGCAAGATAGAAGGATCGAACCTTGAAAATGCTTTAATCACACCATCTTAGGTTGGAATAGGTTTTTGGAATCATTGGGAATCATAGGTAAGTGATAGATTTAAATTTTCCCTCATATAGCCTTAAGGTGTCATAGATACAAGTAAGGAGCATAGTAACATTTGGTGTTTAATCAACACATTTCGCCTTATAGCCTTAAATCCCCTTAATCTATACATCATAGTGGTATAAAAGAAGTGATTAGATTTTTTAGGGAAGAAAACATAAGATTTTGAAGGAGATGGCACCAGCGAAAACTTTAGTGGTGATTATTTGCCAATTGGCAAATGTCACTTGTCGTCGACCCCTGATTTAGTGAATATATTGGCCACCTAGGAATGATCATATCACCCCGCATTTATGAAAATTGGGTCCAATGCCCGGGCTCATCGCCAATTGGTTTATAAAAATTCGGTCCAATGGCTAGGATCATCGCCAATGGCATATAATTTTTGGGCACAATATTTTTTTAACATTCACCTATAATTTCAAAGTGGCCCCAAATGGACGGCCTATATTTGCTAATAGTTATATATATTTTTTTAGGTGGACCCAACTTTGCCAGCCATTTTAGGGACACGTGTCTCAAACCGATTGATTTTCGCCAACTTTATTAATATTACCATGGTATTGGACGACCCATAATTGCCTAGGATATAACACAAGACATGTTATAATTACGCGGGCTTCGCCAAATATTTTGACACCAACCTAATACCTCCTACCCAATTTGCCAATAAATATTAGTATAAATACATTCATACATCAATGTTATTGTACACAATTTGGATCGGTTGAAGGTTCAATTTGATCGATAGAAAAGTTCAGACTATTGAATCTTGACTGCTTTGGCGAGTCGCAACTGCGATTGAATTTCAGGCAAAGGTAAGTGATTATTATTCTACGAGTATGTAAACATTGTATATTATAGTTCTATTGTCATTTGTCACTTCTTCAACAAGTAAACATTTTTTTTACATTTTTTTTCATTGGTAGGGTGGTAGCCTTTATTTCGTTGAAGAATCAAGATGTCAAACAAGAATAAGGGTAAGGCTCCCACATATGGGGAAAGCCAAGAGAGGCCAACAAAATGTAGAACCTTATCATCATACTTTGGTCATGGTGTTGGAAATGTTTCTGGCCAAAATTGGGAAGCTACTTCATCACAAGAAGATTTTCAAGATTCACAACCTAAGGCTGAACCTACGCGACATATTGAAGAAGTCAGTGAACCTGATATCTCAGATCATGATGAACTTGAAGAAGATTTTTAGTTAAATATCTAGAGTAGCCATAATGATATAATCAACTAGGATGAGATTGAGAATGTCAGAGAAGATGATGGTGTGGGGAGGAAAAGAAAATACAAATCAAAGAATGATAGAATGTGGGATCTGTCGAGGAATTTTCAAATAGAATGGGTGTCAAAGTATCCATTCATTGAACCAGTGGATAATCCAATTAAAGGGGAGCCTCTGGTAGAATGCAGATGTAAGATTTACACCTAGATAAATAAGAAGGAAAAGAGGTTGAAACTAAAAATCGACACCATAGAGAAGCATATGGGTAAAGTTTATGAAAAGAAAATGATAGATGGAGTTCAAAAATCAATGATAAGATGGAAAACAAAGGAGGAATCTCAACATGTTAGGAATGTAGAATTATATGAATTTCAACATAATATAAAGACGAAGCCTGGTGAAGTTAAAGGCTCTATTGAAGCTTCTTTTGGAAAAGCATTGGAAGTAGAACTAATGGGAAAAGTTTTTTAGTTAAGTGTTGTGTTTAATATTTTGAGCAGAGGGCCTCCTATGATAGACTACCCATCATTGAGTGCTTTATTACACTTTCTAAAAGTTCATAACTATCCTAACAGTCACTGGTCAGTAAATAGTGGATGGGAATGCACAAGTTGTCTTGCCGAGATTGAAAAAGAGGATCTAAAGGCAAAAATTAAAGAGTCAAATTTTATTGCGTTGTCTTTAGATGAGGTTACAGCAATAGACAATACTTCCTGGGTATGCATGCATGTTTATACTATACATAATTTTGTTCGCCAACCTCATCTACTAACTGTTGCTAAAATGAGGGATAATGTGATAGCGAAAAATTTATTTGAACTAGTAAAGAGTTCTCTAATTAAATATGGAGGTATAAATGACATGACCATTGCCAAAAAGCTGGTGTGTGTTGGAGCAAATGGAGCTTCAGTAATGCAAGGCCATAGGGGTGGTCTTTGCACAAAGATACAATCTTCTTGTTCACCCTAAGTTACTCCCATTCACTACATGGCCCATAGAATGAATCTAGCTTTTGGAGTTGTCAGCAAGCATGCTCTAGTACAAAAAATTGAAGCTTTAATCAAAGAGCTCTACCAATACTTATGTCAAAGTCTAAAATGATTTAGGGAATTTTAACACTTTTCTGAAGGACTAACCAATGGGAAAAATCTTCTTAAGGATAATGATGCCAGATGGATGTCTTTGGATGGACCAGCACATCGAGTTTTTTTAGAATATCAATTGTTGCTTGGTCTAATGAACTTAAGTCCTGACGAATCCGGGCAACCAAAATTTCTTGCATTGCTGGCAATGTTAACTAATGTAGAGACACTGTTAACATTAGCAGGTATTCTCCCCATGCTTGAGGAAATGAGAAATTTAATGAAAAAGGCCCAACAAAGAGCTATGTATATTGTAGAATATGCTTCGCTACATAAATTGACATGCGTGGTGCTTGATAGTCTCTATCAATTATGTGAAGATGGTGTAAAATTTGCTAGCTGGCTAAAAGTCACAGATTTGGACAATCCTGATAACTTTTTAAAAATAGGTTCAAACAGGGAGTTATGTGCAAAAGTTCATGGAGTTGAGATACCAATGCACTACTTTTCTAGGATCGAGTCCAAGGATCTAGGAAAGAGCACCAGGACTTAGCAAGTATCAAGTATTAAAAGGGAAGACTTTACCAAGATTGTTGAGTTTGTAACAGCTTCTGTGAAGCACATTGCCTATGATCTTTCCTCATAGATTAGAGAAATATTTCCTCCAGTCAAACTACTTGAATCCATGTCTATTGTGTTTCCTCAATATTGGAGTATGAACAATCTGAAAGATTTTAAAACTAGGCTACTAACTTTAATAGATCATTTTTGCAAAACCAAAGAGTTAAATGGAGTAATTCTAAATGGAATTTTAGATGGAAATCATTTGAGAGAGTAATCAGGTCATTTTTCAATAACAATGAGGGAACAATATAATATTATGCAAAACCCTCGCGAAGATGGATCAGTATCAAGGCTTTGGAAAAATCTAGTTGAGAGAGAAATGTTGACTGATTCAATATCAGAATATTTCAAGCTTGCTGACTTATGTCTAACCATGATATTGGGGTCGGTGAAGAATGAGAGAGCTTTCAGTGCTTTGGGATTCCTAAAGTCAAAGCTAAGAAACAAACTAGACAAGGATCTAGAAAATTGCTTGAGGGTCTATACATCCAGGTATGAAGTCAATACTTTTCCTTACGAAAGGGCATTGAAATTGTGGAGGAAGAAATGTCAGAGAAGAGGGATGGGAAACATTTCAAACCAAAGTGGGACTAGGAGTGGGAATGCCAGAGACAATGATGTCATTGACTCATGTACTACTGGTACTGGTACTACTAGTGGTGAACATCAGTTAAGCGGTGGTATGTAGAGTGAAGAAAACATATTGAAGAACCAAGGAATCTATGAAGTTGATGGCGCTGAATCCGATGATCTCAATGATGATATGATGTGGCAGCTTGAAGTTGAACCATTGTAGAAGTAGCAGTTCCTAGCCTCCTAGGTATTTATTGATCTTTTTCCTGAAGTCTACTGTCAGTTTCTGTATCTCATCATCAATCATGCATAATAGCATATTCCAATGTCAAAAACATGAATGTGGTTGATAATGTCATCAAGATTCAATTCCATAATTAATAATGGTTTTCATTTTCATTATTCAACTCATATGGTACAATTCTTGTAGATTTTTCATTATTTGTTTTGACAACATAGCAATTCATATGTTAGAATTCTTAGAGTTAGAAATACTGATTCTCATTAATTTAATTACAAATATGATACAATGTAACAATTCATTCATTAATACTAGTAAGAACACAACTCTGTGATTTTGTTTACAAAACTCAATGACTCAATACCCATTGGCAATTTGGCACATTGCCCAATTTCAATTTCATTACCCTAAGCCAATGACCCTGAATTCCCTTTTATAGAAACAAGGGAGCAACAACAGCTTCAGGTCGATTTGCCTAATGTGAAGTGAGAAGTTTCAAAATCTAAATCAGTAAGACAACTACAAGTCTACAACATCTCTACAACTTTAGTTGTACATTTCTGCATTTGATAGGCCGGTTTAGTAAATTAGCATTGGCAATAGCATCTGCAAGACTGCAACATTCATCCTATTCAAAAAACAAAGTTCAAACTTGTTACTTTAAACTCAATTCTAGACTCTAGTATTTAGGATAATATCAAAGATATATACTAAAGATATAGAGATGATTGAAACTGAAATTACTTTCACATACTATGATTGATGAGATCAAGATGATTCTGTCAGTTTCTTTAGTATGCTCCATTTGTCGTCGATTGGAAGGGAAAAATTTGTCATGTTATAGTACATGACCTGCAACCTCGTCAACCATCCATACTTGGAAGAGTGAGTTGTAAGAAATGTTCCTTCTATTACTGCATTCAAATTTGTGAATGTTTTGATGCACTTTGCAATTCCTTCATAAGTTCTATCCTAAGGAAGGTTGCCTAAATCAAGCGTCACTGTGTCCTCCAACTTTTTTTTGTAAGCTTATCTTCCAATGAAACTCATTGATGAGTAATTAAGACCAAGATTCAGCAAACCAAGAGATATCAATTTGCTTGTTTTACTATTCATCTTAGCGAGCTTTGGCCCGAATAAGGAAACATTTTTTTCTGCTTCTGTTAGTTTCTGACATTTTTGAAAGACAGAGTTCACCTTTACTGTTGCAGCAATGCGGTCCTAAATTCCCTTGCTTGCCAAATGCCTGTCACTACTTCTGTTGATTTCTTGCATAATCTACTTTGCAGTTTTCTTTCTCTGACAAAAACTTTTGTTCTTCTCAATGTGCTCTCTCAGCTTCCCAAAAACATCTGTAAGAGTTTCATTCAGTTCAAACCAATCACACAACCTATCAGAAGACATCTTTATTTGGCCCCAGACGAATTTTTTTATTTGCTTGACTGTATTATTTACATGGTCATTCAAGCTATTTTCATAATTTTTAATTGTATTATTTGCCTTCTTTAGGTCTTCTCTCATTTCTGAGAACTTGTGTTCACTATCTTTTCTTATTTCCTCTACTTTCTCTTCCCACTCTTTTGCTTTCTCTTCCCACTAGTTTGTTTTTACCCTCTCATTCTCCAATTCTTTCTTTAAGTTATTGGTTTCCTTTCCCACACTCTCCAAGTTTTTGTAAAAACTTAATGAAGAGGATTTTTCATTCAAAAGTTTTTGTTCGCTCTATTCCAATTTTTCCCTCAGAGATTTCAGTTCTGCGTCAATATGTTCTTGCTGTCCAACTCCAATTGCTTCTTTAGAGGATGAATTTTTTATCCTTCTCTCTAATTCCTTGCACCTATTTTCTGTTGCTTTCTCAGTTGCCTTTACATTTTCCAGGTCTGCCTTTAACTTATCTATTGTTCCCTGAAGCTTTCCTTTCTCTCTCTCCAACTTCATCAGTGAATTGTAGACCACTTGGTTGGTCATTTTTGACACATTTATCTTGTCCACATTTTTAATTTTGGATAAATCCATTTGGAGGGTGCTAACTTGAAATTGAGATGGATCTAACTAACTCTCTGGTGGATTGTTATCTCTAGCTGGGGGCATAACAACCATGAATTCCATCATATCTTTATTTGGGTCATATGTGGGAAATAGCCTGTTTGTTGTAGGTTTTGCCTCACGAGCAGCAACAACTACTTCCATCTTCATTGTCTTACTATGTTGTCTATTCCTATTTTTTGATTGTTCATTGTTAGTTACAAAATCATTGTAATGAAAATCAGGTTTTTGTGACACAATTGAATGTTTGAATGGTGAAATAGCACTTGCACTAATGTAGGAGCTTCCACCTATGTTTCTTGTGGTGCTGCTAATCACACCATGAGGATTAGCAATACCCTGACCCATTACAAGTGGAGTTTTTGGACTATTCTAAACCTGAGGGTTTTGTCCTAAAGGTTGGGCATTTGTTGGAGTCTCAGTCACCATTGGCATTGTTGTACCAATACTTGTCAAAACCTTTTGCTTCTTTACACTACCTTGATCTATGGGAACAATTGTTTTTGTTTTTGTCTGTAATGTCCTTTTCGAACCACTAGTTGTAGTTGTAGCGCTTGATTTAGATTGAATATGAGTGCTTGGAACAAATGGAACTACATTTGAAGCTAGAACAAGTGGAATTGAATGAGTTGATGAATATGATTATTGAACTCCAAGCCCAAGGCTTGGTTTCACACCATGTTTTGGTTGAGCTACTAGGTCAAGTAAAGACCAAGCCCCTTGCCCAGTAGGACCCAAACCACCAAAACCTTGGTAGCCCATTTTTTCTATAATATCTACCCCTTTGGTATATTGATCTTTTTTGGAGGCATCAACTCCTCTACTAATTGAATATATTGTACTGGATGTGGATCTGGGATTCATAGAATCCTGGTCATCGTCATCATCATCATCATCGTCATCTGGATATGCTTCAGCTGGATGCTCCTTATTCCACAATTCGTTAAACTTTATATCCTCTTCCACATCATAAAGATCTACAGAGGTCTTTGGCTCACCGAGATTCTTCCTCATTTCCCAAAAATCAGAAATTTTGGTTCGAGTCCAATTATCATCAATACATTCATTCATTAGATTTTTTGGAATAGAATTTGTAGATGGTTGAGCAGCTTTCTGGTAGAAATTGGACGATGTCATACTCATGGCCTGCACTTTGCCTTTCTGTTTGTGCAATGCCATAATTTTTTATGACAATTCCTGTATTGACATATTATTTTCAGTAGCATATTTCTCCATCTCTTTTTTGACCTCCTCCCAGGAATCCATGTTTCTAAATTTTTCAACCAATGGCATACTTTCATGTTGACATTTTCTTGTAGAGTTCCCATTCTCTCTAAGATTTGTTCCAATTATGTTGAGTGGATCATACTGCCAGTGACTATCAACATCAAAGCGAAAATTTGTAAAAAAGGCTTCTGCCACTTTGAATCCTCTTCTCTCAAATGTGAACCCTCCAAATGAGAAAGGCAAGGAAGGAAATATCATTTTCTTTTGCTGACCACTAAAGAGTACATCTATGCTCTCCATTTGTCCTACATATTCCAATGCAAATACACTCTCTATGACATGTATTGGAAGTTTGTAGGGTTCTACTACTGAATCGTAAAACCTTAACACTGTGTACTCTTCCATGAAGTACCAGTCAGCCAATTGTATTTTACTTCCAAGTTGAATTAAATATCTACAAGTAGCAGGTAATCTAGGCATTGGAGTGCCTGTAATTTTATTGTACATTGGTGCCAAAAAGAAGTCTACAAAATTATTGTAGTTTGTTCTGTTATCAATCATCCTTATCTGAGGTGTCAACTCATATATTGGATTTTGGCCCTGACTGCAAAGCTTGTTTGTCTAAAATATTGCATGATGCTTTGCTAAGAGAAGATAGCACAAGTAGGTTGTGAATCTAAATGTCTTCTGTGAACCTATTTTAATCATTAGTAATTGTTCTTGCATGCAACGAACAATGTGCTCAATAAAATAATATTTTACTGGTTCTTTTTCAAAATGAATATGAAAAAGCATTTCAAGAATGTTGGCACCCACTTCTTTGTTACTATCCAATCCCAAACAAAATTCTAGCAAGGAAATACTGTCCTGAACCCATGGCACAAAAATTTCATAATCATAAGGAGGCCTATGATCTGGACTCAGGCTTGAACCGTTTGTAATTGTTATTCCTCTGATATAAGAATCTCTCTGTGTTGCATCTATTTTTTCATAATCCTCTGCCAACTTTCTCAGGTAAATTTGCACGTTTGAGTTTTTCTGTTCAAACCCTAGGTTCAACAGACTAGAAAATTAACTCTCGGTTATGGACAAAATTTCCTCCTGAGTATTTTTATTCACAATTGCTTTTTTGTTTTCATCATAATTTTCGGCGCAGACCATGACAATTTCTGGGCAAGGGAATACTTGAGGTAACGCCATGCTTGCTGACCCAGCATTCCATGATGTAATTTGATTTGTAGTTGCATTTACCTTTGGGTTAAATGAAAAAAATTTGGAACCCTTATTTGGATCATTCCACTTGTTTTCAATTGCAAATCTAATTTCCATTATTCCCTTATTTCCATGAATAATAGGATCATAAATATCATGGAATACATCCGTGAAACTTGGTGTTTTAAGCAGATTGTGGAATTCTATTATCTAACTTGTCTTTTTACTCATATTCTTATTCTTGATAATTGTTTTGCCCATCGTGGTAAGCTGGTAAGTGGTAACCTAAACTAGTATCACTATTTACTTGTAGAAAAATTCAAATATTTATACACAGCTACAGCCTACAAGTCTACAATTTACAGGGGTGATTCAAGAATCAAAATTAAACCCTAACAAGTAACAGGGTAATTCTTTTCTATACTATAAATAGTAAAGTTGTAAATCAAGAGATTTGAAAAATTTAAAATGCGGGACCTACGTGTTTAGGATTTTAGTAGTTACCCGTTACCCTTAGCTTTAATTTTTGTAGACTTTGCCTAGGAATAGGTTACAAAGCTTTAGTTGAGAGAATTTTTTGCACTTGCTTTCCTCAACATAGAAATTTAGAATCCGTAAACCCTTTCTAAATTCACCCACTACTAGAAAGTGAAACTTGAAGCACCAAAATTGTACAATCTAGAGTCGTCACCACTCATCTGACGACTGACTCACCTAACGACTATGAGTCAGACGTGTCATGTCATCATCAAATGGCATTGTTGGTAGGACTATGTGAGACTGCGAGTGGAACATCTTACGTGTTTAGTGACACGTGTCATGATTCTGTAACGGGGTTTGAAAAGATGGTGTTGCTTTTCCCTTTCATCCCAAAATACAACTTCGGTCGTTGATCTACAATAATCCAATGGTCATAATGGATTTGTTTGCCTATGGTACTGGTGGCCCTAGGCCCCTGTGGCCATGGGTCCCATTAACTCACCTAGTCACCACTCACCTGACGGTCGAGTCAGATGTGTCACATCATCATCAAATGGCATTGTTGGTAGGACCATGCAAGAGTGCGAGTGGAACGCAAGACGCTTACATGTTTAGTGACACATGTCATGATTTCGAAATGGGTTTCAAAAGATGGGGTTTCTTTTCCCTTTCATCCTGAAATACAACTTTGGTCATTGATCTATAATAATCCAATAGTCATAATGGTGTTGTGTGCCTGTGGTACTAGTAGTGGTGGCCCCGGACCCCCGTGGGTCCCATTAACTCACCTAGTCACCACTAACCTGACAGCCAACACATGTCATGATTCCAGAATAGGTTTCAAAAGATGGGGTTTCTTTTCCCTTTCATCCCAAAGTCCATTGTACATCGTCAATCTGTGCTCATCCAACAGTAGTTATTTGCAACGGACATTGTTAAATGTTATAATGTTATTTTTTCCTTTATAAATATTAATTAATAATGGATAATAAGTTAATAACATTTAAAGTTATTTAATTGAATAGTAATAATTTTAGCCAATCAAATTCAAAATGCACTATTTTTTTAATAATATTAAATTCTAATAAATTTCAGAGGCCAAAGTTAAGGACCAAGGTTAGTGTTTAGAGATAATGAGATTTTTGTGGTCGTTGACTCGCTAGGTCTCCCAAACATGAGTTAAAGCAATATTTTTTATTGATTAAATAGTATACTTAATGTTAAAATGATATTTTTTATTGATTATAACTTTAACATTAATAATTATAATCACATATAATTATCATACCTTAAAATTAGAAAACAATAAATTCTTTCTCTAACCTTATTAATTCATTTGTCTGTCAAATTGATTATATAGTATTCTTAAAGTTAAAATGATATTGTTTATTTCAATTTAGATTACAACTTTAATGTTGGTAATTATAATTAGAGATTCACATATAATTCTCATACATTCTAATTAGAATCAATAAATTCTTTCTCTAACCTTATTAATTCATTTGTCCTTCAAAATTCTATAAATCTTTCATATTAAATGTATGAGTGTGTGAATTTTGACAGGTAACATTACCCAAACTTAATGTTAGTACTCAGTGATAACTAATAAGACATTTCTTTTATTAATACGCAGATAAATCATAAAGCAACTAATTAAAATATTGCAATCACAGTGACAGAGAAGTCTAAGAACCATTTTTTGTACAAATTGAAATGAGCTAAATCTTGCAAAAAAATTTATTGATTAAATAGTATACTTAATGTTAAAATGATATTTTTTATTGATTATAACTTTAACATTGATAATTATAATCACATATAATTATCATACCTTGTAATTAGAAAACAATAAATTCTTTCTCTAATCTTATTAATTCATTTCTCTGTCAAATTGATTATATAGTATTCTTAAAGTTAAAATGATATTTTTTATTGATTTAGATTATAACTTTAATGTTGATAATTATAATCACAGATTCAAATATAATTCTCATACACTATAATTAGAATACCATAAATTCTTTCTCGAACCTTATTAATTCATTTGTCCTTCAAAATTCTATAAATCTAACCTTATTAAATCATTTGTCCTTCAAAATTCTATAAATCTTTCATATTAAATGTACGAGTGTGTGAATTTTGACAAGTAACATTACCCAAACTTAATGTCAGTACTCATTGATAACTGATAAGACATTTCTTTTATTAACTATAACTATCTACATTGTAGAACTATGATACATGTAACATCATACATATCTAATACGCAGATAAATCATAAAGCAACTAATTAAAATATTGCAATCACAGTGACAGAGAAGTCTAAGAACCATTTTTTGTACAGATTGAAATGAGCAAAATTTTCATTGTTTTCTTTTCGCAAAATTATAATTACATAAAGATTGTCTAGTTCCACTTCCAGAACAAAGAGGAACCTACTATAAACAAAACAAACCAAAAAATAGGGTATGTTTTTATAAAACAAAAACCACTAGAAGACTAGTAGTCCAGTGTCTACTTCCAGTACAATAGTAAATACTACAAAAAGAAACATACTATAAACAAGAAAAAACCATAGAATTTTTATCAAAAAAACTAGTAGTAGTCTCTACTAATTTTTCCCTTCAGCTCCATCTAAGTAGAATTCACAAGAGATGATTATCTATGTGAATTCATCCAGCCACCCAAATTCCCCCGCCTCAGCCTCCTCTTCGTCAAGGGGAAACCACTTTCAGAGGAAATCCCTAGCAAGCAGGGCCCATTTCCTATGACGCTTATACTACCCTGCATTGAGGCCCAAAAGAAAGGTTGCATGGCCACATTGTGGCCTGGAAGGAGAAGCTTGGCTATTTCACTTGCCCAAGGGATCCCCACCACTATTTTTGCAAACACGACAACACTAATGTTGTCCCCTAGGTACTCTTCTTTAAAAACCCTCCTCAGTAGCATTAACATCTCCACCTTCTCTCCTCCGAGGTCGAGAAGAGATGCCAAAAAATGGGACGTAATGTCTGTGTTGACCCGGTGCCTATCTTCATTGTTTTGAAACCCTTAGCCTAGCACCATTCTCACAGCCTCTATAACGAAAGGCCCACCCTCCTTACAAATAGATTCTAAGGCTTCATCAGTAAAGGAACCCAGAAAGGCCTTCTAGGCCTCCTCAGATGTGCATATAAGCCTAATTGGAGTGTCCATCTGAAATAGTAAAACTACAAAAAACTTAAAAACAAATTATTTGCAGACCACAGACCCTAAACAAACAAATTATCTAGCAAACGCCAAAGATGAATCGATGAATAATGAAGATAGATCGTTTATAAATAGCCCATGAATTCTGGATCATTACTTAGCAATAAATTATTCTATCTTTAATGGTATTAAATCCATTGTCCTTATCATGCCTCTAAATCTTTCATGTAAATCTTTCCCTAAATGCATGCATGTGAGAAATTAATATTTTGTCCTTAATCCTTCATATCTGGCAGTAAATCATTCCCATAAAAGAAAAAAATGTCAGATATCGGTTATAGCGTCTGTACGAATTTGGAAGTGGTGTGTGTCTACTCTGCTTGACAAGTTAAAGAATGTCACTTGTCACTGACAAGGCATTTATTGCTTACCAATTTAAGAGGTTACAAGTTGCACTATAGTAATAGAACCGTGAATATTGATACCAACATGTGTACACTGTAGTCTGCAGGCAAGTAACCCTTATTTGATACGTGTCAACATTCCAGTGACTTCCTCCACAACTTTGTTTCCTTCAAGAAATTGGGGCGGAAATTAAACTTCAACCATTGATCTTGGATCATCAGATGGTATCAAATAATATTTTTAACATTATAAAATAATGTATGTATGTTAGGTATGTTAGTCTAAGGCATTATAACAAAATATTTCCCATCTTTTGAAAATCGCCAACAAATTTTATTTTTTTTCCATAATTAACGAATGATTAGCCAATAAAATAAATAAATTTTCAAACGGTACATAAAATTCGCCAATAGAAATATTTCTTTACCCTTCAAAAGAAATTCATTAATCTCATATATTATTATTTTTTACTTGAAAAGAAAATTATTCGCATCATAAATTATTATTTTTTACTTGAAAAGAAAACTATTCGCCTCATATATTATAAATTTTTAATTCAAAAGAAAATTATTCGCCAGCAATTTATGAAATTCTCATTCAGCGGGGAAAAAATCGCTAATAAAAACTATGAAAAATCATGGATTTGAAAAAAAAATCACCTGCATTAAAACAAATTCCCCCCTAAAATAATGTACGATTTGCTAGGAGTTTACACTTTGTCCTAAAAGGGGGTTTCTTAAAGTTATCCCTGGATGGCACCCAAAAATCAAATGGCAAGAAGGATAGAGGGGATAGAAGAAACCTTGGAAAGGGAGAGAAGGGAGGAGATGGAGTTTATTAGCTACAAGGGAAAGAGAGAATGGATAGAGTAGAATGGATAGGATGAAACTAATTTCAAGGATATAGGTATTAGAATAATAAAGAGAGGAACCAAGAAGATAAGTACATCAAAATAATGAAGAGGAACATGAAGCAAGGGAGGAGCATGAGTAGGCTAGGCATGAAGAGGATGATATAGATGAAAGAATATTTTTAAGCTTGGTCAAAGAAGTACGAGGGACATGAGGAAGATGAAGTATGGATCTACCTATATACCATGGTATGATTCATAGTGAGTAAGTTTTTGGCTGGGTAGAAGCACTTGTGTACCATTTTGAACTAGAGGATGTTGATGAGGAGAAGAAGTTAAAGTTGAACAACTTAAGGCTAAGAGGTACTTCCCTTACTTGGTGGAAAAGTGTACAGACTAAAATTTTGGAAAGAGGTTTGAATAAGATTTCTAATTGGGAAAGGATGAAGGCTATGGTAAAAGGACAATTTCTACTAAATGATTTTTCTATTAAAAAAAAGAGGGTGAGGAAAAACTTTAAACAAAGAGATTTTAATGTAATGGACTACACAAAACAATTTCACAAGTTGAGTATAATAGGAGGGGTTGAAGATGAAGCTGAGAAGGTTTACATGTATCTAAATGGCCTAAGGTTCAACATACAAGATGACATAGGATTCAATGTTCCTAGAACACTTGGTGAATGTTTCTAACTTGCAGATAGAGGAGAGGAAAAGTTAAAGAGGAAGAATGAAAGGAAAGGAAGTAATAATAGAGGAGGATCATCAATGAGAGGAAGAGGGGAAAGGTATGAAAATGAATCACTAGGTCATGAAAACAAAGGAAAAGGTACTAAATCAAAGAAAAGAGGAGGTTCCAGTTATATAGGTGGAGGAAGATATGGCGGAGGTAGAGAAAAACATGTGTTCACTGGCAGATGCTACCATTGTAAAGAGATAAGGCATCCATCCTTGAAATGTCCTAAATGAGAAGAATAAGATAGAGGTTGGGGTAAAAGGATTGAATTAACACAAGGAGATAATAATGAAGATCCCTATGATACTTTTAGTATAACCAGAGCTAGAAGGTGAATTTCTTATGGTAGGGAAAGGGCACTTGTACAGTAAAAAACTTCTGATCAAGTATTGATCTTTAGAACTTAGTGTTTAAGCCATGGTAAACTATGTAAATTGATTAGAGATTTAGGGTCACATGAAAATTTGATTTCATATGAGATGGTTAATAAGTTTAAACTACAAGAATTTCCACATGTAAGGCCTTATCATTCCACTTGGGTTAGAAATGATCAAAAAATCTTTATTAGGGAACAAGCATTTGTTGATTTCTCAATAGGTGCATACTCGAATAAAGTTTTTTGTGATATTATCACTATGTCATGTGGGCACATAATCTTAGGGAGTCATTGGAAATATTAAAGAAGGAAAATCCATAATGATTATACAAACTAATACATAGTGCACAAGGATGTAAAAAGGTATAGGTTGAATCCCTTACTAAGTAGTGACAAGGATAAGAATATTTTGATGTATTTTGGTGATAAATTGTAGAGGTATGTACATGGATCTAAACATGATGACAAAGATTGGAAAGAAGGGATAAAGTAGCAGCAAAAACAAGTGTATTCATGGGTACAAACTAAACATGTTGAGCAGCAACAAAGAGGTCAATAAATAATAAGAGTTGGGGGTATAGAATGACCTATTATGAAGTAGAGAAGAATTGATAAACCTCTAACTTTTTTGAGGAAACCAAATCAGAAAAACTAGGTGCAAGGAAAAGGCAAGTGGAGGGAACAAGGTCCTAGACAAAGCCCCAAAGATTTTTAGTTTGATGCTAATATTGTTGGAACATTGAATCCAGGTTGTACAAGAGGAAATATGACACTTAGAGAGTTCATGTTCTTTGAAAAAAATTAGAAGACAATACCATCAAGGTAATTGCAACACACTTGGAGCAGCACATTCACATCTTGGGACAAGAATTATTCTAATTGTGGGGAGTATGGTGCAGAAGAACCCAAGTCACAAACATGGAGCAAGAATAATTTTGAAGACCATGGAGGAAATATTGAAGGAATGAGGATCAATTGGGACTTGTTGAAGCCAATCATGGCATTTGGCAAAGAAATATGTAATGCAAAAAATTCAATGTTCTAAGGGTCCTCATAAGGACCCTGGGACCAAATTCAATGTAATTAGAGCCAATAGTGATCCAAACGGGTTAAATTAGATTCAATAGGTCATCAATAATTTAAATGGATTTTGGAATGACTTATTGTCAAAGTTTGATAAGTACAACTTATTTAAATAAAGTTACAAATTCAAATATTTGAATTGTAACGACTAGTTGTAATTAGGAGGGAAAACATGTTTTGGGTTTATTTAGAGATTTAATGATCTCCAACTGATCCAAATTGGATTGGTAAGGTATATTAGGAATGTAATAAGCCTTATCAATGTGTGGAATGGGAGAGTGTCGAAGATTTTGATTCAAAGTGTATGGATTGTTCATAAAAAAAGCAATAAAAATAATTATTCTTGTGAATTTTGATGACCATTTGAATATAGTGTTAGATATGAGTTTGTAAATTATTTGACCATGTAATTTCATAAACCTTTAATTTTATATATGATATTTGAGCAGTTTGAATCAATTTCACTAATTTTGTGTTGATAGGAGTAAGGGAAATTAAGTTTTCTTAACACAATTTTGATTTATTCATTGGTAACTTGGTCAATTATATGAATGATGGCCTTAGTCTCATGGATTGGACCATACATAAAATTTATTTTATTATTAAAACATAATATATATATATAACAATGCTAAAGGTTGGAGGGATATCCCATGGATTTGGTGAAGGAAAGAGCATAGATTTGATGGCTACTTTATTGCAGAAGAAGATATCCCATAACAAGGTGGTATTTTGATGATTTTAATAATATTATATGATCAAGGAGAAGGTTTAGGATCATTCATTTGATCACTTAAGTGTTTGTAAGGCATCCAATTAGAAAGCCCTAGGTTTTGGAGTAATTTGGTGAGGGTTTTGGGTCTTTTATAGTAAATGATCACATAGGTTCAAATTGAATTAATAAATCTATAATTGGTAATATATTATTACTCTTTAAAAATCCACAAGTTATGGGGATAAGTTTTAAGGACACTTCCTTTGTAAAAGTGGGTCATTTTACCCCTAAAAATAGTCTAAGGTGTGAGGACAATAGAGTATGGTCCAAAAAAATACTATATAAACTTTGGATATGTTGTAATAATTTAAAACGTGTATCCAAAAAACAAAAAATCCAAGTGTTTTGGAAGGTTTTGTAGGAAACGACCAAAAGTGACAAATGGAGGCCTAGTTGGGCTACTAGGCCTAGAAGGAGGAATTGGGGTTGGTATGCAAGATAGAAGGATATAATCTTGAAAACACTTTAATCAAACCATATTAGGTTGGAATAGGTTTTTGGAATCATTGGGAGTCATAGGTAAGGAGCATAGTAACATTTGGTGTTTAATCAACACATTTGGCCTTGGAGCCTTAAATCCCCTAACCTCTACATCAATGAGCTTGGATTTGGTAATATTGAAGGTTTTAAAGTCAGTAATGCACTCTTGGTCATATCTAATTATAGTTTCCAAATGACACTATGATCTTTTGAGTTGCAAGGAGAAATGAATCCTTTCGCTTGATTGATATTTTAAGGCTTTACTCTATATCACAATAAAAATAGTTAAACAAGTATAGATTATAGGTTCTATTTTTCAATGTCCCTTGTGTTACCCCAAAATTCAAACTAACCACTTTAAAAATATTCAAAGATACCTCATTAATAATGACACTACCATTGAAATATTTATATGTAGAGCTTCATATGTACAGCCACAAATCCTCATAACCAATTGGAAAATTAAAAGGCAATTAAAAAATTTGAAGTTCCCTTTTTGAGTTAGGTTATCAGGAATCCTTTGAAGTTTGGAGCCATAGAAATCCTTGATCAAATTCTAAAGTTCCATATTTCATTGACTCCCCGATGGTGTGCATTGTTAGGAAATATTTTTAGTTCTGAAAATTCATGGAGACCTGACATGGTTCAGAAGTTTTTAGTCTTCCCAATTCACCGACATTGTGTATTATTAGGTGACATGCATGATTCTTAAACATGCCATATGCCCAATTCTATTGAGTAAGTAATCATTATATTGAGATTTATTTGAACTCCCAAACTAATTTTAATTCTAGTTCAAAGTTTTAAAATGTGCCTAATAGCCTAAAATGGTTCCAAAGTCCTAACTAAATTTCAAGGCTCATGTTTCCATGCAAAATATTTCTGAATCTTACAAATTAAAACTCCTTAAATTTTAAAATTTAATGGAGTGAATTTACTGATGTGCCAACACAATTTTCTAAACAAGAATTATTATCACCTATAAATAAAACTAAATGAGCTCAAAATCTTTTTTACAAATAAATGTGGTGGTATTTCAAGTTCATATTTCTTCGTAGTAGCAATAAAAGTGGTCTTATTATAATGGGACTTTTCCCAGCTAACAATGAGAAGAATAAGGAAACTATGTCTTTGGTGCAACCAAATTTTAATTGGCCCAAGTTAGACCAACATGACATTATTTCTGAATTATGTTTAGTGGCATGGAAAGAAAAGACCAGTTATGTAGGATACCATAGAGTAGTCTTTCTCTTGGACGAAGAGGAAGAGCATGTTGAACTTCATTATATTTTCATGGAAATACAATTGGAAGATGATAGACATCTTTTCCATTAGGGTTGTTTAATTTTCATTTTTTGGTATGCATGGAATCTCAGTTATAAGTAATTTTTGGCTTGATTAAACTCTTTCCATTTTAAAATCCTTTCTTGATACCTATCATTTTCAAAATCATTACTTTTGCAATGGAGGTGATTTTTGTCCTTTTCGTATATATAGGCCTTAATAGGAAGGTAAAAGGGGGATTTTTTTTATGGGGGAGGAAAGGAAAATAGATTGTAGGATAGAGGTTTTGGGGATGTAACCATTTTTGGGTAGAGAAATAAATTGAACTTTTTAATGAATTTCTCTTCAAGTATCATTAAATGGAAATGTATACGTTTAAAGTTGAGTCTTTTCAATATATTTCTTTATTGCCAATTATATTTTATGTTATGACAATACTTTTTGATGTTTGTCTACTTAAAGTAGTTACCAATACTTTCACATCAAAATATTTACATTCTATACTGAAACGGATTCTTCCAATGTTCCTTCTTAACATATCATGTAATTAAATGAACTTTGTCTTATTTTATTTTGTTTTTTGTTTTACTCAAATCTTTCTTTGAATCGACAATGTTTTTATGTTCATATGTTAGTTTATCTTTATTTCTTTCTAGTCAAAAGCATTCCCAATATACTAAATCATATTATAAGAGGGAGTTTTACATCTAAAATTCAAAGGAGGGTCATATGTTCAACTTGAAGATCTCTCCAACTATTGGTTTTCAGCTTTGTCTTACAACTTGGGCATTATGAGGCAAATTTAAAGATATTTTAAGAAGGAAAAAAATATGCAACCACCACCTTCCTAAAAGGAACATGAAATAATTTGAATTCTACACTTTAAGAAAGGTCAACTATGATACACCTATCTAGGACTTTAAATGGCCAAAGGTCTTCTATTAAGGAAACTTTGAGATCTTCTCAAGTCAAAGATGAGCTCCAAAGTTTCCTTTTGGAAACATAGGTGGACCTAATGGGTAGGAAAAATTACAATTAATACTATCATCTCATTCATTTCCATTTATTTTCTATCCTATATTGTATTTTTTGTTGGTTTTAGTCAAATTATATACCAACAAATGAGGAATTCAATTTGTGAGGGATACAAGAATAAAACTCATAAATATTGGGACATAAATTACAAATAAGAGGAGAATTTTGGATTAGGGATTATAAATCAAGTTTTGTAGAACATAGATCTCAGCTCCAAGATTGTTTAGAACATGTATAAAGTACTCCACAAAAAATAGGCAAAGATAATATAAAGTAAATTTACTTGTGGGGAGAATCTTTCCAATGATATTTCCACCTTTAATCCTCCTAGAGGCTCTAAACTATGGAATTCTATGTAGATGATATTGATGACATGGTTTTCTCAAGATGTATTTTCTATTAGATGATATTCGTGTGATAATTGTATTGAAGTCTAGGGTTAGATTCTAGGGCCAGAGGAGATTCATTAGTTGTTAATACTATGAATAGTGGTGAATTAGTGGTTATTCATCTTGAACTTGGACATACAAGGGCTTGAGTGACATCAAGATTAGGTGATATGTCTAAATATTTCCTCTTGCGGTTGATGAGAGTTTATGTTAAGGATAATTTTTAATGGATCAAGGGGTTCATCCACATAGTGTGCTCAAATATATTCAACTAGGAGGTGGAATTCACTAATTTCAATTTCATGTTTTCTTGTTTTCCATCCTTTTTCTTTGTCAAGATAATTTATAGAAGGGATAATATGCCTATTTGACCGTCGACTTTTTCACTCTTGCCCCCATTCTATCTACAAATTTTTGGAATTGTTTTTTATATTAGCCTAGCTGAAGTATTGTTCCTATCTTTTTAGGATCATCACATAATTTTTCTATGTCTCACCTTCCTTAGTATGTCTTTTTGGTCTAGATTTTGGGTTGTCTTTCTTAAAGTACTGAGAATTCATTTTTTTGTAAATCATCTCAATCAAGACTATAGTTAGGAATATAATATAAAACTATAATTAATACTTTAATAATTATTAAAAAAAATTCTCAAAACCCCATGAGCATTTTATGTATTAAAAAATATGATATTATTGAAATATGATAGCATCGATCATATATATATATGATGAACTAAAACTGATTGAATACTTGAATGACTTGAAGATCAGTGATTAGAAGTCACTAAGTACTAAAATAATATGTAAGATAATTAAATCAGTCATTATGTTGTCATTGATGTCAACTAGTTTTGACAGTACTTATCATGATAGTTGCAAATATCTAAACATCTGTAAAAGAGGAGAAAAGATGAAGAACTGAGATATCTACATAGAGGAAGATGGATATGATAGATGAGGATAAGGAATACTCTTGGTAACTTATTGATGAGTCTATGACTTCATATTGTTGACTTTATTATGTTACAGTAATCTATTCTGAAGCTGGAAGAAAAACTTAACAAAGTAGTGTGGTCAGTAAATGAAGCACTTCATTATACACTGAGCTAGTGTAGTGTATATTGAGTGATAGTATTAACCAAGCTTGTGTTCATCGAAACATTTCTTCGTTAACTGAGTATGGATAAAAGAACTAAATGTTTAGTTTAGCCAATAGAAATTGATGAGATGGAATGTGTATGATTTCGAGGTTGAAGATAAAGTTTGTTATGAGATCAATGACTAACAAAATTTGAAGAAGATATAAAGGATGGAATTGAAACAAGTTATTCACACATCTTCTGAGGAAGGTTTAAGCGGCAAAATAAATGAAGGAGATTAAGTGGCAAAATCTGATGGATGAAAAGAAAATAGTTTACTTGTCTATATAAGAGACATTGGTTTCATTGTTGAAACGATGCCAGAAGAAGGAGACTGTAGAGATATCATGTGAACATGGCTTCATGCATGCTTGATCAGACTGGTTGAAGAAGAACCAAACTACAAAACACTACCGAGCGTCAGAGAGCTTTTACCAAGGTATAGTAAGTTATTAAATATTGAAGAACTAAATTGAAATATTGATTAGATGATTTTTATGGGCTTGAAATAGATCTGAACATCTGGAAAATCAAGTTGTATTGTAATCAGATCACCTATTGTTTCAATTCAACCATTGTAACAGAAAATTTTGTTAACCGAGTTGACTTGAAAGTCTTGTGATGTCATTCATAGAATGTACATTTTTATCCTATCAACCCCATAGTGAATGTTGGTTGGATGATAACTATTAGTCTTAAATCCTCTAACAAGGTCACACCTTACAATGTGTTTTATAACCTTTAACAAGGTTGGCTCTTCACCGAGATCACTTCAGAAGAGTGAAAAATATTTTGGGTTATTGGTCCCAAGTGGTTTTTCCCTTTACAGGGTTTACATGTTAAATCATTTTGTTATGTGTTTCTGTGATGAGTGTTTGGTTATCATAATTTACATATTGCATATTTGATTTGGTTGGTAAACACAGTGAGTAGTTAACTAGTAATCAGTAAAGACACATACATTTTAGTATTTTTGTTTATCGAGCTGCATAATTAGTTGAATTTGTTTTAAGTGATACATTTTTTAATTGGGACTGTGGATAACTAATTCACCCCCCTCTTAGTTATTCTAACAATTGGTATCAGAGAATATAGGTTGCTTGGAACAGAGTCTTAAGGACTTTAGCAGAAAGATCACAAAATTTATAAGAGGGAAGTGCCAAAGCTAAACAAGGATAACTTTACAATATGGAAAAGCTGAATGAGACTTCATATATCTGGAATTGGGAATTCTGAACCTCACCCTATTGAATAATGGCTACTTAGCACTGCCTACAGGACCTTTGACTCTTGATCAATTGAGAGATAGACATGAGCATAATGTTACTATGATGGAGAATGTTGCTTCTCTATTAGATGCACAATTTGAAGATATCAAGCATTGTCTTACCTCAAAGGAAATGTGGGATAAACTTGCTCAAGTTTATAGTGATGATGCAAATGTCAAGAGAGCCAGAGTTGAAAGTTTAAGATGGAGATTCAATGATATGAAAATGAAAGAAGGAGAAAATATAGTGCAGTATACACACTGAATAAAGGAGGTAGTTAATGCTATCAGAGGATCTGGTGGTGTCATTGATGAAGATACGGTGGTAAGTAAAATTCTAAGGACCTTATTGCATGTTTATGCAATCAGAATATCTGCAATACATGAAATGAGGTCTGCACCTGGCAGTACTCTCACTCTTGATAATCTGATTGGTAAGATAACAACTTTTTAGCTAAACAACTTTGATAATAGTATTGTACCATTTGTTGAGTCTACTTTTATGTCTTCTCTGAAGATTAGTAAGTCTAGTAGTAGAAATAATAAGGATGATAATGACAGTAACACTGATGATGAGCTTGATGAACTTGGAGCTCTTATCGCCCGAAGGTTACCTAAAGGTAAAGGTAGATATAGGGGGTAAATTACCTTTAGCATGTTTTAACTGAAAAGAAGTTGGTCATATTGCTGCTAGATGCCCAAATAGGAAAGAAGATGATAGAAACAAAGATCAATCTAGTGAAGGAAGCTATGGAAGGAGAAACAATAGAAGTTACCAACACTACAATAGGGATAACTGAGACAATAATGATAAGGGAAAAAATTTATGTTACATTGTTGAAGAGAATGATAGCAAGACCAACACAGATGATGATGTTCAAGTAGTATTTGTTGTAATGAAGGATGATTCTGAGGAAGAAGAAAGGTATGTAGAAACAAAACTCATTTCTAAATTTAATAAAAATGATACATGGATCATTGATAGTGGTTGTACACATCACATGACTGGTGATGAAGAAAATTTTGATCATCTTGAGAAATATAATGGAGGATTAGTAAAAATGGGTAATGATACACCATGTATGGTTAGAGGAAAAGGATCTTTATTGATAAATGATAAAATCAAATGTGATAATCCTTATTGGGTAGAAGGACTAAATTAGAATTTTCTAAGTGAGGAACATCTTAACAACTCAGGTCACCGAGTACCTTTTGAGAGAAAGAAGGTAAAGATATTTGATGATGGAGGAAAACTTGTTGGAATAGGAGCACAAACAAAAGGTAACTCATTTTATCTTGAAAATGTTGAGTCTGTTGGTGTTTCTTTTTCCCCAAAGGTCAGCTTGGCATTACGATTGACAGGGCTAGTGTCACATTCACTCAACACTCCAAATCTGACAGGAAAAAGGGCCAACTGAAAAGGATCAAAGAGAGATCCTTCTACACTTTGAGCTCCACATCACTCAGGCGGGTGTACCTCATCTGCACACTCATATTAACTTGTGTCACACTACAGGCCTATAGGTAACTAACTATGGAATGGTTCTCAAACTCTTCTAGGTATCCTGTACCTCAATGAAGCCAATATCTCATGCAATGGCCCAACTTGCATGGAGTGAGTATGAAAACCAAAGACCTAACCTATCAACAAGAAAAGAAAAAGGTGGAATTGAATCGAAATGATATGAATGGATAGAAGGGACACCTGAGATACCCTAAGTCTCTCATAGACCAGTGCCTTATCCAATGGGCCACAGAGTCAAACACCTTATTGCAAGAGAAAGCTATAAAACAAGAACACAATATGCTCAATGTGTTGATGCTTGACATCAATCACACACCATGACCAAACCTCAACTTAGTTCCCACCTATGTATTCAAGCATGTTATTATCCATTCAAAGGATTTTAACCCTCCCCTTAGAAAAGACCTATGAATCAGACAATATATTTACCAGCATCCACCGAAAGACAAGCATGACATATCCTTGATATTTCAGCCTATACATGCACGAACACTAACCCTGAACCAGTTATCTCTGTGAAGACAACTCCACTTTCAAAAAAATAGGCAATACAAGTAGACAAATCAAACACCCTTGATGTATGATCAATGAATTCAAAGCTCAAATGGAGATAGCTTGGTAACAGTAAGAATAAATTGAGTTATCATACATAAGACAAATCTACTGCAGCATGCATTATATTCTCTAAACCAGTAATGGAAGAAGACACCCTATATGCAAAGAGAAGGAGAAATCTACAAGACAGAACCTTTCATGGAACTGACAAAATTTAGAACCCTTACACAGTCAAAATTTCAACTATTTATACCACTAGTTACCTTGGAATCCTAAACCAGTAGGATGCAACAAGCTACGGGTAACTAGGGTTAAGATTTCAACCACCCAACAAACCAGAAACAATCATGAATTTAATTTAGGGGCGGGAAACACATCCAATCTAGGAAAGAGGAAATCCTAAACTGATCCTTAATTATGAAAGTCTTCTCAGCAAGTACAAAGGATCACAAAACCAGACTTAAAAGGATGCCCTGCAACATTCTTTGAGCCACAACTGCAATGTACATGCTCTGCAAACGAGCACTAGACATCCTGGACAACACTGCAAATGGAAAACCAATCACTTCTCACCAAATAGGGTAGTTTCTACATTGAATTCCATAAAAATGGTACCCTCTGTCGCTGGAAACTCTTAGAAATCCAAATTCAAACTGCAATGGTCACCATGCAATTCGCGGGCTTGTTTTTTTAACCCATCCAAACACCTCAGGTTAACTCCATAATGGTGGTGCTAAACGTTTGTCACATGATCACATAGCTGTGAAATAGGCTATGCGAACATGTGACACACCACTTCCCATTACCTTCTTCATAACTGTCGACACTGCCGCTGCCACAAAAGAGTTTGTCGCATGTTCGCAAGCCAGAAAACTAGCTCATGCGAACATGCGACAAGCCGCTAACATGCATCCTGTCAGTTCTCATGTCACCACCAAGATACCCTAACCTAGGCCCACGTTTAAATCTATCATCCTGCCAGCTCAGACCAACCGAAGATTGCCACAACACCACTTGCCATCGGGACCACCAAACAACCAATCAGAAATAAGCACAGGGACCGTTGACCCATCCACAAATAGACCCTCAAAATTGAATGGCGAGTGCATGATCGCATGGGCTTGAAACCTCCCATGAGATCATGCACCAACCATAGGATCTACCACATCACCCTTCTGTCTAGATCTCCTAGGTGCACCGACGAAAAGCCACCTCACTGCCATGGACATGTGTCAACCAGTCGCATGATCGCATAGCCTAGAACTGGGCTATGCGATCATGTGATAGCCAACCAAAGACTATACATGACTGCCAATGGGACCACTAGCCAAGGAAAGAGCCTTGTCGCATTGTCACATGTCAAAAAAATTTGACATACAATCATGCAACAACGAGTTAAATCTGAGCTTTGAAAACCCGAGCCCACCATTACGTGACTGCGCGACTAAGGCAAAGAAAACTACTAGCCAAGTCACTAGATGTTAAGGGCTTAACCACCAAGAATCAGTGACCAAGAGATAACTGCAAGTCACCTGGTCGCGGAATGAAGACTTAACCGCCAGGCATCTGAATAGCGCTAAGAACTAGGACCCACATGGATAGGTGGCAAGTGGTCGCATGATCAAATGTCAGAAAAGTCTGACATGTGGCCATGTGATAACCAATCATTATCAAACCTTTGAAGACCCGGGCCCACCATCCAGTCGAACTTGTGCAGTTAGAGAATGCCAACAAATAGGGCAAAAGTGTAGGGTCAAAAACACATAGGGTTTTCAGCGGAAAAGATCGAAAACACACAAGGTTTTTGACATCAAAGATAAGTGCACAAAAGCTGGAAGGAAAAAGCTCAAAAATAATGAAGGTTTTCACACAGACCGAAAACATCATGGATTTTCAAAAATACTATGGGTTTTTTACACTGTGGAAGATTTTGAAATTATTTTCTTGTAGACCTTAAAACTTGAATAACTTTCTAAATTTTGCGAATCAACACGTGCGTTTTGGACTGGAGCAAGGTGATACATTGAATAACACAAGTCATGAGACTTTTACAAAAACATTTGCAGGGAAGAGGCCATTTTCAAAGGATTTTTGCTATGATAAAAAAATGTCCTAATAGTGGCTCTGGTTGGGGATGATGGGTAACTTTTGCCCATGCAAGAACTCAAGATTTTTGGGAGAGCAGACCACCCACTGGACAAAAATAGGGAACTCAAAAATTGGCAACCAAACTAGGGAAAGAAACACACAACAAGAAAGGGAAATTGTACAAAGATTTATAGTATTTACAACCAGGTTCAAGGCCCCAAAATTATGATCAACCTTTACCTCTATCAAACAAGTAGTTTTCATCTCCATTCAACAAAGGAAAACTGAAAATTTTGCTTCCATGTGGCAGAACACAATTATATCCATTTTCCAAAAGCTTGGAACAAAAATTACTATCACATTCCTCCCGAGGACTGGAAAGGCAATCATACCAATTCTGAAAATGTTGTGGCACATGCATGTTGTGGTCAAAAAGGAAAATGCTGAAGGAGCCACAAGATGAACCATACTCAATCTTGTCAACAAACCCAGGAATTCTACTGTCCACACAGAAAGAAAAACACTCCAGCTCACTTGAATCACCGGTGTAGACACCATCAGTCCGATTTATATCAAAAAAATGCACCTCCAAGGAGAAGATGCACTGATCTTCATGCAAACACTGAGGGAACTCATCACATGGGACATGATCACTGAACATAGGAGCAACCTGCATTTTGTCAACAATTGACAAAACCAAAAATTGTTGATAGGTGGGAAGAGAAACATCAACCTATCCATGAGATGGTGAAGCTTGAGTAGCTCAAAGGCCATCCTTCCATGGCTTAGCAAAAGATTCAAAATTAGAAGAGGATTTAGAATCCACACAACTTTTCCAATCAGTACTCCAAACAATATCAGGGACCACTGAGTCACTTGAAATTGAGAAAACACTAGCAACCTCATCATCTGACACATCATATATAACAGGGCTACTACCTAGTGGTGCTAGGGTAAGAAGGGGAGAAGAGGCACACATGTCAAAGTCAGATCCCATTGACTCATGTTCCATATCAAAATCAATGTGTGTTGGATGTAAGAACTCAGAAACATCCCTCCCTGAATATCTAAGATATTCACAAGACAAGAGGTCTGAAATTTGTTCACTATGAAGTGAACAACTGTCCTGAAGAACATCATCTTCTGCCATACAATCATCAGCAATACCTTCATCTATCCAATCTTGTTCTTCATTTGACTGATTGCAAAGACTTTCTACCCCATATTGAGCAAAGGCATCACTTCCATGACTGCAAGAAAGAGTGTCAACACCTGACACATCTCCTTCATAAATTTCATCATTCTCAATATCAGAACTAATGAGAAAGGCCCCAAGTGCATCCTCAAGTTCAAGACTACCATCACCAAGTACCCAATCCCTGATACATCCATAATACTCCTCCCACAAAGCATTTGACCAATTGGTTGATTCAGGAAAACAAAGATCCAAGAATAAACCAACGAAGTCAAATTTAGGAAACTCAACATCCTCAGGAAGCTCATCATATACTTCACAAAATCTATCATAGAACAAGGATATGGATAAATCCTTTCTACTTCCCGCTTTTAATCTTACTAATCTTATGCAATCCCTAAGGATGCTCTCTTAAAGGAAAGCTAGCTCCTTATTCAACTTATCCATTAAACTTAATGCAATACTTCCATATAATTTTTCCAAACTGTAACTGAAAACTTGAAGTATGCAACCTCTATTCACAACTTACCCTTTCTTAGTACTTGATCACTTAATAAGGTACATTTGAAACTTGAGAAGTACCTGGGAGTCTTGCAGCAGAAGACCTTGTTGACTGGAAGGCAGGGTAGATCTTGAGCTCACCTTGAAGCTCCATTAAATAATTTTGTCATGTAGAGTTGCCACCTCCTTGTAGAGGAAAAAATTTCACTGATTTGTGTATCTCTTCCAAACAACCAAAACTACACTAGGTATACACACTGTTTATCAGGGAGATGCACTGATCAAACAAAGACAAATCAGAGTTGCCACTCACAACTAGGTGAGAAGATTTTACAAGTGTGTTTTCTACTTCATACTCTGTTCTAGACTCTCCCCAGTGGAGTCTCCATCTTGTTAGTGTTTCTTTTTCCCTGAAGGTCAGCTTGGCATTAGGATTGACAGGGCTAGTGTCACATTCACTCAACACTCCAAATCTGACAGGAAAAAGGGCCAACTAACAAGGATCAAAGAGAGATCCTTCTACACTTTGAGCTCCACATCACTCAGGAAGGTGTACCTCATCTGCACACTCATATTAACTTGTGTCACACTACAAGCCTAAAGGTAACTTACTGTGGAATGGTTCTCAAACTCTTCTAGGTATCTTGTACCTCAATAAAGCCAATATCTCATGCAATAGCCCAACTTGCATGGAGTGAGTATGAAAACCAGAGACCTAACCTATCAACAAGAAAAGGAAAAGGTGGAATTGAATGGAAATGATTTGAATAGATAGAAGGGACCCCTGAGATACCCTAAGTCTCTCATAAACTAGTGCCTTATCCAATGGGCCACACAGTCAAACACCTTATTGCAAGAGAAAGCTATGAAACAAGAACACAATATGCTCAATGTGTTGATGCCTGACATCAATCACACACCATGACCAAACCTCAACTTAGTTCCCACCTGTGTATTCAAGCATGTTATTATCCATTCAAAGGATTTTAACCCTCCCCTTAGAAAAGACCTATGAATCAGACAATACATTTACCAGCATCCACCGGAAGACAAGAATGACATATCCTTGATATTTCAGCCTATACATGCATGAACACTAACCATGAACCAGTTATCTCTGTGAAAACAACTCCACTTGCAAACACATAGGCAATACAAGTAGACAAATCAAACACCCTTGATGTATGATCAATGAATTCAAAGCTCAAATGGAGATAGCTTGGTAACAGTAAGAATAAATTGAGTTCTCATACATAAGACAAATCTGCTGCAGCATGCATTATATTCTCTGAACTAGCAATGGAAGAAGACACCCTATATGCAGACAGAAGGAGAAATCTGTAGGATAGAACCTTTCATGGAACCAAAAAAATTTAGAACCCTTACACAGTCAAAATTTCAACTATTTATACCACTGGTTACCTTGGAATCCTAAACTAGTAGGATGCAACAAGCTACGGGTAACCAGGGTTAAGATTTCAACCACCCAACTAACCAGAAACAATCATGAATTTAACTCAGGGGTGGGAAACACATCCAATCTAGGAAAGAGGAAATCCTGAACTGATCCTTAATTATGAAAGTCTTCTCTGCAAGTACAAAGGATCACAAAACCAAGCTCAAAAGGACACCCTGCAACATGCCTTGAGCCACAACTATAATGTACATGCTCTACAAATGAGCACTAGACATCCTAGACCACACTGCAAACCAATCACTTCTCACCAAACAAGGTAGTTTCTACATTGAATTCCATAAAAAATGGTACCCTTTGTCGTTGGAAACTCTCAAAAATTCAAATTCAAACAGCAACAGTCACCATGCAATTTGCGGGCTTGTGTTTTTAACCCATCCAAACACCTCAAGTTAACTCCGCAATGATGACGCTAAATGGTTTTCGCATGATCGCATAGCTCAGAAATGGGTTATGTGAACATGCAACACACCACTTCCCATTACCTTCTTCATAACCGCCAACTCTGTCGCTGCCACAAAAGGGTTTGTCACATGTTCACAAGCTGGAAAACTAGCTCATGCAAACATGCGACAAGCCACTTACATGCATCCTGCTAGTTGTCATGCCATCGCTGAGATACCCTAACCTGGGCCCACATTTAAATCTATCATCCTACTAGATCAGACCAACCGGAGATTTCCACAACACCACCTACCAATGAGACCACAAAACAATCGATCAGAAACAAGCACAGGGACCGTTGACCCATCTGCAAATAGGCCCTCAAAATTGAACGGCAGGTGCATGATCGCATGGGCTTGAAATCTCCCATGAGATCATGCACCAACCATAGGATCTGCCATGTCACCCTTCTATCTGGATCTCTTGGGCCCACCGATGAAAAGCCACCTCACTGCCACAGACACATGTCAACCAGTCACATGGTCACATAGCTAGGAACTGGGCTATGCGATCATGCGATAGCCAACCAAAGGCCACACATGACTACCAATGGGACCACTAGCCAAGGAAATATCCTTGTCACATGGTCGCATGTCAGAAAATTCTGACATGCAATCATGTGACAACGAGTTAAATTTGAGCTTTGAAAACCTAGGCCCACCATTACACGACCGCACGACTAAGGCAAAGAAAGCTGCCAGCCAAGTCACTAGATTTTAAGGGCATAACCACCAGGAATCAGTGACCAAGAGATAACCGCAAGTCACCAGGTCATGGAATGAAGACTTAACCGCCAGGCATCTGAACACCGCTAAGAACTAGGACCCACATGGACATGTGGCAAGCGGTCGCATGATCGCATGTCAGAAAAGTCTGACATGCGGCCATGCAACAACCAATCATTATCAAACCTTTGAAGACTCGGGCCCACCATCCAGTCAGACTTGCATAGTTAGAGAATGTCAACAAACAGGGCAGAAGTGCGGGGTCAAAAACACACAAGGTTTTCGACGAAAAAGATCAAAAACACACAAGGTTTTCGAAATCAAAGATACGCGCACAAAATCTAGAAGGCACAAGGTCAAAAACAATGAAATTTTTCACATAGACTGAAAACATCATGGATTTTCAAAAATACTGTGGGTTTTCGACACTGTTGCAGATTTTGAAATTATTTTCCTGCAGACCTTGAAACTTGAATAACTTTCTAGATTTTGCAAATCAGCATGTGCATTTTGGACTGGAGCAAGGTGAAAGATTGAAGAGTACAAGGTAGGAGACTTTTACAAAAACATTTGTAGGGAAGAGGCCATTTTCAAAGGATTTTTGCTATGACAGAAAAATGGCCTAATAGAGTCTTCTTGTTTAATGATGAAAAATGAGGATGCATGGCTATGGCATAAAAGGTTATGTCATGTAAACTTTGATAACATGATTAAAATAAGTAGAAATAAAAAGGTTAGAGGTCTTCCTAGTCTAACTAAACCGGATCATGTTATGTTTCATCAATGTCAAAAAAGTAAAATAACAAAATCTAGTTTTAAGACTAAAGACTATTCAACAAAGAGAATCTTGGAGTTAGTTCACATTGACCTATGTGGTCCCATGAGAACTCAGAGTTACTATGGAGATAGATATTTCATTCTGTTTGTTGATGATTACACTAGATTGATGACTGTAATACTTTTAAAAGAGAAATCTGAGGCATTTAAGATGTTTAAATGGTATAAAAAAAAAGTAGAAAAAGAAATCGGGAAAGAACTGAAATGCTTGAGATTTGACAGATGTGGTGAATTTATTTCTAATGAATTTACTAACTATTGTAATGAGCATGGTGTAAAAAGATAGGTTTATGCACTGAGAACACCTCAGTAGAATGGGATTTCTAAAAGGAGGAATAGATCAATTGTTGATTGCGCAAGGACATTGATGTTACAAAAGAATGTTTCTCAAACATACTAGAGAGAGGCAATTAGCACAGATGTATATGTTCTAAATTGAGTACAATTGAAGGACACTAATAAAACACCCTATGAGCTATGGGTTAGTCACAAACCGATTGTAAGTTACTTCAAAATAATTCGTAACAAATTTTTTATTCTGGAAGATGATAGAAATGGAAATTTTGACTCTAAAAAGGATGAAGGGATATTTCTTGGATATTCCACTAAAAGAAAAGCTTACAAGTGTCTGAATTAATTTTATAATAAGATGATTGAAAGTGCCAATGTCAGAGTTGATGAATTTGATGATAAGAATGGTGAAGAAAGCACTAGGGAGCTGGAAGACTATGGTAGATTCACTTACATTGAACATCTAGAGTACCTACCAAAGTCATAGGCTGAGTCAACAGAGTATTAGGAAAACAACACCAAGGAATAGAAAAGGGAAACTGAGGATTAGGAAGGAGCTACTAAGCAGGGAAATGAACTTGAACAAGATGAAAAACAAAGAAGAGATCAAGTACTGGCAAGATTTGTCAGAAAACATCATCCTGAGAACCAAATCATTGGAGACAAGCAAGCTGGCATGCTGACAAGAAGTAAGTTAAGACAAGGTACATGCTTAGTTTGTGAGTTTGAACCAAAAAATGTCAAAGTTGCACTCGATAATGATGAATGGATAAATGCAATGAATAAAGAGATAGAATGAATCAATAAAAACAAGACATGGACCTTAGTACCTAGACCAAAAGATAAGAATGTTATCGATACTAAATGAATTTTTAGGAATAAGCTGAATGAGAATGGAGAAGTTACAAGGAACAAAGCTAGACTTGTATGTAAGGGATAAGCACAGGAGAAAGGTATAGATTATTGTGAAACTTTTGTGCCTGTTTCTATACTAGAGGGAGTCTGCATGTTACTTGCATATGCAACACAATAAGTTTAAAGTCTATCAAATGGATGTTAAGTATGCTTTTCTGAATGGGATACTAGAAGAGGAGGTCTGCATAGAACAACTAGAAGGGTTTGTTGATCTAGATAAGAAAGACATGGTATGTAGACTACACAAAGATTTATATGGTTTAAAGAAAGCACCTAGAGCCTGATATGAAATGCTTCATACTTATTTGTTAAGTATTGGTTTTGTTAGAACTAGTGAAAAGAACAATTTGTATATGAAAGGAGAGTCTGATGACACTATTTTGATTGTTGAAATATTTGTGGATGATATAATTTTCAGAGGAGAAGATCATATCTGTAAAACATTTTCTGACGAGATGCGAAAAGAATTTGAAATGTCTATGTTTGGAGAGATTAAGTTCTTTCTAGGCTTCCAGGTTATTCAGCAGAATGATGAATATTCATCACACAATCAAAGTACATAAAGGAAGTATTGAGAACATTTGGCATGGATGATGCTAAACCAATTGGAACACCAATGGTCATAGGCTACAAATTTACTAAAGATGATGAATCTACAGAGGTAAATCAGACATTGTACCGATCTATGATTGGTAAATTGATGTATGTAGTACATAGTAGACTAGACATTGCACATGCAGTGGGGATTGTTGCCAGATTTTCTGCCAATCCAAAGGACTCACACATGATTACAGTAAAAAGAATCTTAAGATACCTAAAGAAAATAGAGGACTATGAATTATGGTATCCTAAAGAAGGAAAGTTTGAACTAAGATTCTACACCGATGCAGATTGGGCTATAAATATAGATGATAGAAAGAGTACAACTGGAGGAGCATTTTTCTTTGGTGAAAGACTTGTTACTTGGACAAGTAAGAAACAACCTTGTATTTCTTATTCTACTATAGAAGTAGAATATGTTGTTGCTACTACAAACTATTCAAATATTGCTTACATCAAGCAAGTGTTGGAAGAGATGAATGAGGTAATCATTGAGATGATGATTATATATTGTGACAACCCTAGTGCAATAAATATCTCTAAGAATCCTGTAATGCACTCAAAGACCAAGCATATTTCTATAAGTATCACTACTTAAGAGAACAAGTACATGAGAGGAAAGTCAAACTATAATATGTTACATCAAAAGAGAAATTTGTTGATATCTTTACCAAGCCTCTACCAAAGGAAACTTTTGAATACTTGAGGACTAGACTTGGGGTCCATCCCATGTCTACTGGTCACTAATTTGATCTAGAGGTTGCATCACCCTAATCTTATCAGAAGATCATTCATTTTGATGCAACATAGTTCACGCTTTGGATTCTTTCTAAGGTTGTGAAATATTTCAGGAACAACAATTTGCATATCAGTATACCGAGATACAGTGTATGCACCAGACAACAAAGAGTCACCTAGATATTGCAGAGCTATATGTTTTATGTTTTTATTTGGCATTATTGTCAAAGGGAGAGATAAAAATTATGGAAAATTGAGAGATCACTAGAACATCTATCTAAGGGAGAGATAATCTATGAAATTCGGGGAGAGTTTTGAAGATTTGTTGTTGAGAATAGAAGGAATCTGAAAGCTAGAAAGATAATATCTATAGAGGAAAGTATGCACTTGCAATGTTGTCATGTAATGTAGTGATTAAACATATTAAATATCAAGCTAGGGAGAGCTTACCATGCTACAACATTTTCTTACACAGTTGTAGAATACATGTTTGGTATGTGTATGGTATATTTCATATTGCTTGAGTTGCCATCAATGCCAAAGGGAGAGATCAATGAACTACAACTGATTGAATACCTGAATGACTTGAAGATCAGTGATTAGAGATCACCGAGTACTGAAATGATATGTAAGATAATTAAATCAATCATTATGTTGTCATTGATGTCAACTATTTTTTACAGTACTTAACATGATAGTTGCAAATATCTAAACATCTGTAAAAGAGGAGAAAAGATGAAGAACTAAGATTTCTACATAGAGGAAGATGGATATGACAAATGAGGATAAGGAATACTCTTGGTAACCTATTGATGACTTTATGACTTCATATTGTTGACTTTATTATGTTATAGTAATCTATTATGAAGTTGGAAGAAAAACTTAACAAAGCAGTGTGGTTGGTAAATGAAGCACTTAAGTATACACAAAGCCAGTGTAGTGTATACCAAGTGACAGTATTAACAGAGCTTGTGTTCGCTGACACATTTCTTCATTAACCGAGTATGGATAAAAGAAGTAAATGTTTAGTTTAGCCGATAGAAATTGATGAGATGGAATGTGTATGATTTCAAGTTTGAAGATAAAGTTTGTTATAAGATCAATGACTAACAAAATTCAAAGAAGATCTAAAGGATGGAATTGAAATGAGTTATTGACACATTTTCCAAGGAAGGTTTAAGTGGAAAAATCAATGAAGGAGATTAAGCGACAAAATTTGATGGATGAAAAGAAAATGGTTTACTTGTCTATATAAGAGACATTGGTTTCATTGTTGAAATGATGCTAGAAGAAGGAGACCGTAGAGATATCACATGAACAGAGCTTCATGTATACCTGATCAGACTAGTTGAAGAAGAGCCGAACTACAGAATAGTACCGAGCATCAAAGAGCTTTTACTGAGGGACAATAAGTTATTGAATATTGAAGAACTAAATTGAAATATTGATCTGAGGATTTTTATGCACTTTGAATAGATCTGAACATCTACAAAATCAAGTTGTATTGTAATTAGATCACCTACTATTTCAGTTGAACCATTGTAATAGAAAAATCTCTTAACCATGTGGACTTGAAAGTCTTGTGATGTAATTCATAGAATGTCATTGTTATCCTATCAACTTCATAGTGAATGCTGGTTGGATGATAATTGTTAGTCTTAAATCCTCTAACAAGGTCACACCTTACAATGTGTTTTGTAACCTTTAACAGGGTTGGCTCTTCACCGAGCTCACTTCGGAAGAGTGAAAAATATTTTGGGTTACCGTACCCAAGTGGTTTTTCTCTTTATAGGGTTTCCACATTAAATCATTGTGTTATGTGTTTCTGTGATGAGTGTTTAGTTATCATACTTTACATATTGCATATTTGATTTGGTTGGTAAACACAGTGAGTAGTTAACTAGTAATCGGTAAAGACACAGATAGTTTAGTATTTTTTTACCGAGATACAGAATTAGCTGAATTTGTTTTAAGTGATACATTTTATAATTGGGACTGTGGATAACTGATTCACCCCCTCTCAGTTATTGTAACAATATATATTATACTTATAATACTTATTATTATAATTATATATATATATATATATATATATATATATATATATATATATATATATATATATATATATATATATATATATATATATATATATATATATATATATATATATATATATATATATATATATATATATATATATTTCAATGCACTAAGATAGAAGATTCTTCTCTTGAGTCATCTTGATCATTTAGATTTGAATAAGTTTATTTAACATTAACATGGTATCAGAGCATAGGTTCCTTTATTACATGTTTAACCACTTGAAGGAAGATTCGATTAAAATCAAGATCATATTTTTGAAATATCTCATCAGATAGTTTGTGCTTACAAAAATGGGAAATGGAATCAAATTTGAAGACAGACTTGAGTGTGCTTGAAGTTTTGAATCATGGAAAGTACGAATGATGCTGATACTAAGGAAGAATGAGTTAAAATAAATCATAGGAAATCCTCCTCCTACTGAGAAGGATGAGAAATGGGAAAAGGACAATACGAGAGCAATAGAATTATTAGTAGATGGGGTAAAAGATCATCTACTACCTATTATCACAAAGTTAGACTCTGCATATGACATAATCAAAGCCCTAGAAAACATGTTTGAGATCAACAAAATTAGAAGGATCCTTGCTCTCAAAAATCAGCTTAGCCAAATAAAGATAAATCAAGACGAAACCATTACATCATACTTCATGAGGATTATTGAATTGAGGAATCAACTCTCAGAAATTGACACTAATTATGATAGTAAGGAATTGACCATCATAACTTTAAATGGACTTCCTATTTCATGGGAAATTTTTAGACAAGGAGTAAGTGCCCATCCCACTCTCCTAATATTTGATCAACTAAAAGATTACTACATTCAAGAAGAGTGCAATCTAATACCTAGAGGAATCAATGCAGGATCTACAAATGATGATTTTTAGGTTCTCAACACTAATTTTAAAAGGAAGAGGGGCAAGTACTCAAATTAAAAATAGTCATTCAAGAAACAAAAGGACTACTCTAAAATGCAATGTTATATATGCAAAAAATATGGGCACACTAAAATAATATGTCCTGACAGACTCAAATATCAAGCCTCCCTTACTGAAGTTAATAATCCAGACTTGAAATTAGAGAAATTTGTATTTTAAAGAATTTCTATATCTCAACATTTATGACTGAGATGGAGTTTATTGATGAAATTATAACATCTTTGAGGTAAATTTAATATAATTATAAGAATTGATTATCATACTAATAAAATTTTGGTTAGTGAACACTTGTACATCTCTAAAAGGTGATGACTTGTTGTGGTAGACATTGAGTGATAATGTCAGTGCACATACTATAACTAGGTAATATGTGTTAGGTGATATGTAAAACCAAGTATCATGTGTTAGGTGATATGTAAAACCAAGTATCACATGTTAGGTGATTCCTCATATCACATTTTAGGTGATATGTAAAACTAGGTATCATGTGTTAGGTGGTATGTAAAACTAGGTATCACATGTTAGGTGATTCCTGATAGCACTTGTTAGGTGATATGTAAAACCAAGTATCACATTTTAGGTGATATGTAAAACAAGGCATCACATGATAGGTGATAATGTTAGGAATAGTCCCAAGAGATAACTGAGAGGGGGGGGTTGGCGAATCAGTTATCTACAAGTTTCAATTCTTTATCCAATTAAGTATACTTAAACACAAAGCATAAACACAATGAAAGAACACATGAACAAAACATCAATATTTTGGTTACGGGAAAACTCAAATAGGTAAAAACCTCAGTGGGAATTGACACCCACTAATATTCTCCATTAGTGTATTATGATCCTTGTTAGAAGATCCTTAACCCTGTTAGGCATTGCTTTAAAATATATTTAATATAGTAGACCTGGTCAAGGGTTGGACCCTATTAGGATTATTTTACAATTGTCCCTCTTAGGGGAGAGGACACATTGTCCAAGAGCTCACTGCTCAAAGGGGTGAAGGCTACAACCTTCTGAATAACAGATACACACCATATCTGGATCTTGGTGAATTGCATTTTGACCTATTGTTTGGATTAGTTCCAATGTACAACACAAATACTTTACTTGGTCATTGTTACCCTAATTTCCATGTACATGTAATTTGGCTAAAATCTATCCCAGGGTCTTTATTTTTATCCTCCCAAGCACTCTGCAAAATTTCATGGGTTTATCTATTTCCCCTTGGTCTCTACAACTATTCCTAGGTCTCTGGCTAGGTGCAGAACCCTTAAAAAATTCATAAACTAGCCATTATGTCTAAAAAACCCTAGGCCTTGTTATATTTTCATGTTACTTTATTGCAGCCACTTAAGTCTTCAAAAAACTATGTGAGTAATTCTTTCCTTCCAGTCGCAAGTTCTCCTACTCCCCGACGGGTTGGACCTTTCATTCCCCGACTACATGACTGTAGTGGTTTGTGTAATCTCTTAATCCAAGTGGTTAAGTTCTTAACATCTCGCAACTCAGCAAATGGTTTGCCTTTCTCAATCACAGGTTCTCTAAGTATTCTAGTGGTTACCTTTTCCTCTTGGCGAACTAGTGAATGCAGTGTTTCTCTTAGTCACAAGATAAAATGGCGGTGCTTCTAAACATTTAGTGACTCCGCGGATTGTCTTCAGCTGAGCATTCACTAACTGAGACCCCAGGTTAGACTTTTGGTTCTGCGATTCTACGAATTCCTTGTTCACGTATTCTGCAGACTTAACCAAGGTTAACAGTTCTATTCAGTGACTAAGTGATTCTTCCTTTGGTCGCACATTCACTAAGACTTTCAGGATTAAGAGATTTTGAGTGGGGTCCCAGTTGATGAGCTCAATGGTTGTCGTAAGATCTCATAGGGTCTATTAGAGGCATGCGATCTTATGACAATAATCGATCTTCCCTTCTATGTAGTGATTTAGAGTTTAGTGGGTCCACTACCACGTTGTCCTACATGGAGGCTTCCTATTGGCTGAGGGATGATGAATTGTATTTTGTTAGTGGGCCCAAGGATGTCAGAAGCTTGGAAATCTATGGCTGGCATGTGTTCTCATGAAATGTGTCAGAGGTATGTGATTGTAAGACAACTGTTTATTCTCCTTGGTGATGTAACTCTTCATGTCTGGTAGGTCCACTGCTATGTGTACATCAACAATGACTTCTCATTGGTCCATGTGCTAATGAGTCATCTCTTGTCAGTAGGGCCAAGCCCTTTCAGCAGTCATAGGCTCTGACATTTGCAAGATCAATGGCTGGCATATGTCTGGAAGGCTTTGTGTTAGAGCATGCGATCATAAGACAATCATCAATCTTGCTTTATCTCTAGGCTCTATTAGGTGGATCCTCAGTATCTAACGTGCTCATTCTTCATTGGTCAGTCAGACGAAAGCTGGATCTTTTTTGATAAGACCATGTCAGAGTATCTACATGGAAGTAGGATCTACAATTGTCACTTGATCGCAAGGAATATTCCTTTCCCTTGCAATCTTGCGACAATCATCTAATGTGCTCTTTGTCTACCGTGGGTCCTGTTGTCAGAAGGGTCTGTAGCATGTCTCATTTGGCAGGGTGTGATTAGCTGGTTGGTGTGCTACGTGGTGGTTGTCAGTAGGCCCATGGGGTCAGCCCTTTCTAAGGCACTTAATGTTTAGTTTGATCTGGTGGTTTTCATTATACTGTTTGGTCAAGATGCTCAACTTTTAGCATCACAGTATAGCGACAACCGTCTGATGCTCTCTTTGTTGATCGTGGGTCCAAGTCTGCCAGGTGTGATGATGTGCTCAATTTTCATTGGTTGCTGACTTCCAGGTGGTGGTTGACTTGTTAGAGAGGGGGATTTTAATTTTTTTTCAAAAGTATCTAGGTCGTTCATCTGCCGGGAAGATTTTGCATCGATGGCTACATTTTAAAAATTATATCTGTTAGCCGTTGTGGTTCAAATTTGAATATCTCTATGAGGTTTTTTGCTTTTCTTTTTCTCTTTCAGCCATGCACGCCATCAGGTGGCTTAGAAAATAAATTCTCAAGACATTTGTGGTTGAGAGGGTGATGGAGATGACTGTTGGTCAATGTTGCAGGGTACTATGCCATGTTCCCATGCCGAGAAGTGATGAAAAGAGTTGGTGCCACCTTTTGAGTGGTACTGTTACCTAGGGAAATGGGATCAAATTTGAAGCCTTCATGGCTTAGTGGAGTTGTAGGTGGGTAGATGGATCGAGGTTGTTGTGTCTTTAGGAGGGCTTAGTACAAATCAACATGCAAAGAAAGGATCTAATCTGATTGTCGGTGTTCTCAGAGTTTTTATGATGGGTAATCAGTGTACCTTTAGGATTTGATATTATTGTAAATATTGTAACCCTAGTTAGGTTAGTTTTGACTCCTGCCTGCATGTAGTTGAGTATGTATATATTGTTTTGGAGCTTTTTTTTGAAGCTAGAGGTTCACATTTTTGTAAAGAAGAAATTCCTTTTCTTGGAAAGCTATCCATGGCATTTCTTCCTGCCCTCTGGTTTTCCACAATTTGTAATCTTTCATTGATGATTCAGATACTGTAGAGGTATTTTGTGACAATCCTTCATGTCCCTATACTTCCTTGTCTGAGTCTTCTCTTATTGAATCAAAGTATATGTATGTTTTCAATGAAAACTTAGGGTTCCTGATCCCTCTTATTTTTTGTAATTTTGTGTGTTATTGTGTTTGATCTAATTTAGATGCTTTTGTGGGTATACTTTAGCCCCCTAATAGTCTTGTCTCAATCCTACACTAAGTTGTAGAAGTGAATGTCTTCTTCCAGGTCATAGATTGTGTCTTATGTTCAGACCCTCCTATGAAACACTTATGCAAGCCTATTCAGTAAGTTGTGACCTACTAGACCTAAGCCTTTCATTGGTTTCATTCCTCTATACTGAAATCCAAACTCTAATTTTGGTGTATCACCTAGTAGGATAGTTTTCTTTCAGTCATTTCCCTTACAAGCATTCCTTCTATCCCTTTCCCTCAAAAGATTTACTTTTCATGTCTAGAAGCAAATTAAGGTGATTATCCAAGAGGAACTAGCCTAGAACCTAGAGGTCTCATCTTAGTTAGCATAGGTCCCACAACCTGGAGATGATTCCCATGTTATAATAGGTTATCAAGACTATGAGAGCTTGAGACAAAGGTGAAAAATTAGTGTATAATAGTCACATAGACCTTCTTTTGATGGCTCAATACTTCACACACTCTGCTCTACTCTTCTTAATCAACCATGAACCACAATCAAGAAATCACAAATGATTGCCTATAAATATCTTTCCTCTAAATGATATAATCAAGTAAGCCTATTATAACCACCTTGAAATCATATTATAGAAACCATAACAAACTTTGATAAACATTCTATTATCTCTACTATGCATGAAATAGATTTTGGGACCTGTCCAATAAGATAATTGTACATGCACGCTACACACTGTCGGCTCTACCAAAACAACTAGATCTTCCTCCTCAAGCTGAATTACTTCATGCACTCTTAACTAAACATCAATAAATCTTCTCTAAGCTTAACTCCAAGGGCACATACCCCAAAGATAGGCGCAACTTCAGAACCAATAAAATATCTATCGGCTCTCCTAAACAAACATAGGAAATTGCTACTGGTGAATAGTGACTGCATAACTTCACTTCTACTAAATATCAGACTATGCATCCATGACTAAAACATCACTAACATGTCTTCAACATATATCCAAGTGTGCAAGGCTCCATGATAAGTGTGTGGACAACCATACACAGAACACTATCTGTTACTCTGTCAGTAACACTGCTGACACAAGCTGCTATATAATTGTCTATACTAATAGTTAACCTATGTGCCCATGATATCATGTTGATATCATGTTCATGCTACATATACTAAAAGCTTATTGCATAAGACTTCCACACTTGCTACTTTCCATATGTTGTCATCAATAAGAAACATACAATCAGTACTAGCCTGCTGGCAAATCTCCAACAATCTCCCCCTTTGGCATTGATGGCAACATGTGAAATGAAAAACCATCACCAACCCAAATGAACATTTATTTTATAACATTCTCCATTTCCTCATGAAAACTCCCCCAAAGATGAATCCTCCATTTGTTGCAATATTTTCCAATATTCCCCATTTCCTCAACTGTACTATTATCATAACTAAATACTGCTCCTGCTTAGTATATTACTCCTTTTTACTTCTATTTTTCATGACTCTATATATTACTCCCCCTTTGACATCAATGGCAAAGGGTACCATTCATTTTAAGCATCGGTACTACTCTTGAGGTAGAGTAGTCAACCTTCCATCAGTCCTTGTGGACTGATGCCTTTCCTTCTTTCTTCTAAGTAGAATTAGGGAAGGGAATTACTCCCAACTTCTCCTTGAGATACTCAAAAGTATCCTTAGGAAAGGTCTTTGTGAATATATCTACCAACTGATCTTTGGTACTCACATAGTCCAACTTCACTTCTTTCTCTACCACTTTCTCTCTTAGGAAGTGATACTTGATCTCAATGTGTTTTGTCTTTGCATGCATCACAGGGTTCTTCGACATATTGATAGTGCTAGTGTTATCACAGTGAATAACAATAGGATAATCAATATGAATTCCAAAATCCTTTATCATCTGCTTGATCCAAACAATTGTAGAACAATTCAAGGCTATTGTAACATACTTCACTTCTGTTGTTGACTAAGAAATACATTTTTATTTATTTCTTGTCCAAGTGACAAGTCTATCACTAAGAAACACTGCTCCACCTGATGTACTCTTTCTGTCATCAACACATCCTGCCCAATCTACATCAGTGTACACATGAAGCTCAACATTTTCTAAATTAGGATACCATAGACCATAATCTATAGTGCCCTGCAAGTATCTAAATATTCTTTTTACTTACATGAGGTGACTTTTCTTAGGTTCTTCTACAAATCTTCCAACTATGCCAACTGCATTGGAAATATTAGGTCTAGTCTAAGTAAGATATATGAGTTTACCAATTATAGACTTATACAATGTTATATCTACTGCTAGGGAGTCATCTTCTTTTTTAAGCTTGCATCTAATGATCATAGGGGTTCCTACTGGCTTGCAATCATCCATCTTGAATTTCTTTAGTATCTCTTTCACATACTTGGATTGATTAATGAAAATTCCTTTTTCTATCTACTACACATTTAGTCCCAAAAATTATTTGATAGGACCAATCATACTTAGCTCAAACTCATTCTACATTTCTTTGGCAAATTCTGCACTTAGTTTGTCATTACCTCAAAAAATAATGTCATCAACAAATATAGCTACAAGTAGTAGACCTTCAGATGTCTCTCTAATGAATAGATTACAATATGTTGCTCCTTTCTTGAATCCAGTCTTTGTTAGATATCCATCTAGTCTTTCATACCACGCTCTATGGGCTTTCTTAAGTCCATAGAGGGCCTTCTTCAATCTACATACCATATCAAGTTTTTCTGATAAGGTGAATCCTTTTGGATGCTCAATGTATACTTCTTCTTTCAAATCTCCATTCAGGAATCTTGATTTGACAACCATCTAATATACTTTGAAGTTTTTTACTATAGCATAAGCTAGAAACAACTTAATAGCTTCTAGCCTACTCACAGGTGAAAATGTGTCTAAATAATCAATGCCTTCTCTTTGTGCATATCCCTTACATACTATCCTTGCTTTATTTCTTACTACTCTACCATCTTCATTCATCTTGTTTCTGAATATCCACTTTGTTCCAATCACATTCTTATCACTAGGTCTTGAGACCAGTTCCCAAGTGTCATTCTTAATAATCTGATCAAGTTCTTCTTTCATAGCATCATGCCAATCTGAATCATTACATGTATCTTCAACACTTAAAGGTTTGATCTAAGATAGTAAACATATCACTTCACTGCTAGTTGAGTTCTTTTCTTGTGATCTTGTTAAGACTTTGCAACTCTGATCTCCAATGATGTCTTTCTTGGAATGATTTCTAGATGTAAAATTTGGAACTTTAGGTGATGCTAACTCATCATCCTTAGGAGTACCTTCTTCACTTGTCTAAGCGTCATTGAATAAGACATCAATGTTGTCAAACATTTCCTCAATAACTGTCTCACTAGTGGAGGGTCTGGAGTAATCATGATATCTTTCTTGAACCATAAAATTTTCATCAATCTTAACATGAACACTTTCAATGATCTTTTTCAATCTTAAATTGAAACATCTATAAGCTTTACTTTTAGTAGAGTAACCAAGAAAAATACCTTCATCACTTCTTGCATCAAACTTGCCTACTGCATCATCCCTCTTGATGCAGCACTTGCTTCCAAACATTTTGAAGTATTTTACTATGGGAACATTACCAAACCATAGCTCATATGGTGTTTTTTTAGCACCTGGCCTCAATTGAATTCTATTGATGGTATAGACTTTTGTATTGACCGCATCTCTCTAATATATGTGTGCAACTTTTCCTTCTATCATAATGGTGTGTGCTATATCAAGAATGATCATATTCCTTCTTTCTACAATTCCATTCTGCTAAGGGGTTCTAGGTGCACTCAACTGTCTCTTTATGCCATGTTCTTCATAGTACTCATAGAATATGTCAGAGGTGAATTATCCTCCTCTATCTGATCTCTAACATTTTATCTTTAGTCCAGATTCATTCTCAACCTTAGCTTTGAATATTTTGAAATTCTCAAATGCTTCTGACTTATCTTTCAAGAACACAACCCACATCATCCTAGTATAATCATCAACAAACAAAATGAAATACCTTTCACCATAGTATGATCTTGTTTGAGTTGGACCACATAGGTCTGCAGGAATTAGATCCAACTAGTTCTCTACTGAATTTTGCTTACTCCTGAATGAATTTCTCACA